>LNAC01000017.1:2753738-3005078 GCA_002007465.1 Ailurus styani
GCCGCCGCGCGCGCGTCCCCGCCCTCCCCCGGCCGCGCGAGCCCCCAGAGCTGCGCCGTCGGGCTGACCCGGCCCCGAGCAGTTCCTGTCCCCGGCCCCGGCGCCGGGGAGACGTGAGCGTGCACACGTACACACACAGCGGGGGAAGAGGCGCTCAGAGCGGCGCCCAACTTTCTCCCGGCTGCCGCGGCCCGGGGGAGAGAGCCGGGGCGATTGAGCCCCGGCCGTGCTTGGGGAGGAAGCTCCAACAAGACGGAAGAGATGGAGAGGATTCCCCCGGGTCTGGTCTGGGGGGTTTGTTTTTTGGTTTTGTTTTCTACCCGTTTCCATCGATCACTGGAGACTAAAGGGAACCCGGAGCCGGGCGGCGAGTAGCGCTTTGGGGAAATGGAAGAGTGTGTTTGGAGACGCGTAAAGTTGCCTTTCAAGCTCCGACCTCCGGGGCAAGCGATGCTTCGCGGCGGACTGACTCAGGGCGGCCTGGGCCTCTCTGCCACCCGTTTGGAAATGATGCAAGTCCGGTCGGTCACCTGGATCCCTGCAGCCCAGCCCGGAATCCGTCTGGGTTGGGGGAGGGGCGAGGAACTGGCACACTAATTGTCGCACGGCCCACCCAATCGGAGCAAAAAGAAAGAGGGGAGATGGGGCAGTTGCTCAGGCCAAGTCTTATCTAGTGCTTCTCCTATCTTAGTTTGAGAGGTTTTTTTCCTTAACGCAAAGCGTCACAAAGCCAGGAATTCCCATCTGTGCTCAGTTTGCCCCTAGCGTCACTGTGCCCAAGAAACTCCAATCTGTCAAGGCTCGGGTCTGGGGAGCTCACTGAACTCCAAACGACAGAAAGAGGAAACTTTCCCGGCACGATGCGGGTGCGATGCGAGCCAGCGGCCCGCGGGGTGGGGGTTGGGGGGACGACGCCGTCCCAGCGCAGACCGTCTCCTCCTGCTCTTCTTGAGCTGCAGTCGGAGATGGTGTTCGCTTTATTTTTCCAAGTGCGTTCGGCCATCGCCCTGGATCACCCGCACACGCGCACGCGTCTCCGGCCGCGCTCACACACACTCATACACGCACGCAAACGCGTGGCCGCCGCCAGGTCGGCAACTTTGTCGGGCGCTCCCAGCGGAGCTCGGCTTCCTCCTGTAGTAGTTGGGCGCAGGCCCCGCCTCCCAGCCGTGTTGTCAAACGGGCCGGGGTCTCGGATTGGTCCAGCCGCTGGGACAACACCTGCTCGACTCCTTCATTCAAGTGACACCAGAGCTTCCAGGGATATTTGAGGCACCATCCCTGCCATTGCCGGGCACTCGCGGCGCTGCTAACGGCCTGGTCACATGCTCTCCAGAGAGCTACGGGAGGGCGCTGGGTAACCTCTATCCGAGCTGCGGCCGCGAGGAGGAGGGAAAAGGCGAGCAAGGAGGAAGAGTGGGAGGAGGGGAAGCGGCCAAGGAGGAGGAAGAGGAGGGGGAGAGCACAAAGAATCCAGGTCTCCGGGCGGGAGGTTTACACCGAGAACCATGTGTGCCGAGCGGCTGGGCCAGTTCGTGACCCTGGCTTTGGTATTGGCCACCTTCGACCCAGCGCGGGGGACCGACGCCACCAACCCGCCGGAGGGTCCCCAAGACAGGGGCTCCCAGCAGAAAGGCCGCCTGTCCCTGCAGAACACAGGTAAGTGCGAGCGCCCCCGCGGCGAGGAGCTGCTGGGAGACGGCACCGTGCACCCACGCAGCGCGCCCCGGGCGCTCTGCCGGGAACTGAGAGCCCATCCAGGGCCGCGCAAACTCTTGGGGTGGCGCGGGACATGCAAAGGGAAGCGCGAGGCGAGGCGAGAGGGGCTCCGCGCGCCAGGCTCCGCGCGCCGGGAATCCGCACGTGCTGGCAGGGTGATGAAATGGCTGGAGCAGGACTTGTTGCTGTCCTCCCCCGGCTCGAGGGCAAACGAGGCAGCGCCTGACACGGCCAGTGTCGGCCCCGGAGTCCCCGGTCCCGTGCAGTGCTCCCTGCTCCATCCTGGCAGGCCCGCGGGAGGCAAGGAGGGTCCCCGGAGCCGCCTGCGCCCTGCGCCGGGAGAACTTCTCTTCCCAGCCGGCCGGCCGCGACAGGACCGCTCTCCCCCTCCTCCAAAGATGCCCGACATCCAAGAACTTTGTAGGCGAGACCGACTGCATTGTCAGCTTCCCCCTCGGGGGCACTGCTTTCCGGGGAGGGGTCGGGGGAGGTGGCGCGAAGCATACCTCGGAGGTGCTGCCGCCTTCTCCCTCTCCAGGGCGGTCGGCTGGCGCAGAAACGGTGACACGGCCCGACCCGCGCGCGGCTGCTGCTCCACCGGCTCCCCGCTCACCGGCAAGCTGCCGAGCCGAGCCAGGCGTGCAGGGCATGGGGCTGGCCCTTTTCCCAGCTCCTGGGAGAGAAAGACAATCTGCCTGGAGCTCCTTCGCTCGGCGCCCCCCCGCCCCCCGCCGCCGCCTTGATTTGGGGGCCTGAAACCCAGCGGCAGCGTGCGTGCGCTCACCGCACGAGCAGGAATGCACGAGTGCCCATTAGGGACGCCTGGAGCCAGTGAATCGCCGCCCTGCGCGCTCCTGCCCGGCGCGTCGGGGCCGCGCGTGGGATCATCCGGGAGTCTCCCACCTCCACGCGCTAGGGTCCGCATCCCCAGCCTGCGCGGGGCTCAGCGTAGGACCTGCGCCCACCCTTCCCCCTCTCCGGTGCTTTCCCTGAGAATTGAACGTGATTCTCGGTAGTTGGTGACCTCAACAAATACACTCCACTCTTTCTCTCGGTAGATTTAATCCGAATGCGGATTATCTACTCGGACCCCGCCCTTCTTCCAAAATATACTTTTCTGATGTAATTTTGTGGTTGGCTTAAATCAGTGAATTGGGTGGGTGGGGGGAGGGACGGAAGAGAGTCACTTGCACGAGACAGCCTGACAGTTAACTCCCTCAGTCTATCCTCTTGGAGAGATGAATTAGGGCCACCGTTCTGCGAAGGAAGGCAGCAAACTCCCGGGTCGCGGGAATTTCTAGGGGATTAAGTGATATCTCACACCGGATCTCTATTTGAAAGGAACCTCTAACTGCGAAGATTGCGTTTCTGCAGGCTAGCCCCCATCTGACTCGATTCCTGAGCCTGCTGGCAACCGCAGCTCCCCTAGCCTGGTATTTTTAATGCTGATGGTTTGGAGGCGCTGCCTTAATAGGAATTTTGTTTTGATTTTTAGGTGTTGAATCATAAAGCTGAATTGAAACTGCTTTTTTGACACTCGCTTTTGGGGGTCAGGAAGGAAATGGCTGTGATTTAGTAGCAGCGGCTCTGAGTTCCAAGTAGAGAAGGGTATTTCATTGATGAAGTACAGAAGGGAGAGAGCAAGCTAATCGTTTAAAATCTTCCTTGTGTCTGTGGCTTTAGAAAGCTGAAATTGCTTTTGCTTTCAAACTAAGTATTTTCACAAAGACTTGAAGAAGATGGGAAGGATGAAAAATGGAGTGCTCAGACCTAACTTCTGATTGTGATTTTTGTAACATAGGTTTGGCTGACTTTATACAGATACAGTATTTTCAAATACTGACATTTTCCTAAGTACATTAAATGATGGCATTTTCTTGCCCACCTTTTTAGATCCTGAAATAGTCATTTCTAACTCTATCTTCTTGAATTTTCTTTTAGTCATTACTAGCTTGTATTTCAGCCGACCTCTCTGCATTCCCCAGCGGGGCTGAGAATTTTGTATATATTTGTATGTAATTCTCATTTTAGCGGAAATCCAACACTGTTTGGTCAACGCTGGCGATGTGGGGTGTGGTGTGTTTGAATGTTTCGAGAACAACTCTTGTGAGATTCGAGGCTTACATGGGATTTGCATGACTTTTCTACACAACGCTGGAAAATTTGATGCCCAGGTAAAAACCACATAGAGCACAAAATGTTTTAGGTTAGCATTGCATAATTGAAATGTTCATGGAAGGACTTGTAAACAGGTCTCCTTAGCTGATTTTTATGGTGTGCTTTAGTGTTTGCAAGAGCCATTCTCGGTGCACAGCAGGATGCCAGTTTCTCCCCACTCCACTCATGGGGTTCTGCTCCCCAGAACTGTCATGTAGGCAAAATCCTTCTCCACCCTTAAGCTGTGTCTACCCAGGCAGAGCGGGATAGAGAGCAAGTTGAACAATCATTTAAGGATTCTTAGCAGAGAACACAAAACGCATAACAAATAATAAACATCTTGTAAGGGGACACACTATGTCTGGCCACCCAGAACTCAGTCCGTAAGACCCATCACATTAGAAACAGGTTGGTGAGGGGAGGACAGGGACTCCAATTATACATTCCAAGACCTGTTTTCACCTACTAGGGGAGAATAAATGAGACACAAACTTCATAGAAACTCATCATCTCCAATGGGCGTGTGAGCAGGCAACACGGATAATTCATGGCTTCCAGAATAACAGACTTATTCCTCCTAAGTAGCAGACCCTCCTCTCCCAACCCAAAAACCCTGAATGAATCCTGCCCCACAGAGGCCCCTAACAACCCCTGACCCACTCCAGCTATCCCAGAGTTGCCAAGGTGACAAAAGCCTAGGAGTTGCTTGGCGCAGGGCAAGAACCCAGCAAGCCACCCTATGGTTCCAGTGCTGACGATCCAAATACATTTCAAGCGGCAGGTGACAGCAGGCTCACCTTCTTCAAGTGCTCCCCCAGCCCGTATATGCACTCCAAAGTCCCCTGTTGTTCCAGCTCACCAACTTCCTCTCCCCTGTGATTGGAGAGCGGGGACAATGTTTGGAGAAGGCCAACAGTTACGGTGTAACTTATGAATGCTACCCATCAGCATCTACTGACATCCTGTAGAGAGCCTGACAAAGCAATGCCTGGGAACCAGAAAGGGATGCGACAAGGCTGGCAGCCTATGCGGCAGAGGATGTGGGGTGGCACGGGGCCGGGGCTGGGGGACAGAAACCAGGGAAGCAAAGAGTAGAACGTTTGAACTCCTCGAGGCTCCCTAATAAAGCATCCCTTCTGGATTAGCTGGAATTAGGAAACGTAATAGGAAATCCGGAGGAAAGATGTGTATTTAAGGGCGATCCCACAGGATGTCAGGGAAGAATACCAAAACAGATTGCTGCGGCCCTCAAATAAATTAATCTTCCTTTTTCTCTCAACCAACAGGAGTATGCTCTCAAGTGAGAAGCATCCCTTTCAAGCTGGTTCCCAGCATGTGACCACTTCATAAACTGGCACACCCTACCCTCCATCCTCTTTGGCTCCCACTGGAAAGTCGGAGCAAAAGGGGCCACGGGGAGGGTTTTTTTTCCAGCAACCAGACACTATCTATAGACATTTCAGTTGCTTCCAAAGGAAGAACTGAATTAAATGTGCTGGCTGGCTTCCCACTTCCAACCTAAACCCGTTCTCTTTCTCCACTCAGTTACTTCCAGGCCTGTCTAAAAACAGAGGGGTGACCCCTGCAACGACAGCTTGTTTCTATAGAAATGGGGGAATGGGGATCCCTAGGTAGGTATCCCACAAGGCCTCTCTGCCCTAAGAGGTTGATAAGGGAGCTCACGCCCCAGCCTGCCCCCACACCCCTAACAGCTGTCTCCTTTCTAGGATAAGAACAATCTAATGGGGTTGCCAGGAAAGAGAACTGTGGGCCAGATGTATGCCTGGCTGCCTTAGCCCCTCAGAGGCAGGGAGTGGGGGGGAGGGGCTGTCAGTTGGGCAGTTCAGACTCCAGATGCTGCCAGGCAGTGTGCCGGGCGGGCCTTTTAGAGCCAATAATCCTAACGGTTTAAAGGAGTCGGATCCTTTTGAAAAAGGAAAAGAGCGCTCCTCTTTGAAGGATAGGAGGAGACATGAGTATAGGTTGGGGGCCGTGGGAGGCACTGAGGCACAGATGGCACCCAATTTTGATGTCCCTCGTGGGGTCAGAGGAAAGAGCAGTGGTGTGAGACTTGGGTCAGCAGGCACCTTCTACTTGAGAAACACTCTTGCTGGGAGTTCAGGATTTATGTCTGGCCACACTCCCCTTGGGCTCCAGAAAAGTTGCCGCCAAACAGCCAACCCTGGGCCACCTGGAGGGCAGACGGCCACAGAAGCCCCAGAACAAGGGAAACTAGTAGAGCAGCTGGGGAGGAAGGAGGCAGATTTGTTAGTCTCCCAAAGTAACATCCATTTTGGCCAAATGCCGCAGGTATCGTGTCACTCTAGACATACCTCCTGACGTAGCATCAGCCTGTCGCCTGCATGGATGTCGGTCTGAGGCAGGACCTTGGGGTTCAGTTGTCCAACAAAAATCCCATGCGAGGCCAAGAAGTGTGACTGTCTGAGCTTCTGACAAGGACTTGTCTCTTCTGCCCCTCTCTCTATCCTCTGTCCTCTCTGTTCTCAGGGCAAGTCATTCATCAAAGATGCCTTGAAGTGTAAGGCCCACGCTCTGCGGCACAGATTCGGCTGCATAAGCCGGAAGTGCCCTGCCATTAAGGAAATGGTGTTCCAGTTACAACGGGAATGCTACCTCAAACACGATCTGTGCTCTGCCGCCCAGGAGAACACGCGAGTGATGGTGGAGATGATTCACTTCAAGGACTTACTGCTGCACGAGTGAGTGCCGCCCCACAGGGGCCATGGGAGGAGGGGGGCCCGCTCCTCAGACTGGTGTCGGAGGACTTTGAGGGGCTTGTTTTTGGAGGCCGACCTCCCGTCAAATGGGAAAGGTTGTACTCTACCTCAGAAAACTGCGCTGACCCCCCTGGAAGGCCCTTTCCTGCTGGCCTTCAGGAAAAGTGAAAGAAATGCCCACTGTTGGTTTCAAAAGCATAAGCAATAGAAACAGAAAATATCATACTAAGCGTGAACTATGTAGGCTTCAGAAATACGGTTCACTTCCCCTCAGCCCGGATTCCAACAGTTCTGAGTATTCTAAGCGGCCGCGCAGGTGCCCCAACAGACAGCTGAGAGCTGATCACAGTGGCTGAGCATTACTAAGTGCTAGGCATCGAGCTCAATGCTTTGCTGGAATCTTTCCCTGGATCCTCACAGCAGCACTTCGAGCGAGGTACCGTTCTCATTTCCATTTTACAGATCAGAAAACAGATTCACTGGAATGAAGTCATACAGACAATGAAAGGCAAAGCCAGGCCATTCAGTTCCAGAGGCTTAAATGCCAAGAGCTGAGAGCAGTAGCCCTTTTTCCTGCTGCCATGGCCCTCCTTTCCCTCAGAAGGTCCAGTTCACCTTCTCTAACACATTAATGTCCTCCCAGAGGAAACACAAGTCCCATGTCAAGAACGTGAATCAGCTAAACACCTTTTTGCCGAAGTGGGTAAAAAGGAACTTGCTTATTCAAAGACTTGCAATTCAGTAATAAACCCCAGACATGTTATTCCTTAAGAAAAAAAAAAAAATCCCATCTGTAGGACCCTACACTTTGCAAAGTGATAAAGCATGTGGTACACAGGTGCTCCTGACGTGAAGCCTGGGCAATAGGTCATGATGGCTCCTTCTTCGGAGACTGAGGGCAGAAAGCAGGCCACTAGCTAAGCAGAGCGATACAAGACATGGCCAGCTCCATGGCACCCTTGGTCTTTACACAGTGATTCACGGGGCCAAATCAGTACAATTTTATGAAATCTTGCTCCTCGGTTGGTGCCACGGCCTTCCCCCAGCTTTGCCACCGAGCAGGCTACTCCCCACCCCACGCACACACCGCGTAGATCATGGAGGACAACAGCCATCACCCACCACATTCCACCGGGTTATGAGGGTCTAGGTATCTTGCAACACCCCCAGTGCAGTGTTAGAATTTGAAGATTCACCATGAATCTCTGCAGGCAGCTCTTGCCAAGAGCAAAGTAATGTCTTCTCCTTAGTCACGCTGATGCCAAAATAGTTATCACTCTTCCAAATACCTATAAAGAAACAGAGCAACAACATCTTCAACAATAATGATAATCGCTATCATTGTGCAAGTGGGCCAGGGACTTGACCTGGATGATCTCATTTATCATTCCCAACCGGGCTTCCCGGGAGAGATTACTATCCCCACCTAACAGAAGAGGAAAGGGTAGCTAAGAGGTTCAAGATCTGGCTCTGAGGTTAGATGCCTACTGTCCAGCGTGGGAACTGGCAATGGATGTGATTGAAGCTGATTATCAGGAATAGACATGAAACATCCTTGCTCTTGACCTGCTCTCTCCGAACTGGACCTGCGAGAGGCTCACTGGCCCCTAGGTGTAGCAGGGGTTCTTCCCTTTTCTCAGTTATACCCCCATTATACAAGGAGAGCGCTGTAAGGTCCCTTCCTTCAAGCTGCCCCATGACTGAGAGACTCCCTGAGCTCCTTTGTCCTCAGTCCTCTGTCATCCACTATGGCTTCTTGGCCTCAAGAATGGATGATGGGCACGAGTTTATAAGTCAGTAAGACGTTCCTGGGGTGCAAGAAGACTGTCTTTTTCAAGATTGGAGAAAAGTCTTCCTTGGGAAAACTGAAGATTTTGAAGGGTTTGTTTGTTTGTTTGTTTGTTTGCTCCCTCTGGAATTTAAGAAGGGGTAAAGTACTGTGGCTTTTCTGGCACCTCCTCCATGGAAACATGGTCCACGGGGCCATGAGATTTTTACTTCCCAAGGGCTCCCCGCACCATTTAGAATGAACACATAGCCCTCCACCCCAGCCCGCTCTGGGGATGCAGGTGACTCACCCCGTAAGTTAGCCTGCGCCTCTTTTAAGAACACTCACGGTGCCTGCCCACACGTCCCCTTTCCTCTCGCTAAGCCAGCACCTCCAGGCCTCGGGTCTCACCTAACCCCAGCTTCCCCCAGAACCCCTCCACCTTCTGAGGCCATGACTATGCGGTGTATCAACTGGAACTTCGAGCTGAATTGATGGTGTTGTTCTTTAACTGTCTTCACTAATTTGGGCACAAAGGATCGCATCAGTCCCCAGATACCAAGAAGATCATTTAAGAGTGTGCGGCATTGGTCTCAGATAAGAAAATGAGAACCGAGTTTACTTTTCCCTTTAGAGAAGAGGAACTCACAGTCACTCCAGAATCCACATCACCCCCATTCCTCAACCCAATCCCTTCCACCCCAAAACACTCATGTCTGGTTGAAGTGGCTCCCTTCAAGCTCTCTGCTTCCCTCTGTTCTTCTCGCCCCTTCCCGCCCCACTTTCTCCACATCAACTGCCTTGGCCACCACACACCCTGTCACTGGGTGCTGGCAGCCTCCAGGCACGTCCCCCTCCAAGGATTTTTAAAAATCCTTTAGCCTTGCTGACACCCAGTTGAGAAAGCTGGGCTTTGTCATTAGACACGGGCTGAGCTTGCAGCCTGAGAAGGCACCACGCCAGCTCAAAGCTCGGCTTAGATTAACACACACCCCTCCCCATGGCTCACAGCTTTCTCCTCGGGAGAGAGCGCCAAAGGCAGGAGAGAGTGTGCGCTGGTCCAGCCCTCTCGGTCCGCCTTGGGGTTCTGAGAGCTCATCTGGCAGGCAGACTGCCCTGGCAAAGGAGGCCAGGAGGCAGGCTGTACATTCCCACGAGAGCCCTCCCTTTACTCTGGGGAAAGAAACTCGAAGAAGAGCATCGGGCTGGTCCCAAAAGCCAGATTCTCGGCCCATGCAATTTGCTCCTGTCGTCCCAGAGTGGGGCAGGTACAAATCGGGTGCTGAAATCCCGACGCTACAGTAGCACCGTGACCTTGAGCTCCCTGAGGCAGTCGGTTGCAAGTTGTCAAAAGAGGGAAGGAAACAAATAGGAGAGCAGCATTGCTTCTGTGTTGCCCCACGGCCCCTCCCGCAGCCCGAGGAGTGTCATCACTCTCCTTGTCACTGTCAGGGGCCTGCCTTAGAGAGCTGAAGCACCCTGTCCATCAGCCATGCACAGACTCTCTGACTCCAAAGGCATCAAGTAGGCCTTAAAAGGCAGCTTGATCTCTATCAGCCAGAACATTCCTCTTCTCTGCTCTCAGCCCAGCTCTAGGCCTTCCCAGCCCAGAAGCTTCCAAAAACGACTCTCTCCTCTCCCCCGCCCTCCCCCCACCACCAGCCATCTCCATTTTTACATCTATGACATGAGGACAGTTCAACTACAACTTGAGGACTAATTCATAAAAATGGCAGTGAACTACTTCACAAGTCCTAAAACACAATCTGCTCTTCGGCTTAGCAACTGCCAACTTGCAAAGAAAAGATGAAGTGGGCTAACAGGCAGCCACCCAGGTGGTCCGGAGTCACAGAGGAAAAAAGTCTTGTTCCTTATAAATGATCTCACATTCCGGAGTGATTTCCCTGCCCAAGGCGATGGCCCAGAGCTGCAATGCTCATGGTCAGAGATCTCCAGAAACGTTGCTGGCCAAGGACTGCTGAAGAATGCCGGCTAGCCACATGAAACATTCTGTACCCTCCTTGGGGATTTTAGAAGGCCAGTGAGATGTAAGAAGGGCTCAGTGAGTGGGCCATGAGAGCCCATTGCTGGGGACACCTCTTACCAGATGGGCCCATAAAGAGCAGGCACACTGTTCCCGCCTGCGGCACACACCTCCCACCCCCATGTCGGCATGATGTGGTCATTCTTCCTCCAGCATTTTTCCCAAAGAACAACCCAGGGCAGCTGGATGGCCCGAGCCAGAACCGAGTGTGTTTATTTCACAGATTGCTGGCACTCATCCCAACACCTAGGCCCCTTGTGGCCAGCCCTCACCTCCAGTTCCAGGCAAGCCCAGACTAGGCCCCTTGTGGCCAGCCCTCACCTCCAGTTCCAGGCAAATCCCAGAAGAGAGATGCTTAGACAGCCGCTCCCCCTCTTCAACCTTTAGTATTGGGAAAGGGGAGAGCTCCATGGGAAGTGACTTCACAGGGCAGTGGTCTGCCTCCTACCCTTCTCCACCAAGTACAGAGGGAAGTGCGTCCAGGACCTTCCAAAAACACCGTTCATCATGAGCCTAAACCAGGGGCAAACGCAGACATGGGGAAATGGTTTCTTGGGAGCCTCACTTAGAGAAGACTTACCTGGGAGGGTGGCACCGAGTGCAAAGCCAGCCGGGCCCACTGACGCCACGTGGCAAGAGGGCGATATGGAGCTCTCCAGCCCCAAATCTTTGATGGCTCCCCCTCCCCTGCCAAAGAGAGTCCTCAATTTGGTATTTCTGACCCTTCGCCATTTGCCTCTTATTCCACTGGCCCCAAAACACTTCACTACTCCTCCCACTGCAACCCTCCCAGCTGGCATACCCGGAACACGACCAGAGCTCTCCTACAGTCCTTTCCAGCACTCACACAGCCGCCCTTCCCAGCATTCTCCCCCACCTTCCCCAGAGCCTCTTCCTCTTATCGTATGCACCTGCAAAAACCATCACTGGCCGTTTTCCTGGTGGTAGGCTCAGTCGCCAGCCTCCCTCCAGTGCCCGGCATGGAGCCTGGAAGGTAATGGCCATCTAGTAAACAGTGGCTGAGGCCATCGCTCCTTAGGATATGGATAAGGCTTGAAGTAATTCCTGAAAGCTCTTTTACCAAACTAAACCGAAACCAGGCCTCGGCCATATGTCTCTTGCGTGGCATCCTCACTGCCCTGTGTGGCCCGTTCGAAACTGGTTCCATTCTCTCTCTCTCTCTCTCTCTGCTCTCCATCTGTAGACCGTACGTGGACCTGGTGAACCTGCTGCTGACGTGTGGGGAAGAGGTGAAGGAGGCCATCACCCACAGCGTCCAGGCGCAGTGCGAGCAGAACTGGGGAAGCCTTTGCTCCATCTTGAGCTTCTGCACCTCAGCCATGCAGAGGCCCCCCACGGTGCCCCCTGAGCGCCAGCTCCAGGCGGACAGAGCCAAGCTCTCCAGGGCCCACCACGGGGACGCAGGTCACCATCTCTCGGAGCCCAGTAGTCGGGAGACAGGCCGAGGCACCAAGGGCGAGCGAGGTAGCAAGAGCCACCCAAACGCCCATGCCCAAGGCCGAGCAGCCGGCCACGGGGGCCAGGGAACTTCTGGAAGCAGCGAGTGGGAGGAGGAACAGTCTGAGTATTCCGATATCCGGAGGTGAAACGAAAGGCCTGGCCGGGAAATCTTTCCTCCATGCCGTCCATTTTCTTCTCTATGGACATTCCAGAACATTTGCCATTAAAGAGGGGGGATGTCTACACGCAGGATTTGGTGGGGATTGCGGACTTGATGAAGGTGTGTGCTAGCGGAACAAACAGGTGAGGCGGAGGCGGCTTGGGCAGCAGCGAGGTCTCGGCTGGGCCCACGGGGGTTCCACACTTGCACATCCCAAAGTGAGCGCGCCACGCGGCCTCCTTGCAACTTTGTCTTCTTTCCATCCGTGGAGCCACTGGGCTGTGGCCCGCGGTTTGCTCTGCTGTGTGGGAGGTGGGCCTGGAAAGGGCGGGGGTCGGCAGGCCCCCCGGACTGGACCGCGCACTCGGTGCTGGGCCCCGGCCCCGCAGCTTCTGGTGCTGTCTCGGCAGAGGGTGGGCTGGATCCGGGTGCAGGAGTGAATGTGAAAACCGCGCTGGGAGTCAGGAGGGTGGAGAGGAGACGGGGGCTGTGTGGGTGCTTGGTGCCAAATGGATGTTCAGTTTCTTGCATGGGACCTTGAGGTTTGGAGCTGCTGGGGGCGGGGAGGGCAAGGGTTCCAAGTTTAATTTCTGAGCCATTGTTCTGTCTGGGGGACCATGTCCGAGGGAGTGGTCCCTGTGTGTCTGTATATTAACCACTGCTTCGAATCTCTATTTCGCTTTTTTATTTATCCAGTTACATCTACATGCCTGTCGTCTAAATAAACGGCTTTCAAACAAAGCAACTGGGTCATTAAAACCAGCTCAAAGGAAAAAGAAATATAGCCCATCTTTTGGGGCTGATTTTTTATTTTTCTTTTGAGTGCTCTTTTAAAAGCAATCAAAGAGCGATGCAGCCGTGCGTCTGCCTGCCCGGCGTGGGCTCGCAGCCACTCAGGGCCAACCACACCCCTGGAGGGAAATGCACACGTGAGGAGTACACTTGACAGATTTTTCCTTAGCATTTGCTTACCCCACCTTGACCCTCAGCCAAGATCGATAAAGCCCCGTACCCGATGCCGTGAGGAAACAGGGCAAAGTCGGAAACAGGGCTTCTCGGTGTGCAGGACGGAAAGGGGGAGAAGAGAGCAGAGGTGGCTGTGATTGCCAGCAGGGGAGGCTGACCTTTTACATAAATGGAGGAGACCTCCAGGAAGCATTGAGGGACAGGATTTTCCAGATCCGGACTGGGAATGTAGCAACGAAGAAAGGAGTCCAAGTGGACAAAATAAAGGAGAGAGGAGGGACAGAATTAAAAATCCAAGGCAAGGGGGGAGAGGACTGTAACAAAGGGGCAGCAGAGCGGGGTTCTCGTGGTTGTTCAAAATGTTCCAAAGATAGGCCTTTTCTTCCTTGCCTACTGGGTTATTACGTTAAAGCTTCTCCCCTCTTGCAGCCAGTACTCAAACAGGAGGCCAGGGTTTCAAGGCGCAGACAGGTGTTCTGGGCCAGTTCCTTCTAGAGCAGTGGTCAGCAAACTTTCCGTAAAGGTCCAGATAGTAAATGACACTGTTTTCCGTTTGGTGGGTCATGTGGTTTCTGTCCCAAGTACTCCCCTCTGCCACTGCAGTAAAAAGCTGGCATACATAGACAACGTGTCACCAACAGGCCTGGCTCTGCTCTAGTTAAAGATTGCATTTGACAGGTGCCCACCTGGATCTGGCTCTTGGGCCTGAGTTTTCTGACCCCCATTCTAGTGAGCTGGCAAAAAAGTAAGCATCCTCCATTTGTACCAGCTTATAGCTCTCCCTCAAAGCAACCCAAGGCCAGACGTAAAGAAGCTAAATTTATCTGCTCTAATTTATTCCAGAGAATGCCCTTACCCCCAGTCCAGCTAGTGTTTATATTACCCAAACCCAATCTCATCAGCGCCAGGACAGGGTGCTGGAAGGTCAGCTCCCCAATCTTCCATGGTCCACGTTAGAAAGAAACCACTTGGGGGGGGGAGGGCGGGGGGGAAGGGGACAGAATGCTGGGAGAAGCACCTAGAAAGAGCTGGAGCTGCAAAAAGCAAGAGAGATGGTGCGTTTAATCCCGCTCTGCCCTCGGGGGGAGGAGGACCGGTGTGTCAGGCTCTGCCATGGGAACCGAACGTAAACCGTGGCTGTCTCATGCCATGGGCCACTGCAGCACGTTGCTGTTTTACTTACATCACTCAAAAGCTGAAGCAATAACATTCTCCCGCGTTGCTGGGTCAGCTGTTCATTTGTTCGCCGGCTCCTGGGCTGGATGTGTGAAAGGCATCACTTTTATATTTTCCTCAGTGTAAATGTCTTATGTGTTCGCCTACTGATGTCCCATTTGTTGCTTCTATTGTAAATATTTGTCATTTGTATTTATTATCTCAGTGTTTTCCCCCAAGGCATAAAATTGCTTACTGTGTTCATTTGAACCCGTCACTGATCTCTGTTGTATATTTTTCAAACCACTAGCGTGTTGCTTCTCAAAAGTCAGGTAGATCTCATTTCATTCTGGTTCTTAACGCTTTTGAAGCAAACACTAGTATTTATCGTGAAGGTTCTTTGGCTCGAAACGGAGTAAAGTCCAAATTCCTATAAGAGTTGACAGAGGCATTTGTACAATCTAAAATGTAAGCAAAGTAGTCATTAAAAATAGACACTCAACTTGGGCTTCATACTTCATACAAATTTACTCATGAGCCTTCCTTTAAGGAAGGATGTGGATTTCCAAATAAAGACACGGTGTTTATTTTGAGCTTTGCATCTTAACAAGATGATCTGAACACCTCTCCTTTGTATCAATAAATAGCCCTGTTATTCTGAAAGGAGAGGAACAACCTAGTACAGTGAAATGCTGACACCTAAAACCAAATAAATAGCAAACACCAGCCCAGAGCTGTAGTCATACTTACAGACACACACACACACACACACACACACACACACACACACACACACACACACACATTTAAACTTGAACCAAGTAAAAGGCTTTGCTAGAACAACATGGAAAAACAATGCTACCAGAGCCCATTTCCTAAGGAAGAACAACCTCATCAGATCTCAGAATTGGCACCACGTGAGCCTGTTAAGTAATAATGTCGGTTTCTGTTATGGATTTAGGCAGCAGGACCTGAACATTGTCACATGGCATTATTCGTCTCCATTCATTAATAAAGATTTCAAATAAATGGCTTTCCCTTGAGTAGCATTGTCGTCTGAGAGCACTTTGGACAGCCAGCGCGTAGGGGCAATGGCCGTGCACAAGTGAGTTTTAAAATGCTGGCTGCTCGGTTTACGGGAAGGGAAACCAGGTGAAGAGGACCCTCCTGGGTTTCTCTTCCATTGGAGGGACTCTGTCCAAAACACTGCCTGAGTCACCAAGACAAAAAGGAAAATGAATTCCATGCAGCCTGCCTGGAGGCGCCACCCCCCACCCCCTGCCACTAGGGATGTCCTTGCAGCTCCCTCTGGTCTCACCTGTGAGTCTCCCCTGCAGCCTGGCTACCCGTTCTTTCAGACTGAGTTTGTGGCCGATGCCACCAGCATGACAGCCCAGCAGCCTGGCACCACCAGACAGCTCCTGCCTCCTCCCCAGGTCATCCCCACCACAGCGAACAGAGCTGGAGTCCCCGGTTTCCCACCATGTACCCACCACATGCCAGGCACCCTGCCATACATTTCACACACATCGTCTCACCCTGACTACACCCTGCAAGTACCAGGTATCATCCCCATTTTACAGGCAAAGAAACTGAGATAGGGGAAGCTAAAGCAGCTGGTCCCAAACCAAACCACGTGGCTAGTGGGGGGGTTGGGGGGCCTGCACCCAAACCCAGATCTGTGACTCTAATCCCACCTGCTTTCCCCCACTTCAGCCTTAGAATCTCCACATTTGATTTATTCTTAATTTAAACCAATGAGTATTATTTCTATTTTACACGAGGCTCAGAGAAAGAATAATTATACTCTTATATTTATAGCACCTCCGAGGAGCTCTGCTTTAGAACAGAAAGGAAAATTGTTGCCCTCACCTTTCCTCTCGGCAAAGGTTCAAATTTTGGCTCCGATAAGGGAGAGCAGGAGAATCACGGAGTCTCATCACTTTTCTGTGCACGTAGCTAATTTTTTTAAAGATTCTCGGGTGCAGCTGGGGGAAGCTTTGGGGAGCAGCAGGTTTTCGTGAATTTGCGGCTAGAGCTCTCTCTGCTAAGCCCACCCAGGCGCGAGCCCTGAGAGGCCCAGGCTCCCCTGAAATCATCACCACCACCATCACCCTCCTCATGACACCTGCGGTTTCTTGTGAATCTATCAAGTGCCCCCCCATGCATTTTACAGGCATTATTTCAGAACCCCATTTTGCGCATGGAGAAACTGAGGCTCAAAGGCATCTTAATATGCCTGGAGCTCATCCAAAACCAGTGAGCTCGAGAGGTGGCACACCAACTCACCCCAGGGCTCACTCTGCTCAGTCTTACTTGCAGGGTCTCTCCCAGGTGTGAAAAGGTGGGTGAAACACACCACATTCAAACATGCCAGCTGGCTCCCCGCTCCCCTTAGCCCTCAGGGCCAGCTCCAATCCATCAGTGCAGGAATTATTAGACCGTGGGAGGAAGAAGGCAGAAGGGCTTCCAAGTATGCTGGTATTTAAGCAAAGTTTCCAAAGGAAGCTGGAGCTGCGCGCCCCAAAATCTGGAGACAGAAATCTGAATTTGTTCTAAAGTCAACAAAAGAGAAAGCCCCCTGCTGAGGAGGGGATAAGCCTTGGCCAGAGAACAGGTTTCATGTGAAATTATTTTTTGTGGGCGGAGAAGAGAAGAAAAGAGCAACAGAAGCCTTGGGCTAGGAGTCGTGCGTTGCCGCTTGCATAAGCAGCTCAGTTGTTCTCACTCCCCAAAAAGAACACACACACACAAAGTCACTCCCCGAAGAGAACAGAAAAAAGAAAAAAGAAAACCACAAAGCCAACCTAAGCTTATGCGTGAAATGGGCCCACCAGGATGAACGCTGACGCTTGCTCACCAGGACCCAAGCCCCGTGGCTCCCGAGGACGCATGGGCCCCCAGCCGCTGCGTACCTTCGGCCCGCCCAGCGGAACTAAAACTGGGAGGGACAAGAAGAGCTCCCCCGAGGAATGCTCAGAGGCAGGGCAATCGCTCACCAGGTGCAGAGGAGAAGCAGCTGGTTCCATTTCTCCTTAGCTAGCTCCCAGGACTTTTTATGGTTCTTCAAGTTAAGGGGAGTGCTCACGTACATGAGAAGTGGCCTGCTAACAAGGATGGGGACCGTCCACCTGCTGGCCCTCCTGAGTCAGCAAAGGACAGAGGGTGCCAAAGACGGCTTTGCACAGGATGGAGGATAAGACCCTAGAATTCTGCCCCAGTGGTTTGCCGCTATGTCAACAAGCTACCTCCGAAATGGAGCAAATTAAAACCATCACCTTCTTTTGCTCAACCTTTTTTTGGGTCAGAAATTTAGAAAGGGCTCAGTCAGGTGGTCGATTTCTTATCCACATGGCATCTGCTGGGGCAAGCAGGGATAGAGAGTCTCCTTCCCTGGTGGCCCCTTCAAAATGGTGACTCAGGGGCTCCTGGCCTCCCTCTCTGGTCTTTCCATTGACCCCTCATCCCCCAAGACTTCTCAAAGCATGGCTCTGTCAGGGTGACAGACACTGACAGGCTGCCCTAAGAGAACTTAGAGAACGTTGAGGCACACTCTACAATCCCAAACTAGGATTTTGATTTCATCCTTGGTCTCGTAACAACCCTGGGATCCAAATGCCAGGAGAGAAGAAACCATGTCACTTGTACAGAATTTCATGTCTGCCCAGCAGTCAGCCATTGCACAGAGTGAATGAACGAATGAATGAATGAATGTCTAAAAGGGCGCCAAGCTGTCAAATCAGATAAATTTCAACACACTAATAAAGTAAATATGACCCTCTGTCCTTGTAAGGGGCATCCACGCGTCGTAGAATCAGTGAGTGGGTATCAAAATTGAAAATCCCTGAGAAGCCTGTCATTTTGGAATTAGGAGATGTAGACAGGAACACCGTCTTCCTTTTCTTGCACTAGGTAAATCTCTCTCTTTCTCCTTTTTAATAACAACTGAAAAACATAAATCAGGACTGGCCCTGAGATTTTGGCAAATCAGTTAAACTTTCTTCAGCCACAAAATAAGGAAACAAACAGCTCTCCTGCTTCCCTCACAGGGGTCGGTGAAGATAAAATATCTGGAGCTGTACAAGAGTCACTATACATAGAAAATGCTTTGAAGACCATGAACTGTCCTGTAAACAGTGAGTATCATTTCTCCTATATTTAGGAAGGCTCCCCCCTACAGCCAGGAGTCCAGATGAGATGAGCTACCCAACCTTTCCACTGTCCTGGTGGCTCTCCAAGGCAGCTACGAAGCCTTTCATGGCCAGGATTGGGGACGGGGGTGGGGAGGGCAGCTGTGCAGGGTGGGAATCAGCCTGAGCCAAGCATGAGGGTCTGAGGCCAACCAACAACAAGGTGGGGACCCTGAGCAAGGCCCGGCCCCTCTCCAGATACGAGAGTGGCCGCCGAGCAGCTCCCTGAAGCTTCATCTGCTGCCAGACATGAGTTCCCGGGGGAGCTCTGAGGGGCAGGCTCGGCCAGACAGTGGCAGGACCATGCTAGGGGAGCGGAAGGCCTTCCTGCCAGGCTCTGTCTGCAAGCCTCAAGGCAAGGTACCCACAGAAAAGCCAGTTCATAAACCTCCTTAATGAGAAAGGAAAGCAGAGGCTGACAGAGATGAGGGAGAGAAGAGAATCAGGGCCAGAGCCCACTCCGCTCTGCTCCGTGCCAAGGCTCCTGAGAGTTTGACATTTGGAAAAGATCTGGCCTGGTGGAGCCAAGGATTTGGGACAGGGCTCCTTCCGGCTCCCGGGAGTGTCAAGAAGAAGAGGAGGAGGAGGAGGAAAATGACTCAGCTGAAATGAAGAGAAATGTATTTTTAAAAAGCGAAACGATGAAAGGCACAAAGGAACAAAATGGAGCCCCAGGATGGGGTCCAAATGCCTTCTCAGAGTAA
Source organism: Ailurus styani (assembly GCA_002007465.1). NCBI lineage: Eukaryota > Metazoa > Chordata > Mammalia > Carnivora > Ailuridae > Ailurus > Ailurus styani. Next base: position 2,772,801 of record LNAC01000017.1, read on the forward strand.
GTGGGACGAATCTGCAGAAAAGCTCGAGAGCTCACTAGGGTTTCTAAACCAAGAATAACACCACGAAAATGAAGAGAGTCCTCGGGGCCTGCCAGGTCTGTGGTCCCCAGGGGCTGGTGGCCACCTCTGTAGGAGAGAAGTAAAAGCCACCCAGAGGGGCGGAAGCTTCTCCACACTTTTGATTCGGACGACGTAGTGAGTTCTATGACGGAGGAGTCGGTGGAAAGGTGACCTCGGGCTCGGGCACCTCGCAGGGGGCTGAAGTGCCCTAGGACTCCTCCCTCACTCTCCTACACCCACGAAAGCATCGGGGGCACCGTGAGGGAGGGGGGTGGAAGGAGGCACCCTCCTCAGAGGTTGACACAACTCTATCCCTTCCAACAGCCAAGGTCAGGTGACCCCGATTGCAAAAGCTTCATCTTGAAATATTCAGTGGAGAACAAGTGTGATAATGAGAAGAGATGGGAGAACAAAGAAAGCCACAGCTCTGTGTCTCCCTTCCCCTGGGTCATCCAGTAAGTACTGGGTTCACAATGGGGTTCCGCCTCCTCCCAGGCATGGAACTCCCTGGAAACTCACATTTCCAGAAAAGGGGAGGTTGGGAGGAAGAGTTCAGCTCAGTATGGGCTACATTCTGACAGAAAATAGGGAACCAGCAGAGAATTCCTTCCCCTCCCTGCCCCCAGACCCTACATCATCCCTCTGACCCACTCAAACAACTGCCAGCATGGGAAGGGGGCCTGGGGACTGGGGTTTGGGGGCCCTCTGGCCTCCTGGTGGCTACAGCTCTGCTAAGGAATGGGGCCAGCTGCCCTCCCGAGGCCCTTCCCTGCTGGGCATGAATGTCCTGGGATTTCTTTACCAACCTCTGGGTTTCTCCACAGACACCCACAGGCAGAGATGGAAGTAACCTCCATACTTATGTTTCCAGGGCCTGTGGCCCCAGAAGCTGTGTCATTTAGGGGAAGCAGAGACGGAATTAAAAGTCCAAGAGATTTGCCGGGGAAAGGCTGGGAAGGATCACGTAGAGTGGGCAGGAGCTGGAGCAGGCAGGCAGAGCCTCAGACCACAGTGCAGGCCTGGCACCTGCCAAGGGGGAGGGGGAGGAGGGAGGGCCGCACGAGACTGCAGAGAAGCTCTGGGAAACTGTCAGCCAGGGGATGGGGACCGCAGAGGAAGGTGTGCCGCCGGAGGAGGGCGGTGTTGAGCAGGCGTGGCCAGCTCGGTCCTCTACCCCCGTGTGGTCAGTCCTTGCTGAGAGCAGCCCGGACACTGTGATGGGCCCCAAAGGAGAGGCAGGAGGAGGCCGAGGTAGCTACCGTGCACTGCAGGGAGACCTGAGCCGTACTCTCCCGCTGCGGCTACATCGCCAACACGTTTCAAAACACCTTTAAGCAGGGCACTGTACTCGGTTCTTGAGAACGGTTCTACCTGTGGCCAGCCCCTTGGGCAGGAGGCTTCACAGGGTTGTTGTGAGAAATGAATAAGTGAATGAATATAAGAGTAATTTTCAAACTAGAAGGCCCACACTAGAGGTTCACAAAATCGTGGCTCACAGGTCAAATATTGCCTGTACATGTATTTGGTTTGACTCACATGTTGATTTTTTTAAAAGCCAGATTAGTTGCCAGCACGTACAAGCCAAAAAAATCCAGATGTCCAGCTTCTCTTACACCCTACCTGTTGCAGTAACATACTTGATGAGCCTGGCCCCCAGAGACTACCTGCCTACACTCATAGATGCATCCAAGCCATTCATGGTCATTCCATTTCCTACGGGGATATAAAGAGGCACATTCAGAAAACCTAAACAGAGTGCCAGGAAATTAAATATAAGCAGGGAAAATGAAAAATTCAATAAAATACCTGGGAGCTCAATTTAGGAAAATCCCTCAGAAAGAGTTGAATTATGGAAGGAAAAACATAAGAAAGGAGATCAGTCTCAGAAACTTAACATCCAAATAGCAGGAATTCCAGAAAAAGGAATAAAAGGAACTGGTAAGGAGAAAATTATCTAAGAAACAGCATAGAACTGAAAGACATGACTTGTCAGACCGAAAAGGCCTAAGGAGGACCCGAGACGGTGAATGAAAAACAGCCCCACAAGATGCATTCTTGTGAAATTTCTAAACTCCTAGGAATAAAGGAGAAAAATCCCAGAAACTTCTAAGGGGCAGGGGGAGGAGGTACATAAGAAGAATCAAGAATCAGCGTGGCGTCGGACTTCTCAAAACTTCTCGCAGCTTTGGAAGCCAGAAGACAAAGAGCAAGGCTTCAGCGTGCTGAGGGAAGTAATTCTGCACCCAGTCCCATCATCAATTAGGCGGGAATACAATCCAGATATTTTTTAAAACATGCAAAGTCTCAAAAAATTCCCTTCTCAAATATCCTTCCACAGGAAGCTCCCAGAGGCTGTGCTCCACCAAAATAAGGGAGTAAAGGGAAAACAAAGACATAATCAGAACCAGGAACCAGAGATCTAGCATGGGAGAAAGGGAAGGGACTGCCCAAGAGGATGGTAAGAAGGGTCCGGGGGGAGCCGAACAGAAGACAGAGGTTGACTGCAGGTGATCACTTCATGGCACTGTCAGGGGGCTTAGGGGTAAGTTAGTGATGGTTAAATTAGTTACAAGAAACTAAGCAAACCGAAAATGAGCAAAAGGCTTGAACAGGCATTTGAGAAAAGAAGATGTCCAGATAACTAATAAGCACATGAAAAAGACCCCAACAACATCAGTCTTTAGGAAAATGCAAATTAAGGCCACAAGGATAATCACTCTCCACCCAGAAGGACTGATCAAATGAAGAACGACAGACCATCCCAAGTGCCATGAAGGCGGGGAAGCAACTGGCCCTTTCATATGTTGCACATGGAGGCACAAATGGTGCCTACGGCCCCTCTGGAAAACTCTTTGGCAACTTCTTATACAGGTAAACGTCTGTCCATCCTATGGCAGCAACCCTACTCCTAGGAATGTATCCACAGAAATGAGTGCATAGAGCCAGAAAAATGCTAGTACAAGAATATTCAGAGTGGCTTTATGCCTAAATCCCAAAATCTGGAACCAGTCCAAACACCCACAGATAAACAAAGTGAAGGAATATAGGAATACAACTCAGCATTAAAAAGGAATGAACAACAGAGACACATGATCACACAGGTGAATCTTTAAAACATAAGGAGGGTATGAAGCCAGTCAAAAAAGAATACATGGGGAATGAGTCTAGTGATAGAAGTTTAAAAAGAGGAAAAACCAGTCTATGGAGTCGGAATTTGAAATAATGGCTATCTCTTAGGGAGAAGGCAGGGACAGGCAGGTGCTAACTGACAGGGACACGAGGGAACGTTCTGGGATGTCACAGGTCTGGTGTCACAGGTGTATTATATGTGAAAGTCATTAAGCCAGAAACCTGACATATTTATGTTTCACTACATGTGATTTATTCCTCAATAAAGTCTTCAAAGGAAACTAAACAAATCAAAAAATGTACATCATTAATCCCATGAAAAGTAAAACGTTATATTTAAAAAGAAAATGTAATCGTGTCATACTCCCTGTAAGTATAGACTGAGCTCAGCGATAAACGGTAATTACACAGTGGTAATAATGGCTAAATACACTATCTCTGGATTCAACCAGAATCCGTACTGGCTGGACGGGCAGGAGGGCAGTATGTATGTGAGGACAGCTGAGGGTTAGGGGATGAGCAAAGAGAGCTAAATTCAAATATTTTGTAGTAGGAAGTCATAGATAATGTCTAAAATCAGATAAACAAAGACATAGCAGCGAGGCATATTATTCAGACATCTGGAGGAAAATACTGGAAGAAAAAGCTAAAGGACAGCAAGCAGTTGTTGGTGGGGAGGGATGGGGCAGGTATTGTGGATCTGCTAGAATTAGGTTTGGCAGAAAGAAACAAAAACGCAAAACAAAATCCCTTCCTTAAACCAGAAATGCATTTCTGTGCCAGGTAAAAGTCTGAAGATAAGTAATTCAGGGCTGCTCCACAAAGTTCTCAAAGTCTCTGGCTCCTTTTTCTTGTTGCTATACCACACACGCAGCCTCCAGTTTCAAGCTCACCTTATAGTTCAACATGGCTGCTGCAGCTCCAGCCATCAAATCCATATTCTGCCAGCAGGATGGAAAAAGGGTGCATCCCTGTTGTCTTTTTGGGATGTTTCCCTGACGTGACCACACAACACTTCTGTGTAAACCTCACTGGCCAGAACTGAGTCCCATGGTCACTCCTCATTGCAAGGGAGGTTGGAAAAAAAAATCTCTGTTCTGGAAAGCCATGTGCCAGTGATGGAAAAAGGAGCCTCTGCCAATAGAACTTGTGTTTAAAATTATTAACTATATATAGGTACTACTTAGCTAAAAGTTAAAATTTAAAAGGAAAGAAATAGCCTGGGCAGCCAGCCCAGTGAAGACCCGTTTAGCTAGGTGGACCAGCATGGCAGGCTCACTGGTCCTGAGGACACACCTGGGCAGGTGGTTGGAAAAACTTAGTGAGAGCAGGACCACCATCTCCGGCCTCTTGCCAGGGCCCGGGAGCCAGAAGCAGGCCTGCAGAAGGATCACTGAGAAGCTGGCCTTCGGGAGGGAAGGTATTGGGTGGCGTGCACGGGGCAATGACCTACCACCAGACCAAGTGACCTCTTGACAACACCCTTGCGAGTAGCCCCAGGCTCTGGAATCTTTCCTCAACTCTGGGTGTTTGAAAAAGAGAGTTGCACGATGCCCCCGAAAGATGGAAACTGTTATTCCTCCCTTACAGATAAAGAAACTGACGCCTAGAAGTTAAGCAACTTCCCCAGGTCACGACAGCAGTTGCCGAGACTTGACCTCAGGAATCCCCGAGACCGAGTCCCGGTTTCTCTCCTCCACGAGACAGGCACTCCTCCAAGGGGCCTGGCGGCCACCCGCGCCTTTTGGATTCTCTGCAGGGCCACATCAGGCCTGTCAATAAGTCACAAGAAGCAGTGACTCATCTGAAGACAAGATAAACAAGAGGGAGGCCCGGTGGGATGAGAGGCCCTGTTTCCTAGGAAGTTGCCTTCTGCAGGCCGAGAGAGTACACAGTCAGCCGGCAGGAACCCCTTCTGCAAACACCAGCAAGCAGTTTGCAGACAAAGAGAAAGTGCTGCTGGTATCCAGAACTGGGCGGCTGAGCTGGGAGCTACAGAGTTATTTCAATCCTGAAAGGGCTTTTGTCAAGCCTGGGCTAGAAGCCTGAGCATATAGAATTCCAAGCCTTTCCCTTCCAATTTCTCCAAAACCAGAAGGGAAAGTCATTCTCTGCTGCTTTAAGGGTAGTTATCTGCTGCCTCCCATGTGAGGATCTCAAAATGTTTCACCAACATTTCTAGATCAAACTGCAGATCCCACGAGTGACTTTGGGACGGTCATTTCCTCTCCCTGAATCCCAGGGCTCAAGGGAAAAGCAGATGGTTCTCAGAGAAAAGGAGGCAGCTTGGCAGAGGGCAGAGGGAGCTTTCTGTGCCCTAGAATGCATCCTGGCCAGATCTGTCTGGATGCAGTGGGCTTCTGGGAACCACCCAAAACCCAGAGCCCAGAGGGCCCGACAGGAAACTGGCAGGTGGGTTGGGGAGAACTTGATAGACAGAATTAGCAGAGGGCAAGGCAGAGCATGGAGAGGCCAGCAGGAGGGACCCAGCCCAGGGCTCGGCACCGGCAGAGACCCAGGTCAAGGCAGGACCCCACACCCAGCAAGACTTCTATCGGGCAAGAGATCCAGGTAGAAGTCAGTCAAGGCTTGGTCATCAGGAAACAGGCCTGCTGAGCTCTGGGTCAGAGCAAGGGGATAGCATGCTGACTCAGCCAGAGAGACCTTAGAGACTTTTCACCCTCCCTGACAGGTCATGGGACCAAGGCCTGCCTCTGCAGTTGAGGCAGCTTCAAAAGTTCACAGACTACAGGACAGGGAGCCTGGGAGGCAATTCAGGCAGCTCGGCTCCCTCCCTCCTATCCCTCTGCTTACAGGCCCTTCTCCAAATCATCAGAGGCTAGGCCAGGGACCCCCCAAACCAGTCCTGAGACTGACAGCAGCCAGGACAAAGCCCCTGCTCCTGCATCACCCCTTCCTGGACTCCTCCAGCTTGAATGGGCCTTCGTAACACGCGAGTTTTATCTCTGACCCAATTCAAATGGTCTATCGTTATTTTCAAATGACTTACCCTCACTCCACACCACTACCCAGTACAATGCCATTGACTCAGAGAGCAGAGTGAATGTCTTTGTTTTTTTTTTAAGATTTTATTTATTTATTTGACACAGAGAGAGATTACAAGTAGGCAGAGAGAGAGGAGGAAGCAGGCTCCCCGCTGAGCAGGGAGCCCGATGCGGGCCTCGATCCCAGGACCCTGAGATCATGACCTGAGCCGAAAGCAGAGGCTTTAACCCACTGAGCCACCCAGGCGCCCTGAGTGTCTTTGTTTTTGACTTGACTTGAAAATAACCTAATCAAGGAAATTTAAAAACAACTGTATGAGAAAATGACAATATATAAATAAGCATGAGGGGCACCTGGGTGGCTCAGTTGGTTAAGCGTCTGCCTTCATCTCAGGTCATGATCCTGGGGTCCTGGGATCGAGCCCAGCCATCGGGTTCTCTGCTCTCTGCTCAGTGGGGAGCCTGCTTCTCCCTCTCTCTCTGCTGCTCCCCCTGCTTGTGCATTCTGTGTGTGTGTGTCAAATAAATAAATAAAATCATTTAACAAAAAAATAAACCAATAAGCACTAAATGATGCCATGCAAAGAAAAGTTGTAAATTTTGAGGAAGCATTGAAAATATAAGTGAATCAAAAAGAGGAGTCCTTAATCTTGGAGAAAGTGAGTTTTGAACCAGCCTGTAGGAGAAAAATGTTTGGACTTATACATTAGAGTTAGTTTGGTTTAAATGACAGCAATCCAGTTCAAAGTAGCTTAAGCCCAACAAGGAAAGAAAAAGGAAGGAAGGGAGGAAGGAAGGAAGGAGGGAAGGGAGGGAGGAAGGAAGGAGGGAAGGAAGGAAGGAAAGAATAGGGCCACTGTATTGCTCCGGCGATGGGATCTAGGCATGGCTAGATCCAGGTGCTCAAATGCTAGGTTATCAGGAAACTGCCTCTTTCCATTTTGGTCTCCTCTGTGGCAGCTTCATTCCAAGGCAGGCTCCGTAAAAGGTAGCTTCCTAGACTTAGATCTTACAGTTTTATCACCCCCGTAGGAAGACAGCAGGTAGTTGAGAGGGGATTTAAGAAAGAAAGAAAAAAAAAATACTGTGGTTGTAAAGAAATCACGGGGGTTGATTTGCTACTGCTGCAGCTTCACCTGGAAAACCCTCACTAATACACGTGTCCTTAGTTTACCTCGGGACCAGATTCACCCCTGCAGGTCGCAAGGTGCGGCGCTGATTGGCTCGGCTGCGTCCGGGGCTCGAGCCGGGAATCACAGAGCGAAGGCCCACACCACCCTAATCAGTGGTAAGAGATTTCCCCAAAGGGAGTCGAGATGCTGCTACCGAAGAGAAAGGGGCACGGATACCAGGCAGCGAAGCTCAGCAGAACTCTACAGGCACAGGGTAAAGTGGGGTGGGGGGGTGCTGGGCGGACCTGACACTGCATCAGGGGCCCAACCTTCCATCTAACGACTCCCCTCACTCCACAACAGTCATAGGAAGGGACCAAGCTCCCTGTCTCCCCGCAGGAGATTCCCAAGCCGAAGAGGAGAGCTTGGGGCTCCCAGAGCCGGGAGAGATCTGCCCCACTCCCCTCCCAGCCCTGGCGGCCCGCCCCCTGGCCTGCAGGTGTCCAGCGGTGCCCGGGAGGCCCGGAGCCCACACCTGCAGCCTCTGCGGGCCGCCAGCCCGCACCAGGGCCCTCGCAGCCGTACGGGTGCTCACAGGTCCTTCCGGCAGAGCCCAGGCCTCCGGGAGCTGAGAGCAGCGCATCGGCAGCTTTCGCTCTGCCCTTCCCTTACACATTTTTAACCTCCTGGACGAAATAATTCAGTCTGCTCCTCTGCCTCTCCCTGCAGACCTCGGAATCCAGCCGGAGCCAGCCTGTCACGCTTCCTGCAGCCGCCCGGGGGTCAGGAGTTCACCCACTGAACCACTGCCTGGGGAGCGGGGGTCTTAGTAAGCATCTGTCCTCCCCCAGAGCTCCAACAGCTGTGCTTCCCCGCTCGGAAGGGAAGGGACCAAATAAAGCAGCAGGGGGAATTACGTGTGCAAAAAGCTCCACGTGGGATTCCGAGTCCAGAGGTCAGACTCTCAGTCAGGACTTCGAGCAGGTCATTTTTAGGTTCCTGCCTCCGTTTTCCCATGGGTCAGATGGGGCTGAAAAAGATCATTTCAAGGAAGTGAGCCGGGCTTTGAGAAAGTCCTCCCGGTTCTGCTGGGTCCAACAGGAGCCCCAAACCAAGCCAACCATGTCTGTAGAGAACTTTCTAGACTCCCAGCTCCACCTTAGAAGCGAGAACCACAGTCTGGCGCAGCTTGCATTTTCAGTTCTCGGTCTACCCAGGGCACTGGATAAAGCAGTAATCTGGAGGACGCCGCCACCAGCTGTAGGCTAATGGCTCCCTGAGCATTTCTCAGAGGTGACCAGAGGCAGAGGGACAGAAGCAGGACAGGCCAGAGTGTCCCAACACTCTAGGGCCTAGGCTCCTGCATTGTGTCTGGGAACTCCGAAGTCCAGGGTGCCTCTGAGCACTTAACAGCCTGCCACTCAGAGCATTACATGTATTTATAAAGACAGCAAGAACAGGGAGATGGAGAGGCTACAAAGTTTGAGAGGGATGGAAAGAACTAAAGATATGGCTGGGTCAGAAGGGAGGTGGTTCCTGGCTGGTAGTCTAGAACTCAAATGTTATTTATTAAAATAATAATAATAATAAAAGAAAAAAATTTTTTTAAATTCTGGATAAAGCACCTTTTGTGCACCAGGCTTGGGAGCATACAACTACTTATAAAGGCCAGACCCCACTTGGGAGCAAGACTAACTACAAGGCCTTTTTGTACAAGGTGCTTCAAAAGGACAGACCTAACAAAATCACTTAAATGGGAATTAGGGCAAGTTCTGGCAATTGTATTAGACGATCTTGGTTGCCAGTGGCAGCAGCCCAATTCAAACTGGTTTAAGCCAACAAAGGGAATTTATTGGCTAAAAAGGTCAGGGTTCCAGCTTCAGGCATAGTTGGATCCAGGTTCAGACGGTGTCATGAGGACTCAGCTACCTCCTCTCCATCTCTCGGGCCTGATTCCATGCCAGCTTCATTCTAGGATGCCATGTGGCATCCCTTGGATGCTGCAGGCTTACAAGCTCCTTCTCATTGGCATTCACAGAGGAAAAAAGAGTTTCTCCTTCCCAAGTTTTCTCATTGGCCCATTTTTTTTTCTTTCCACAGTCACTGTGACCAGGGAGAAGATTGCTCAGAGCAGAACCACATAGAGAGTGTCTGATATAAGAGTCCGGAACTCTGAAAGGCCTGGACTGGAGATTCAAAAGGGATTCATTGGGGTAAAGGTAGAGCCAGGGTTGCCAGCTTTGCCATTGCCCAGCTGTGGGGCCTTGAGGAAGTCAGTGTCCCACTGTGAACCTCTGTTTCCTCTTCTGTGAATGGGGTTAACAGATGGCTGCTATGGAGATAGAGCAAGATTAACATTTGTAAAGTACCTAACATAGAGCACTCAACCACAGCGCTACTATTCTTTTTTCTATTTTCCATTTGTTTCTCACTTTAGTTTCCCTTTTCCCTGTTTCTCCCTTAAGACTGCCAGAGGCTTGCTCCCCTTCTGCACTACTCAGTGTCCTAGGAATTGCTGCGGTAGAGAGATGGAAAAGGGTCGGGGCTATAGGGACTCATGACACCCATCCCCCCATTCCCTTCAACATGCTCTGTCTTGCAGCTATAGGCTGGGAGGTAGGGGTGGGGCCTGCCAGGTGCTCCTGAGGGGCTAAGGCTGGGCTGGGGCTCCTAGGGCCTGGGGCTGCAGCAGGAGTTTCCACCAGAGGCATCACCGTGAGCTATCAAGAACTAGAGGGCCAGGAAAAGGAGCATCAGGCTAATGCAGAGCCTCCAAGCATGAATCTCTGGTGTGGAAGCAGCAAGGAAGGAATGGGTGAGGACTGCCAGGTAAAGAAGGTGGGAAAGGGAAGCAGAGGGAAGGGATAGAGAAGTGACCTTCAGAATCTGGCTCTCACTAAAGGCCAGGGAAACACACCCCAGGGAGCTCGCAGGCAGAGTCAAGGCCATCCCTGAGTTCTAGGAGATTGGAGAAATTCTTTGAATTCAGAAAAACATCAGGATAACTCCACCCACTGTTCCTGGAAAGGGCCACACGATGACAGTGATCATGGCCCAGATGTGCGTGGGAATCCAGTGAGCAGCAGTCACAAGGAAGAAAGAACAGGCCACCAAATTCGGGAGGCCATCCCCAAACCCTCATAGGTCCCTCCTTCCTTTCTCTTGCCTCTTCAGGTGATCTTTTTCCCTGAGAACCTCCCTCCGGACCTTCCCAAGCACTGGCAGAGCAGCGGAGCGGGGGAGGCGGGCTGTCCCAGAGGGTCTGCCGGAGACCAGGAGTGACAGATGACTCTGGCTTCCTGTCACTTCTGGCTTGCAGGACTTTGGGCGAGTCTCGTCTCCTGGTTTGGAAAGTTGGAACCACCACCTGTGCCCTCTTAGCTGTGGCAGGTCCCAGACATGGCTAGGATCTGGCAGAGAAGGCAGTGGGAGCCATGAGCCTAGGGAAACTTCGGGGCTCCCCCTGCAGCTCCACCCACCAACCACAGGGCCCGCCCAGAGCAAGAACAGCTCACCTGGGGCCCCTGAGGGCAACTCTTAAAAGACTTCTACCTCTTCCTCATTCAGTCCACTCAGGGCAGCAGAGCTCATGCCTCTCTGGCCTTCTGCGAGTTAGAATTCCTCAGTACGGCTCGCTGGGGGGCGGCCAAGCGGCCGAGCTCGGGACCTGCGTCTTAGAGCCACCTTGCCTGGGTTCAAATACTGCCTCCAAATCTTAAATAGCTGTGTGACTTTGGGTGAGTCATTTCCCCTTTCCAGGCCTCAGTTTTGCCATCTGTAAAATGGTGATCACAACAGCTGCTATGTTCAATTACATGAGCTCAGCAACCAGCACATAAAAATCACTCAGTGATGGTCGCTACTGTTACTGACGCTGTTGTCAATGTTTATTATTATTATTATTATTATTATTATTATCATTATTATCATTATTATTATCAGGCTTATGGGTGGAAAAGAGGTTTCCAGCAAAATATTTCAAAATCCAAATTCAAGAGAGGCGGCTTACCACTTAACAGTCGATTTTAGCATTCCTTTGACGTTCCTTGATCATTCATTTATCATTCCCATCTTTCTACTTCCTTGTCTCCCGGGCACCTTCTTTGCAAGATTGCCCAAATATCTGCCCTCCACCCATCAGCAATACAAAAGTGGATGTTAAAAGTCAGACAAAGAAATAGGAAAAGCTAATGTCAGCGGCTTGAACATCAGACCAACTTGCAAACACCGGCATCAGATCAAAGGGGTGCGGGCCCAGGAGCTCCTGCCAGACTCTGCTCCGGCCTCCCGTGCTGGCTGGCGCTGGCGGCAGTGCCATCGGTGGTGTTATCTGACACATGTCCCTCGCCACATTTTCCAAGGGGGCCTGTAGACAACAAAGGAGCCAAGATGGTAGTTTCTAGGGGCCACGTGGGAACAGGGAGTCACTCCTCCTCTATAAAGATGACATTACTGGTCTGCGGTCGCAAGCCCAGAAGCTTCCTCAAGCCCTGGGGAGGAATTTGTGTGGATCCTTCTCCAAGCTCCTCCACCTTTATCCCCCATTTGCCCAAGAACAGTGGGGCTTGTTTGTGGGTCAGCTGGAGAAATCAAGAGGACAGCCTAGACCTGAGATGAAGAGGCCGGTCTGGCAGGCAAGAGGAAGGACCTCAGCCCACCTCGGCGGCACGGGGCCCGAGCACCCCCATCCACGGATCTGTGAGCACCTGCTCCCTCGCTCATGTTCAAGCAGAGCCATACCCCCAGCGTGGAGGCGGAGGCTGATCGGATGCATTAGCGCACAGACAGATGGAGAAAATTTGGGGAGGACTGGAAATGGTCCCGATCTTCGCACCAGGAGGCCTGGACTCCAGGTTCCAGCAGCAGAGACTTGCCTTGTTGGCAAAGGTGACCAGAAAAGGGAGCCATGGGCTCCAGGGAGTGGAAGAGAACAGCAGGAAGACAGAGGTGCAGGGAAAGGTGACTGAGAGGCAGGGAGGGGCAAGAGGGTGGATGGAAGAAAGAGGAGAGATGGAGACCACAATCCACCAAGTGTCCCCAACAATCCCATATCCATGCCCTGTTTTTACACACTGCTGATGGCATGTATGGATTTATCAGGTCTTATACATTGTGTCCACACAGCGCCAGGGGGCCCTTAAATGCTATGACCTATTAGGTTGTGCAGTGAGCAGCCTGGGCGGCCTTATGCCACCCTGCTGAGATGCATCCGTCCCTGCTGGATGCTCTCCTCCAACTCTGCCTCTTTCACCCTGGCAGCCTCCGCCCAAGCTTTGCCCCTGACATTGAGACAAAGATACAGAGTGAACGTAATTGCAAGTAGCAAAGCCCAAAGAAGGATGAACAGAGTCTGAAACACCAAGTTCCAGGCCTGCCCTCTCCCTCATTAAAGGGGCTGTGGTCCCAGCTTTATTGAATCCACCACAAGGCAAAGGCCACTGCACAGGCCCTGCCACCTGTGCTACCCAGCTGGCAGCTGAGTGAGGAGCTCCCCAGGCCCTCACCCGTCGGTGGGCTCACCATATCACAGGTACAGGGGCCGTGACAGCACCCCCCTGCCCAAAGCAGGACCCCCACCAAGCCAGGCTAGACCCAGCCCCACACACCTGAGGGAGACAACACTGGTCTCCTTCCCAGCAAACATTCCTGTCACCCCCACCTGCCTGCCCACCTCCTGGATAACAAAAATGGACATTGTTCAAAAATGGACATCTTGCTAAGTAAAGCCTCTCTCTCTTCCAGCCCCGGCAGATAAATTCTGCTTTGTCTAAGCCAATCTTGGCCATCCTGTTCCTCTTTGCCAGTGAGAGTCCAGGAATGGTCATGTGATCCAGCTCTGGTCAACGAGAGGTAAGAAGTCTGCCAAGATTTTCTGCGGTTGCTGACCAAAAATCGAGCACTGCGGGGAATGCCTCTTTGGCATCCTGCTCCGTGAGGGTGTGTGGCCCGGAGCAGCAGCAGCCACCCAGTGCCCTAGAGGACACATGGAAGGCCCACATGCCAACATGCTAGGTGGTGGAGTGGAAAGAAAGAGAGGCCCTTGATCTTCAAGGCCATGGTGGGGCTACTGAGCCACACTTGGAGCGGCCTCCACCAGACTCTTTGTCCATGAGATAATTAAATTCTCTGTAGGTCAAGCCATTGTTGGTGGCGTTTCCTGTTACTTGTTGCCAAAGGTAACCTTAGTGATACAACAGTAGGCAAGTTGCTTTCCCCTCACCCCAGGCCAGAATCCTGGCCTCGGAGCCTTACAGGGCCCAGGCCTGAGGTGCTCCTGTCCACCAGCCAGAGCATGCACACATACCCTTCTGGGGAACTCCACACTGTGCCAGGCCTCCTGCAGGAGCAGGAACTCTGGCCTGGCCCTGCCTGTTATCGCAGGGTGACCGCCAGCCGACCTGGGGTCTGTGGACTCAGGCTTCTTCCATTCCTGCCTCTCACGAGTCAGCTGCCTCCTAGACCAGCCACTACTTCCCTGGCCTCCATTCCCTTATCTGCCAAATGAGAAGGACGATTTTTTTTTAACTGCCTTACTCGCTCACAGAGTATCATAGGATTAAAAAACAGACTAGAGAGAGAATGAACAAAAGCATTCTGTGTATTTTTTTTTAAGTTTTTATTTATTTATTAGTCAGAGAGAGGGAGAGAGAGAGAGAGAGCACACACAGGTAGGGGGAGAGGCAGAATCAGAGGGAGAAGCGGGCTTCCCACTAAGCAAGGAGCCCGACGCAGAACTCGATCTCCGGACCCTGGGGTCATGACCTGAGCCAAAGGCAGACGCTTAACCGACTGAGCCACCCAGGTGTCCTGCATCCTGTGCATTTTAAAGTGCCAGGTAAGTGTCAGAGCTTTTATTAACATGATATCTATCCAGATGGGGAAGCACTTTTGGAAAAACAATACCATGCAAATATGAACTGTCATGGAAGAACTGTAGACTTTAAATGGGTGAATTATACGGTATGTGAATTACATCTCACCAAACTGTTATTAGAGGATCACTCTGCGTGTGTACGTGTATGTGCGTGTGCGTGCACGCATGTAGCCATTGTTACCAAAATCATTACTTTAATGTCAGAAGGAGGCTTTGGAACAGGCAGGCCTGGGTCACTGCCACTTACTAGCTGTGTGACTTGAGGCTAATCACTTTACCCTCTCTGAGCCCCATTTCAGCTATAAATTAGGGCAAATAATACCTAACTCACTGAGCTTGAAAAAGGTTAAGTAAGATAACGTATGTATTCCTGGCACAAAACAGGTGCACACTAACTTCTGTTCCCCTCTCAGGAGATCCTACCAGATCAATCCCCCATTTTCTTCCCAGAACAGTCCAGTGGCCGCTTGCGTCAGAAACACTGAGATCCTTACAACAAACCCCCGGGCTCAGAGCTGCCTGTTCCCAGCACATATCTATCCTCCAGCTCATTCCTGGTCCCAGAGCTCTGCAGGTTGCACAGGCCTATTGAGCACCCACCCGGTCAGGGGCCCCTGGGCCTGAAGTCCTGGCTCCTTGCCCTACACATCACAAGGAGGAAGTCCGTGGTAGTCATTTCCATTTCCCAGAAGCTATCCAATGGAAGAGAGTATGTCGGTCCACTAGGGTCCCTCCAAACCTCTCAAAACAGCCCCCTAACCTCTCCTCCTCCCTCCTTGCAGAGGAGGGAAAGCAAGAGACCTTGAACCTCAGTTGAACACCCATGCCACCTCCCAGCAATGACACCCTTCAGACCCAGCAGGTGCCTATACGGACAGCAGCCCCTCTAGGCCCTAAGCCTCTGGGCAAGGCAAGAATGTCTGGAACAGGGCGCCTGGGTGTCTCAGTGGGTTAAAGCCGCTGCCTTCGGCTCAGGTCATGATCCCAGGGTCCTGGGATCGAGGCCCGCGTCGGGCTCTCTGCTCAGCGGGGAGCCTGCTTCCTCCTCTCTCCTCTCTCTCTGCCTGCCTCTGCCTACTTGTAATCTCTCTGTGTCAAATGACTAAATAAATAAAATCTTTAAAAAAAAAAAAAAAAAAAGAATGTCTGGAACCAAAACCAGCGTAATTTGGTGACTAGCCCAGAGACAGGTGTCCTCACTGGCAGGACCTCACTGCCCAGTGGCCTGCCTGCACCTGCCAAGCCAAATCCAAGCACTTTGCACCTAGGATCCTAGGGCTTCCACCGTCCTAGCTGCTCCAGCTCCTCACTCTTCTCCCAGCACCAGCAAGGCAGCTCCGTCCTGCACTGCATCCAGTCCCCCACTCCCACCCCAGGGCCTTTGCTCATGTTGCCCCCTAGTCCAGAACACTGGGTTTCGCATCTCCCTATGCAATCTTCCCCTGTATCTAAGCCTCACATGCTCCAAGAAGACTTCCTAGACCCCTCCATCTCATGACCAGGATCCACTGTCCATTTCACAACTTGAAACCCATGGTCATGTTCTGTAGTGTACATTCACTCAGCTGATTCAATATAACACAGTATGCTGGGCACTTGCTATGTATGTGGCAGCAGAACAGGCATTATGCAAAAATGACACCATCCCAGCTCCACTGAGCACACAGAGGACAGAAATATCATGGACAGTCTTGAGCTAATCACACCTTCCGAGTAGGCAGCCAATGGGAGCCATCCAGAAAAGAGCTCCATTCCACCTTTTCTCATCTGCCCTGCCGCCCAGAAGTAGGCTCACGTACCTTTTACAGATGAAGAAACTCAGGCTCAGAAACAGAGTGACTTGCTATGCTCGCGCCAGTAAGTGTCTGAAGAAACAGTAAGTTTCTTCCCCAGTGTGTTCCCACTTCTGTCTGGGATCTCACCTTCCCTCCTCACCCTGCCTGGTGCACCCTCAGTAGCTGGACATTGTCACCTTGCTTCCTTCTCGTCTTGGAAGATCTCATCTCGCTCTGCCTGTATTTCTCCTTCCGCCACTAGAGCTGCGAATTCGTTTCCTATTCCATAGCGCCACCTGGCGGCCACAGAGAGCACAGTGTGTTTTCGACCAAGTGAGCAAAGGGAGAAAGGCTCCGCGCCTCCTTGGTCTGGAGGTGATCCGAATGTCACACCGAGAGCATAACCAGCACTTCGCGGAGTCGGCTGCGCCTCCGCCTGGGACTCACATTTGCTCTGACTCCACTACAACACACCCTGCCCGCGTAGGAAACAGACGTGGAAGCCTTACCCTCCTTGCCCCCGTGGTCTCCCGCGGTGCTGGCAGCTGCTGGGCAGAGTCCAGTACAGACCAGGGGACGCAGGCCCTTCGGTGGTGTCCCCGCGGGTCTGCCAGACCCCAGGCGGGGAAGGAGCCCCCCGGGGCCCGCAGAGGCGTCCCACAGGGCTCGATGCCGGCCTGCGGCGGGTCAGCCCCAGATCTACACCAAAGCCTTTAGCAAGCTGCCTCTTTCCTCTGACCCAGGAGGAAACACATGGAAAGCTGTCCCCATTCTTACATCATTTTAAATGATAAAGGCAGACTATGAAACTGTACATACCAGCTGATCTCTCATTTTTTTCTATATAAACTTCCATATGTCACAAAACTGTACTTTAAAAACCTGAACATATTAGATACGTTAATATGTTCACAAGGGTTATTTGTGAGTGATAGAATTTTTTGTATACTCTCTCTATATTCCAACCTTTCCACAATATATCATGGGGGTGGGGGCAGAAAATATGCTTAAACTCTGGAAAATGGCAAGTGGTTCCCATAATGCACTGGGGTGCTGTGGTGTAGGAACATGCTTCAAACCTGAGGTTGCAAGCCCAAGTTGCCCACTCGTAGTCTGAGTATCTTTGGGTAAGTCACCTCCCTAACCCTCCCATCCTGTCCTCTGTAAATGAGAAATAATTGTAGCTACCTACCTCACATGATCTCATGTATGTGAAAACACTGATATGGAATGAATGCTCAATAAACGTTCTCTGCATGACTAGTGTTTCATACACTTAGGATTGAGCAGTTCAATGCAAGTGCCAGAAACCCAGCTCAATCTGATTAAAGAAAAAGAGAGGCAAGATATATTAGGTTACAGCACTGAAAATATTAAGGTTGCAGGCACAGCTGTATCAGGGTGCTCAAATGTTACTGAAGATCTGCTTTCTCCATCTCTCAGTTCTTCTTTCCCCTAAACTGGCTCAAGTCTCAGGCAGACTTCTTCTACAAGGTAGCGAGACAGCCCTCAGTAGACCTCCACTCACATCTCATCATCTCAGGACCCTTTCCTGGGAAGGAGCTTCTCTTCTCCAATAATCGAACAAAGGGTCCTCAGCCCTGACTCAAACACTATGGCAAGAGTCTGACTGTCAGGCTTGGGAAATTACAAGCACTCCCCTACAATAGGGGCCCTCGGGGCCTGCCTGACCCAAACCATGTGATTAGTTGGGGGTGTTTCCCCAAAGAAAGCTTGGAGCACAGTTACCAGAGGAAGGTAGAGATGGCAATCATCCCAATGCACACACTAATCAAATAACAGGGTGTAAAAGCTGTCACAAACATAGGGCCACACCTCCGCTAAGATATTCTGGCAATTAGCTTCCACTCCTATGGAAAGAGCCACCCAGCAGTAGGAGGAACGTGGAGCTGGGAATAGAAGGCCTGCATTCTACGTGCAGCTCATCTCACATGTCCTCGAGTAAGCAGCCTGGCCTGGCTGAGTCTTGGTTTCTTCACCCGCCCATGCTGGGCATTGGACAGGCTCCCACACTCACGTGCCTCTAGGACCAGGCTGTAAGCAAATGAGGGAAGTGGCTGCTTCCACACAAGAGGGAGTGAGCACAGGTCTCATCTAGAGGGCTGGCTGCAGTACCGTGCTGGGACTGGGGGCTTGGTGTGACCACATCTCTTGGTTTTCCAAGGCGCTCTGTGAAATCTCCTGATTTGTCCATGTTAAAAGTTCATTTAATTGTGCTGATGGTTGCGCATTTCTGTGAACTGTGCGCGCCGTTGTGAATTGTGCACGCTGTTGTGAAATGCATGGAGTTGAATGCTTCGGTAGATGAATTGGATAGTACGTGGGTTATAGCTCAGTAAGGCTGTTATGAACTAATTAAGATGTTTCTGAAATTATTCAGACTTGAAAGGAATAAAGTACTGGTACACACCACAGCATGGGTTGACCTCGAAAACATCATGCAAAGTGCCAAGAAGCCAGTCACAAAAGGCCACCTGTGATAGAGCTGCATTTTTGTGAAATATCCAGACTAGCAGATAGATAACAAGCAGGCAATGGCTGCCAGGGTCTGGCGGGAATGGGCAATGGGGGGTGACTGGGGTTTCCTTCTGGGGCGAGGAGTGCTGTTTAGAACCAGATAGACGTGGTACAACATTGTTAATGGACTAAAGGCCACTCAATTGTACACTTCAGAATGTAATGGGAACGTTGACTCCATTTTTTTTTCTTTTTTTTCTTTAGTATTTAAATACTCTGCTAGCCAAATAAAACATATCCGTGGGCTGAACTGGGCCCTGTAGTTGCTGGTTTTTAATCTCTTTCCTTCTCTCAGATGCCTCATTTCCGGGGACCAAAATGTCATCTCCTGTCAAGGGAGCAGTGACCGGCTGACTGCAGTTTACAGCCGAGAGGAAGAGGCATTCTGTCGCCTCGAAGCAGAACCTCCCAGAGATCATTTGAGGCCAGAAAATAAAAGTCTGCTCGCGCTGGAAGCAGGCCAGGGGCTGGGGGGTTTTTCTAACTGCCCTTTGCCCCAATGAAGGGCAACGGATTGCATCTGGGTGACAGCGAATGGACTTTGTTGACACGGCCCAACTTTAATTTTCATGAAGTGAATAATTAGGCTGTCATCCCTTTGCTCCAGAGCAATTAGTGGCCTGCAGGGGGATGAATGCGCCCTATTATCAAGGGGACTTATAAATAGAAGAAAGCGCAAGGGCGGGAGACCTGCACAGCTTCACCTCCTGCCCTTCCGCACGCCTGCCTGGTCTCTGCAGCCCGACTGTGTCGACTCGCCTCCGGCTGACAGCTTGAATCCCAGCTGCCATCCAGAAGGGCTCTAAATTCTGCCTCTGTCATCTGAGCCTGTCCAGAGCAGGGCCGAGCAGCCCAGCTGAGCAGCAGGAGAGCCGGGCCAGATAAATGACTTTGGCGCAGTTGACTCCCCCGACTCCAGGGTCCGAAGGTGTCTGGTGCTGAGCAGAAGGGGCTGGGCTCCGCCTGACAGGCTAGGGTGTTGGGGACACTGAGTGACAGCCGGCTCCGTGGTTGCCCAGGTCACAGCAGGCTCCTGGCCGGGAGCGGCAGCCCCCAAAGGCACAGCCAGGGTGGGAGGCTGACACTGGCATCCTTTCTCCGTTTGCCTGGCTCCAGCCAACATCTTGGACAAATTCATAACCTTCTCTGCAAACTCTTCAACCTAACGGATTGGATGGCAACGGTTTCATGGTTCAAGAAGGAAAAAAATGTGTGTCACTGTAAGGGGAAAGCAGCGGTCCAAAAAATGCAAATAGTTATGGCCACAAAGCAATGATAACAATAGTCAATGTTTATAAAATGCGGTCAGTGTACCAGGCACTTTTAATCTATTAACTCATTTAAGCCTCTCAAAACAGCTTCATGACATCGGAGCTTTTATTGTCCCCATTGCACAGGTTTGTAAACTAAGGCAGCAAACGGTTAGCTAACTTGTCTAAGTTACACAGCCAGTAGGTAGAATTCTAACCCAGACTCTCTGGCTCAAGTCCGCGCTATTAACTACTATTTCTATGGCTCATCCTTCAGTCGATGAGTGAAGCAGACCCGGGACAGGAGACAGGCAGGAGCGGTGGGGATTGGGTGTGCACACCCAGCCTGGAGGGGGCAGCCACCAGCCAATGTTACAGGGACGAGGACTCCTTTTTTTTTTTTTTTTCAAAAGAAGCCAGAAATATAAATTTAACATGCAGTCTGATTTTCAAGTGTTGACAACTAACCCAAGGTTTTTAAAAACACTGTGCATGGACGGCTTGATGGCTCAGTCATTAAGCATCTGCCTTTGGCTCAGGTCATGATCCCGGGATCCTGGGATACCTGCATCAGGCTCCCTGCTCAGTAGGAAGCCTGCTTCTCCCTCTCCCACTCCCTCTGCTTGTGTTCCCTCTCTCGTTGTCTCTCTCTCTGTCAAATAAATAAACAAAATCTTGAAAATAAAAAATTTTTAAATGAAAACACTGCAAAATAAATAAATTTTTTTAAACGTAAAATAAATTAGTAAATAAAAACACTGCAGACGAAACAAAGCACCTCTCTGGGCCACCACTTTGGGGTCTTGATGCAGAGTGATGTTCCTGACTCACTGGTCCCAGCTCTGGCTTCACTGGGATTCAGTCTGAGTTGAAGTCTAGCCTCCAAGGAAAGAAATTGAGGCATACTGAGGAATGTCTTGCCACCATCTAGAAAGAGCCCTCCTGAGGTTTGAGCCAGGACAAGAAAAAGAGGAACTGAGAGATGGAGAAGGCAGATCTTTATTAACACCATTTGAGCACCCTGATACAGCTATACCTGAAACCCTAATCTCTGTAGTTTTCAGCATTATAACTTACTATATTCTGTCCCTCTTTCTTTTTAAATTGGATTGAACTGAGTTTCTGGCACTTGCATTGAACTGCTCAATCCTAAGGGTATAAAACACTGTTGACAATCCAAGGACCTGGGCTCCAGCCTGGGCTTTACCAGCGGCCATGTGACTTTGAACAAGTCACTTATCCTCCCTGGGCCTTTGTTTTCTCGTGTATTGAATAGAGATGATAATAATTTCTGTGCCGCAGAATTGTTCGGGTCCTGGATGAAAAGGAGGCAGGAACCAAGCCTGGTGGACCACAAGGTACCTCCCAGATGTGAAAGCCACCTTGCACAGGTGGTCTCGGCCTACAGTGTGCCAGGATTGGTAGAAGAGGAGCAGCCCCAACCCCATGCAACCAACAGCCCATTTCATAGCTGCTCCCTCCACCTTCCACTCTTCCGCTCACAGGGAAGCTGTATACCCCAAGGCCCCGCTCACTGCATTCCCAAACCCCCCAAGATGGAGACCGCCTCCCTGCACTGGCCAGCAGACACTGCAGGCCGGCCTCTCACCTGACACAGAATTTTAAATTAGAGAAATATTAAAAATAGAGAAAATGAACAATGCTCCACATGCCCATAAGTAATTTGGTACATGTTCAACTAAGTCACTATTTCTATACACAAATCCAGAAATTACAGGTGGTGTGTTGTTTATGACACTGAACTCAGGTGTATGTGACAACTACCTTCTGTACTTATCTTGGAGATCCTTCCATGCTGGCATATGCTACTGCGTTCCTACTAATGTTGCCGCAGAGTTTTGTTCTATTTTCAAGCAGTCCCTTGTAGATGGATGTTGCTTCCAATTTTTTTTGCTGACACAACAGAGACACCGGGAGTATCCCTGTACCTGTAATTCCAGTCGTTCCGGAGACAGGGGATCGGGGTGGGGGTGCCGGGGGGTTTCTACATGGCTGGTTCTTAGAGTCAAAAGGATGAGTCCTTTCATTTTCTTTGATTATTTTCAAGTTATTTTGATTTTTAAAAATGTATTTGCTAAGAAAATTGAAGAAGCCTAAGGTAAATATCACAAACTAATGAAAAACGTCCCTGTGACCCACAAAGATACCATGACTTACCACAATAGTGTGTGTGTAGTTATTTTAAAGACTCAGGGGTTGAAACTCAGAGCTTGTGCCTAGGGTTGCCTTTTCAAGACAGGGAAGCCCCCGGGGTTTTCCTGAATCCCCTCCTATCTCTCTGGGTGGGGTGAGGCCACTTATGTCTTCCCTGGTGGGGAGGGAGTCTCGGGACAACAACGAGGAAGACCCAATTACAGGGAACTAGTTTGGATCTAGAGCTAAATTCCAGGAGAGAGTATGGGAGAGGACAGGAAATAGAGGGGGAAACCAATGAGTCTGGAGGCTTGGGTTAGAATCTTGACTCTACGTTTATTAGCTTTGTGGTCCTGGGAAAGTCATTTATCCTCTCTGACCCTCAGTCTCTTCCTCTGAAAATGAGTGTAATGGCCTGACCTTACAGCTATGTGTAGGATCCAGCACAATGCCTGGCACAGAGGAAGTGCTCAGTAATCTTTAGTTAAATCAGAATCCTTGAACTGTCCTCTGCAATTAATCTAACAAAGTCTGTCTGGATTCTGGAGGGTTACTGGGGCAAAGTTGCTGCAAGTCTTTAGTGACCAACTGGCTGATTCGAACGGTAAGAAATGGCGGCAACTGACTGAGCTTGGCTGCCTCACTGCCCCAACAAGTGGACTTGACAGGACCCGCCATTATTTTGGGGACAGATGCAGTGGCTCACGGGCTGGAGATGCAAGTTCAAACACAGCGTGGCACTTCTGTGGAAGAAAGGACTTGTGTTTGTGTGGTCCTTTCTTCCTGGCACAGTCTTTTCTCTCTAGCAATCCCGATCCTTCAAAGCCTGACTAGAGAGCTGTCTCTCCAGGAAGCCCGCCCCAATCTACCCCCACTCCCCAATTTTGCATCGCTTCAGCCCACAGGCCTACAGTTTGGACACACGTATGCACATACATATGCACACACACATGCAATGGTCTTACACTATTTTGTGCTTGCTAGAAGTCTCTGACTGCTTTACGCACCTGCGTCAGGTCCCCCTGACTAAAATGTAAGCTTCTGGAAAATGAGGCATCTTCTAATTCTCAGATCCACTAAATACCATTCCTGAGGCCACCTGGTGTTTCACCTACATTATTTCATTTACTCTTCCCAACATGGTTTAAATGTCAGTATGCTCAAGGGAGCCTGATTGGCTCAGTCAGAAGAGCATGAAATCTCCTGATCTCGGGGTTGTGAGTTCAAGCCCCACATTGGGGGGAGGGGAGGGTAGAGATTACTTAAAAATAAAACCTTTAAAAAATAAAAATTAAAAATTAATGTCAATATGTTCAATGTACAGATGTGGATACTAAAGTTCAGAGAGGTGAAGTAACTCATCCAAGGTCACAGAGCTTAGCACTCAAGACAGTGGCGCTCAATAAATAATTTCGAATGATTGAATGGATGGATGGATGAATAGATAGTGGTAGATCCAGGTCGACCTGACTCCAACAAGATCTCTGCATTTGTGAGTAAGGGAGATCCTGGTTTTTAGCACCCAAAGTAGACACACTGCCAGCACCCAGTCACTGCCAAGCATTCCCTCTCATGCACAGTAGCCCCTGCGTCCTTGTTCCAAGAGCGGTGCTAGATTCATCCACAGGTATGGGTGAGCCATGAGCGGTAAGGACTAAAGATTCTCCTTCTCCCTCCTTCACACCAAGAACGGGCTGATGAGGGCGCCTGGGTGGCTCAGTGGGTTAATGCCTCTGCTTTCGGCTCAGGTCATGATCTCAGGGTCCTGGGATCGAGGCCCGCATCGGGCTCCCTGCTCGGCGGGGAGCCTGCTTCCCCCTCTCTCTCTCTCTCTGCCTGCCTCTCTTGTGATCTCTCTCCCTCTGTGAAATAAATAAATAAAATCTTAAAAAAAAAAAAAAAAAAAAGAACGGGCTGATGAGATGCCGTTCCATGGAGAGGATTTAGGTGGGATTCGGTTTTCCTGGGACACACCCGGTTAGCAAGAGGCGCTCCCTCGCCCGGCCACAAGGGGGCAGCAGTTCAGCATCTCCTGGCATGCACTCACCCCAGGCGGCAGGGCCGGGTCAGGAAGCTGCGGCTGGGGGAGCAGATTCCACCAGATGGCCCCGCCCGGCCCCTCGAAGTAGGTTCATTCCTGCACCTGCTGATGGGGTGGGGTCACCATGCTGGACTTGCTTCAGAAAACACTGAAATAACCAAAATATCAGTGCCTGCCATTAGGGAGCAGTTTAAACCATCTGGGGCAGGTGGAGGTTAGCCCTGTGCAGCCTTTTATAAAGATACCGGACCCCTGCTGATGCAGAAAGTCCCCAACATACATCGAATGAGAAAAAGCAGAGAGTTCAACATGTGCATAGTGTGGCCTCATTTGCATAAGTTTTAAATACATGTAAATAAGTATAAGTATTATTTGTCTGCTAGTCCATACAAAAGAAACTTCTTAAAGAAAGTCCAAGTAACTGTTTTAAATCTACCTCTGGAAGAAGAAGTTTTACTTTTTCTTTTCTGCCTTTCTGTGCTGTTTGAATTACATGTTTGCCGTTGGAATGTATTGATTTTTTTTTTAATTAACAAGTGTGGTCTGGAGATCAGGATTTGTGGAGACTTTTTTATCTGCTTGCTTTTCCTTTTTAGTTTTTAATCAATACTGTTTATAGAGAAGGAGGAGAGCAGCCTTGTAGGGCTTGCTCCTGGTCCCGCCTCCTTAGCCCCCAGGGCGGGGTGGCAGCTGGCAGAGGTGGGCTCCACGATGCCTCTGTCTCTCCAGGGCAGGGTGGTGAGCTCCGCCATGCAGCACAGGGTCCAAGGCACCCTGAGCTACCAGGAAGCTGGCACCATTTCAGTGGCCACCTTTGAGGAACCAGGACAGGGTCACTGGGTGCTAAGGGCTTGGTGCTTGGTACTACAGTCCCAACTAGGAAAGCCCTCCGGCCTGCTGACATAGAATATGGAGCTTCCCAGCAGGGCCTGTGAAACAGAGCTCTCGGAGAAGAGTAGGATCGTGGAGTTGCAAAGGCAACAGTATGACCTTGGGATCTGCCAATGCGACCTGAGCTTGGGTCAGTGCTGCCCTAACAAGTTCATCAGCAGATGGGCCTGGTCTAATAAAATAAGCGGGGCTTTAGAACTCAACCGATTTGACTTTGAACCTGTCTCCCGCATCTGACAACCTGGGTGACTCTAGGTGAAAGACTTGACCTCTCTGAGCCTCTCATGTGCAAAATAGCAGTTATAAGGGCTTTGTTACAAAACTTAGCACTGATGTACACAAACCACCTAACAAAAAGATTGGCATGTAACAGGCATTTAATTAATAGTGACCATACTCATTACCATCGTTATTTTCTTCTTCTTCTAGAAAGGAAATCAACCATAAAGCTGAATGGAATGAAAACTGAAGGCAGAAAGTCTCCAGCCTGACAACTGGCATTCTGATTGTTCCAGGTCCCTCCCTGAACCAGATCAGTGTCTCCTCAAAATTGGAGAGGATACCCTGTTCCTCCCTGAACCCTACATCTGACACCAAAGCGCCCCCCTTTCCAGGCACCAACCATCCCGCCAAAACCTGCAGTTCCGCGTATTCTCACTTGGAGGCAACATTGAGCTTCGGATTTCAACCTGCCGGGGCGGTTCCCCGATCCTCAATTCTCCAGCCTCAACCGCCAAATCACAGAGGAAAACTGGGCCACTTTTTACCCTCTGAACGCAATTCTAGAAGCAAAGTAGAAACATGCTACTTGCTACCCGTGAGTAAAGGTTTGAAACGTGCTAACCCTAAAAGTGGTACCAGCTGATGTCAGAAGATAAGGAGACCAAAAATAAGGCAAGGTCATAGGGAGCTACGTGCACCTTCGCAGACCTAGCTATGGATAACAAAAAATTGCAAGCAATGTAAATGACTGTGATCACTAAGTCAATCATGGCACATCCGCTTGAATGGACATGTTGAATTCTAAGGATGAATATTATCCAGCAACTTGGGTAATTACATAAACAGAAGATGCAAATTTGGTTCTATATATGGCGGGCATCTGAAAATTATATATGCTTGAAGGAAAGAAGCAAAAGAAATGGAAATAGAAATGGAATTGCTGAGGTAACCGGACTATAAGTTACTTTTTCAGATATTCTGTTTGGCCTTCATATGGTTCAGTCCCTTCTGAATCCTCAGGACTGTTAGTGGGCATTGGTGCAGCACAGTGGGGCAGAAAACACACAGAAGAGGTAATGCCACGGTCCTGGAGCTGCTGGCCCCTAAAGTCACTTCTAAGCTCCTGTGGGTTAAGATACAAATGGGCTTTAGAGAGTAGCTAAGAAAACGTCCAGCCAGTAGGAGGGGACAAGCACTGTTCATGGTTCGTTCAAGCACATTGGAAAATAGGAGCATGTGTGTTTCATAGGTTGGCTCTCTTCTCTGTAGAAAAGCTGAATTTCAACATGAGGGGAAGAGAATGGAAGACAATGGAAGGAGATGGTATTCTGGAATAGTGCTCCCTTAGTTGAGCGGACCTGGCTTCTCTCCTGCTTGTGTCATCATCAGAAGAATTTGCCATTTATGAAGCATACCCATTTATTAGGTGCCAAGCTGTACACCGGGCATTTCAGGTGTGTTCCTCCACTCAGTGCATGACACAACCTCATGAGATCGTGGCTATTACTTTCCTCCTTTTAGAGATGAAAAATAGAGGCTGTGAGAAGCCATTTGCCCAAAGTCTTATAGCTTATTGGTGTCCAGGGTTGGAACCCAGATGTGTCCCTTCCCCAAGCCCATGCTCCTTCTGCCACACGCATAGCCAGAGGACACCCAGCAGGGCCCTATGGGGGGCAGGACCTGGGCTTGGCTTTCCACACCAAGCAAGGGGCAAAAGCTCCAGAGACCCTTGTCTTCATCCCAATGGCCGCAGGAATGACATCAATGTGCCAGAAGCTTCTGGGCACTTTTGCTGCTGGAATTAAAGCCAAGCATTTGGTTGGCAGGAGGCAGTGCAGGGGAAGGTCTTCAGAAGACACTCGTGGGTCCTGGTTTCCACACTTTGCTTTTTCAGCTGCTCCTTCTCTCTGAATTTGCTGCCTCTTAGCATCGACAAGTGAGAGTACACAGCCTCCTTGGCACCTAAAGCCAGTCCTGCCTACTGTGAAAGCTTCAAGGTCAAACAGTTGAGTTCAAGCCACATTTCCCTAGAACTCACGGGAGCAGAGCCCATGAAGACGATGTCGGCCAGTCTGCAAATGTGCCAAAAGAAAGGACTTCTCACGGGACAGTCTGGGTTGGGTTGGGTTGGGCTGGGTTTTGGCTACTGTCTGTGTGTTAGAGTTCTGGTAAGGGAGGCTCTGGTGTCATACCTGTTTCACAGGTGAGAAAACCAAAGCTCAGAGGCAGGAAGGAACTTTCCCAAGACCCCTCAGCTGGGGAAGTATGACAACCTCCTGAGTCGAAGCCCACGGAGCCCAAGCTCTCAACCACTACAGTATAGTGTCTTTCATGAGGCCAGGCCACTTAGATGGTAAAAAGAGCAAAGACAAGAACGAAGCAACCTCTCTGAACCTCAGGGTCTTCATCTATAAAATGGACTAAAAATAATATCGACGTCAGAGGGCTGTTGTGAGAGTTGAGTAAGGTAATATAAGTAAAGCGACACCGGGTCTGCACTCCGTAGATACGAGTTACTGCTGTTGAGACCATAGAGCCCAGCCTTGGAAAGACCAACGTGACCTGGGCTGACATCCAGTAACAACTTTCAGTCTCTGCTTAAACTTCGAAGGGGCCGTCCTTGCTGCATGAGGCAGCTTGTTCCTTCATGAAGACATTCACGATTAGAAATGTCTTCCTAATATATTTGGCTAAATCTGGCTCGCACAACATACATCCTCCCCCAAGTCTATTTCTGCCCTGGAAGAGAGACAGAACGAAGCCGGTCCCTCTCTCACTTGGCAGTGCCTCCCAACTGAGCGCCTGCACCCTCAGAGCCCTCCGCCTGCCCCCGCCAGGCCCCCCCATGCTCAGCACCCTGGGCCCCACGAGCCCAGAATAGGGTGCAGGGGTCCAGCTGGGCCCCGCCTCCTTCCTGACCTGGGCCAGTATCTGTGCAAAATGATCCCCCTTTGTCTAACCTGGACCGAGTTGGGGGGAAGGGGGGAAGAGAGGGCAGGTACAATATTGAAAAGGAAAAGGACGGCTGTGTTTGGAGCCCTTTGAAAAGTGACAAATGTCAGTGTGAGACGCTGGTTGACTTCTTAGCCTCTATCCCCCACGCATTCTCCCTGACAGTGAGGCCTCCGTCCTGGTGTCTGTCCCAGGAACTCTGCACTGTCCCCGTCCTGTTCTAGCACACGCAGGCACTAGAGAATAAATGGGGCCAACAGGGCTGGGTTCGAAACCCGTTTCTGTCTGCACGGCCTGTACCACATGAGCCGGGCCTGTCTCGAAAGGCCAAAACCCCTCCGCCAACAGTCATCACTGAGTCCTCACTGCATCCAGGGGCGGACCTGGCCCTGCGCCAGCTTCTCATGAAGCAGAGTTGGCGTTTTAAGTATCTTTATCTCCCGGGGGCTGCAGGGAGCTGGGACCGCTTAGGGAGCTCTCTCCACACCACAGGATGATGCTATTGGACGGCAGGAGGGACACAATAGAGGGTTGCTTTCTCATCTCTGAACTTAATCAATTCTTTTGAGTGTATGAAAGTGTTCTGGAGAGTTAGAGCTTTATTCCAAGCCTGGGCTAAGTACTTCCCCCAGGTGCATGCGTTCTCTGACCTTACCATCTGAGTACGTACCACGGTGCTGCAATTGTGTTTCCTTGTCTAGATCTCTCCCTAACATGTGCGCTCCTGGAACTTTACATGGTAAGACACATGTCTCTTATTGTCCCCAACTCCCCAGGACCTAGCTCACCGCCCAGATGTAATAGGTGATCAATAAATACCTGTTGAATGAATGGAATAAATGAATGCCTCTTTTTGGCACTTATCATCTGAGCCACATACTATACTTTAAACGAAGGTGCACACGGCCTAATGAAAGGCGCATGGGTGGGCTTCCAGTTTCAAAATGGTGGAACAAAAACCTCCCTCTCAGAAGTAGCACGAGGATAAGAAGAAACATGCACAAACTGCATCTCCAGTGAAATCAGGAGACGCCTGTAACCCTTAACCCCAATATATAAAACCACAGCCACTTGGAGAAATGTAAATGACCCAAGAGCGAAGAAGCATGTCAGACTCAAGGGCTTGCAGGGTCTGGTGGAGGGACCCATAATTTGTTCTATAAAACTGCCCAAAAGGCTCAGGAATAGGAGCCATCAAGTTCTCACCCAAGAGTGAAAATAGGAATAGTTTGAAAAATCTCTTTAAAGAGTACATAGAGTCCATCAACTTATGACTAGATCAACAAAATGTGTTTTATACATCTAGTGGAATATTATTCAGCCACCAAAAGGAATGAAGTCCAGATTCAGGCTATGATATGCATGAAACTTGAAAACAATGCTAAGTGAAAGAAGCCAGACACAAGAGAACACACAATAAATGATCTTACTTACATAAAATGCCCAGAATAGGCAAATCTATAGAGACAGAGCATACTGGTGTTTGCTAGAGGCTGGAGGAGGGGAAAGTGGGAGCAACTGCTAATGGGTACAAGGTTTCTCTTTGGGGTGACAAAAATGTTCTGGAATGAGTGGTGATGGTGTACAGCCTTATAAATACACTAAAAGCAACTGAATTGGACACTAAGTGGATAAATTTTGTGTATATGAATTATATCAATTTTTTTAAAAAGCACACAGAGCTTATAATCAACTTCTTCTGATTTAAACATGAACTGAGAAGCAAGGATTTCCAGAATCTTGA
Source organism: Ailurus styani (assembly GCA_002007465.1). Taxonomy (NCBI): domain Eukaryota; kingdom Metazoa; phylum Chordata; class Mammalia; order Carnivora; family Ailuridae; genus Ailurus; species Ailurus styani. The sequence continues at coordinate 2,802,548 of LNAC01000017.1, forward strand.
AGAACACCTTGACCATAAAAGACAGAGACCAAAACATACGAAGCCAGTGAAGAAACTCAGACCAAATGGAGATGATTCAGAGCCCAAGAAAACTTCAAAGATTGATAATTACTATCCTCTGCTCCCATGAAACCTACTGGTCTTGTGAGACAAGAACAGCATACCACACAAAAGGAAAAGCCAAAGAACAAGAAATTTCTCAGAATAATTTTTTTTGTTTAATTATTGCTGAGTAAACAAACTCTTCAGTGAAAGGACTGGAGGGTCAAGTTAAGGGTATCCCTCTGAAATACCCTCCTCCAGTAGAAAATCAAAGAAATGACAAAAGGTGAGAAAAGACTAAAAAGAAATCAGAGAATTGATTCAAGAAGCCTATAATGAAAATCCAAGTAATAAGAGTTCTAGAAAATGAGAGGAAATAAAATGGTGCGGTAGAAATTATCACCAAAAAAATATATAAGAAAAATTTCACAAAATCATAAGACATGAGGCTCTAGGTTTTAAAAGCCCATGAAGTTCCCCACACACAATGGCTTGGTTCCCCCCACACCAAGGAACATCATTCTGGAATTTCAGAGCAGTGAGCATAAAGAAAAGATACCACAAGCATACACAGAGAAAAAAAACAAGTCACATATGAAGACATATGAAGAGATCAAGAAATAAAATGGTAGCCAACTTCTCAACAGCTAGAGAAAACTGGGGAAATAGCTTTAAAATTTTAAGAAAAATTCATTTCACCCTCTAAATCCAACCAGACTGTAAATCCATTGAAAAGATTAAAAGTCAGCCATTTTAGTCATGTGAGATCTCAGGAATTCACCTCTTGTACATCTTTTCTAAGAAAATTGCTGAAGTCTTTAAAAAAAGGGGGGGGCGCCTGGGTGGCTCAGTGAATTAAGCCTCTGCCTTCCGCTCAGGTCATGATCGAGCCCCGCATCAGGCTCTCTGCTCGGCGGAGAGCCTGCTTCCCCCTCTTTCTCTGCCTGCCTCTCTGCCTACTTGTGATCTCTCTGTGTCAAATAAATAAATAAAATATTTTAAAAAAAAAAAAGAAAAGAAAATTCCCGAAGGATATTCTCCAAGAAAACAAGGAAGGCAAAGGATCAAGGGGAAAAGGAACCGACAGGAGAGAAAGGCAAATGGATATCCCAGGTAGCAGTGAAAGGAAATGCCAGGACAGCCAACAGCTGAGCAGGAGAAGGGAGGGTTTTGAGAAAGCTATTGAACTGATCGATTACCTGATAGATGTGATCACATAGAAAATTACATAGAGAGGTTTACAGAGCTATTGAAGAGCAGGGCATGGCTGGTCAGAGACTGGAAGAAAACTAAGTAGACAAAAAAAATTATACGAGAAAGGAAATTTAATCACAGTAGACTATCGGATTCAACAGTGAGTAATGTTTACAATGTCATAATAATGTAAGTACCGAATAAAGCTTTTTTTTTTAAAGGTTTTTTTTTATTTATTTATTTGACACAGAGAGAGAGATCACAAGTAGGCTGAGAGGCAGGCAGAGAGAGAGAGAGAGAGGAGGAAGCAGGCTCCCCGCTGAGCAGAGAACCCGATACGGGCCTCGATCCCAGGACCCTGAGATCATGACCTGAGCCGAAGGCAGAGGCTTTAACCCACTGAGCCACCCAGGCGCCCCCGAATAAAGCTTTTATAAAATATTGCGATAAATTTTATTGGGGGAAGGGAACAAGAAGATATAAGTGGGCACAAGCAATAATGGCCAAATTGATGAATCAAGAGATGCATATTATTTTGAAACAAATGCAATAATAAATAGTTAAGCAGGTCAAAAATGTTTCTGTGAGAAGGGGTTCAGCATTAGTTCACTGGGCTGGGGGAGATAGGGCAAGATAATTTTGACAAAACTTTTTAAATTGTTTTGAGTGCACCAGTTTTGAAGTCAAGACACTAGTTTGACCTGGTTCTCCCATTTCCAAGCTTGAAGGGTGATCTTGAGTGAATTCTGTCTCTTTTTTGGCCTCAGTTTCTTCTGTGTTAATAATCTCTATCTAGGGTGCTGGGTGGCTCAGTAGGTTAAGTTCTGCCTTTGGCTCGGGTCATGATCCCAGGGCCTGGATTCTAGAATCCAGGCTCAACAGGGAGCCTGTTTCTCCTTCTGCCTCTGCTGCTCCCCCTCCTTGTGCTCTCTCATTCTCTTTCAGTCTCTCAAATAAATAAAATCTTTGAAAACAAAAAATAATCCCTCCCTAGTACATAACAAGGACACAGTGTCTTCATAGAGAGTGAACAAATGGGAGGCCCCTCCTCCTTCCCCTGCGTGGCATGAATGTCATCTTGGAAGGGGGAAGAGAGAGAGGCTGTGTCCTTTGCTCCTTTTGTAACCTACCCAGCATCCAGCAAAGTATGTGAAAAGGATATCATTTGACAAAGCTGCCAAACTGAATAATTGGTTGTTAAAATTTCCATTACAGCTACTCATGTGAGAAAAGGTATTTCACTGAGGGATAATTACAGGAAAATAGAGATAATACCATTACTATTGTTTCCTTTTCATTGCCCCCACAGTAACAGAGTTTTACGGGTTTGGTTAAAGTAAAAGACTGCAAAATACTCTCGTACAGCCAATAATTTTAGCCATTCTTTTTAAATAAAAGCCCCCAGGCTGAAGCCACTACTTATCTACCAGTCTCATTTTCCCCTCCTTTCTTTCTTTCTTTTTTTTTATTATGTTCAGTTAGCCACTGTTTAGTACATCATTAGTGTTCTATGTAGTGTTCAATGATTCGTTAGTTACATACAACACCCAGTGCTCATCGAGTCCCTTCTTTCTTTCATCACAGAACCCCTGCCCTCCCTTTGGCAGCCCAAGCAGAGGCTACATTTCCCAGCCTCCTTCGCAGCCAGGAGTGGCCCCTGACCAAGTGCTCACCAACGACGGTGAGAAGATGTGGTGTATACAACTTCCACATCACCCCCCTAAAAGGAAACTGCCTGCCTTCCACTTTCTCTCTTGCCTCTCTCCCTGCCCCATATCACACAAGCTGGCGCATGGACATGGTGACCAACAAGACAGAAGGGACCTGGGGCCCCAGATGACTTATTGGAGCTGAGCTGCCTCCCAGTCCCACGGCCCAGCTACAGGGAGCGCCCAGCCTATCCAATCCAACTGCTGACTGTGAGCACACAGAACTGGATGTGATGGGAAAACACGGGAGCAAGTTATAGAGGGACTCCTGCTTCAGTTCCACAATCGAGTAGCTATTAGGTTTGTCCCTAATGCATTTTTATAGTAAATATGTACACACGCCATTTTGTTTCTTAAATTCCACGTATGAGTGAGATCGTATGGTATTTGTCTTTCTCTGACTGACTTATTTCACTTAGCAAATACACTCTAGCTCCATCCACATCATTGCAAATGGCAAGAGTTCATTCTTTTGATGGTTGCATAGTATTCCATTGTATATATATACCACCTCTTCTTTATCCATTCATCAGTAGATGGACATTTGGGCTCTTTCCATAGTTTGGCTATTGTTAGTAATGCTGCTATAAACATCAGGGTGCATGTACTCTTTCAAATGTGTATTTTTGTATCCTTTGGGTAAATACCTGGTAGTATAATTGCTGGATCATAGGGTAGTTCTGATTTTAGCTTTTTGAGGAACTACCATACTGTTCTCCAGAGAGGCTGCTCCAGTCTGCATTCCCACCAACCAGGGCAAGAGGGTTTCCCCTTCTCCTCATCCTCAGCAACGCCTGTTGTCTCCTGTGTTGTTAATTTTAGCCATTCTGACCAGTGTGAGGTGATACCTCATCATGGTTTTGATTTGTATTTCCTTGATGATAAGTGATGTTGGGATTTCATCAAGATACAAAGCTTCTGCACAGCGACGGAAACAATCAATAAAACTAAAAGCCAGCCTATGGAATAGGAGAAGATATTTGCAAATGACATATCAGGTAAAGGGCTGGTATCCAAAATCTATAAAGAACTTATTAAACTCAACACCCAAAAAACAAATAATCCAGTTAAAAAATGGGTGGAAGACATGAATAGACATTTTTCCAAAGAAGACATGCAGGTGGTTAACAGACAAATGAAAAGGTGCTCAATTCTTTTAGATAACACAGGAGAGGGAGAAGCAGGGAGGGATAGCAACATATCTTCCCCCTCCTTCCAGAGATATTTCCCTGGCCTCTAGGCACCTTTATGTGTAAGGGTAACTGAAGTGGGGTAAAGAAAGGGCTGAATTGTATTTTCCTTTCCTCCGCTTTGGAAATAGGAACTCCTCGGCCCAGGCCTAGCTATTAGGTTTGTCCCTAATGAATTTTTATAGATAATATGTACACATGTCCTTGTGTAGCTGACGCTGGGAAGTCACTATTCCAGGTTAAGATAGCCCCATTAGAGCCTTTGTATTGGTAGGCTGGAGCTTTCATTTTATCTCTCCTTCCACCCTAAGGAGTGGATGGATAGTCCTGACAAGATGCTGCTCTACCTTCTCCTGTCCATCAAGAAGTGTCTGTTTGCCATGCCCACCTCTCCCTCCCCCCACAGCCCACACCTACCAAGTAGTCCCCACCCAGATATGTCCCCCTCCCCTCCAACTCCATGCCAGCCTACCAGGGCTCCCTGAACTCTCCCCACTTTTCCATTTTCCTTTTAGTTAGGCCAAAATTTTCTAATGCGTGGTAGTACCTGGATTTTTAAAAATTACTAAATACTGACTTATTCCAAAGTATATTAAGATAAAATACAAAATTGACTTTCTGATACGTGTATTAAGATAAAATACATCTAGGGTCTCAAACCTTTGATCTATTGGATATTGTTACTTGGGTCCAGGCTAAGATAAGTTTTCAAGTAAAAACAAAGTACATCTATTTCAAAAAATATTATTTCAATAAATATATTGTATTCTTAATATGTTCATTTATGATTATTTGTATGTGTTTACACATTGTTTATCTTACCCGGCTGTGGCAAACAACTGAGGTTTAGGAAATGCTAAATCAGGGTATTAATGTTGTTAATATTTTAATACGTGTCTGGGAGAGACATTCATTGCCACCCTTGAGAGTCCTCCCCTGACAGGTGGTCTCGGGCAGAGAAGGGCAGACAGAGGTGGAACTCCACCATGGGCACATGGTAGACCAGCAGGCGTCTAAACAGATGACAGAAGTGTGCTGCCTTCCCCAGTGAAGTCCGTTAGGACAGAATCCCACCTGCTTCTATCTGCAGCATCTTTCTGACCCTGTCTGAAAGCTCCCAAGTTTGGGGCCAAGGCCTGGTGTTGTCCACTCTTACCCAGGAGAGGGAATGAGTCTGCAAGCCACCTTCCCAGGCACGGGGAAAGAAGCCTCACTCAGCACGCAGCAGGTCTGGGAGCAAATCCCACTCACTAAATAACAGCCTGCATTTTTAAGTCACTTTGCTGAGGTCAGCTGCTCCAATCCTAGTGAGACATAACATACCTTCGAGAATCCTCTCCATTTCCTGAAAGAAGACCTGACAAGCTAGGATCTCCCCACCTCCTCCAAGTGGCGGAGGGTGGGGGGAAGAAAGAGGGAAAAGCGATGGAAACAAAGATGGACCCAGTTAAACAGAGCAGGGCCTTTTAATCCCCCTGCTCTTAAGTCTGGGAGGCTCGGGCACTTGGTGCTTTTCTGGGCAGCCTAAAATGAGGGCCCTTCAGCACTCCTCACGTGCAAGTTGGAAAGCCACACATGGGGTGGGAGTGGAGCAGGGGTGGGGGCAGGCAAGAGGGTTCCTAGACTCCAAGACTTCAGGGGATTAGGGAAGTGACAGGCGTCCTGAGCAGGGAACGCTGCCAGCCCCGGCCCCCTCCCCCACGCCAGGGTCCAGCCTCCCCTGCACAGCGCTGCCTGCGGAGCCAAGCCTCTCCCTAGGTCTCAGTGCGCCACTGGAGATGTTCGGGCGAAGAGCTGGAGGGCTCGGCAGGCCTGGTCACCACCAACTGCCACCTTGCCGGGTGTGAGCAGAACAGCAGGTGGGGTCCAGAAGGAAGGCACAGTCTGCCTGTGTTGGCATCTGGCAGCCTCAGGCTGCAGCTTCCATGATATAAATACAGGGAGCGAAAATAGCTAATCCCAGATAACAGCGGTGTAATCACCCAGCGCCCGGCCTGGAAGCCCGGAGAATTTGGAGGCAGCAGCTGCCGGGGCTGTCCCCATCAGCAGCCCACTGCCCCTGGGTGGCCCGGGCCGAGCGTGTAAGCCAGAACAAAGCTGGGGAGCGCGGAGCAACTGGAAGAAAGAGACCTGATGAAAAACACCTCGGAACGCTGCTCTGCCTGGGAAGAGATGCGTTTTCTAGAAGCACCGTGGAAATTCTGAGCTCGCAGCAATGTGAAGCTGGTCTCCCTGGTCTCAGTTGTGATCTGATGATATACATGGAATCATCTAGTTTGGGGTTTGTTTTGTTTGACTTCCGGGCATTAGGATCATCACTGGTCTTACTACTGTCGCACAGCCTGGGAGGGTGGGGACCTCTCCCACGCTTCTCCCACATTCGGGCTCCCAGCACCAAGTTGGTGGATCTGCGGCCACCAACTCCAGGCTCCTGACCTCAGCTCTGACAGGCTGACACACCCAGGGGCCCAGAGGGTACTGCGGCGCTTCCACGGGACAGCCCATAGCCACTGTTCCCGTGGCGGGAGAAACTGCCGGGCTTGCTGTCTCCAGCCATTTTGCTCCAGTAAGACATTTAATTAGGGCTTGTTGAGATGGTGCAAAGAGCTCAGGCCTCCTCTGTCCTACTTAGTGCGTTCCTTGACTCTCGAGCTGCCAGTTGAAGGACAAGCAATCCCCAGCCGTCAATCATGTCTTTCCTCACACTCTGGGCTTTGTCCCAGCTCTTCAGTTGTGCCTCTGAAGGGCCGTGGACACTCCAGTCCCTTCTGACGGGTCATGAGGCATGCTCTCTCTCAGAAGACGCAGACAGAGGCTGGCAGCCATGAGGTCAGCTCGGGCTGGGCCACTGTGGAAGAATAGTAATGGGGCCAGGCCACAGAAGGACTCAGAAGCAAGGGTGGGGGCTGGGCCTCAGAAATATGTCCTCAGGGAGCCCCCAAGACAGCTGATTCCCTATGGAACCATAATTACCAACCTTTGTATGCAGCAGAAAAGGGGAGAGGAACATTTCAGAGCAAACCAGAAACAACGAGAGGTAGACTCACTTCTAATCTCCACACATTCTAGGGGTGGCAGTGAACAAGACTCCTCCTGACTGGTTTCTGAGAGGCTGTTCTCTGATTCTCTAGCTCAGAGAACCCAACTCATTAGGAATAATATTATTTTTGTTTGGAGTGTCATGTCGCTTTATCACACAAGAGCTCCATATAGTCAACCACAGATGAGACCCACCATGTTCTCTACCCCTAACAAGGTCATAGAGATCAGCCACAAACATTTCAGTGGAAAGCAAACCGTGAGCTGCACGAATCCCTGAGCCTCAAGCTGAAGGTAGTAAATGGAGTTAATGGAGGATTTGCCCACCTCGGAGCCCCTTCAACCCACCTGTCAAAAGAGGGGTATTGAGGTTGAAATGCCACCCTGGGCCACCACAGGAGACCCAGCCTCCAAGATCAAGTCTGAAGAGAGTATCCAATGACAGGGGGAAATGCTTCAAATTGTATATTAAGTACAAAACTCAGGGCAGAAAATGCATATGATGTGATCTCACTTATATAAAGTATATATATAAAAAGATAATGGAAAGCCACACACCTGAACACAGTCTATGCTTTTCATTGCTTAGTAAAATAATATATTTTCTTTTTTCTTGTAAAAGAAAACTGGGTTTCTCCCCCAATTTCTTAACACTTCTAAAGAAGGATCATTTGACCTGATGGTCACATGTACATTAGAGAAATCCATGATTTCTTAGATACGATTGCTTAGGTCAAGGCTGAAAATAAGTTTTCAAGTTAAAAAAAAAGTGAGTCACAGGTGCCTAGGTGGCTCAGTTGGTTAAGCAACTGCCTTTGGCTCAGGTCATGATCCCAGGGTCCTCAGACTGAGTCCCTCATTGGGCTTCCAGCTCAGCAGGGAGTCTGCTTCTCCCTCTGATCTTCTTCCCTCTTATGCTCTCTCTCATGCTCTCAAATAAATATGTAAAATCTTTTTTAAAAAGTGAGTCAATTTAAATTAAAATATTAAATAAAAAATAAGACAGATATTGCTTAATTATGACAAAAAAACTAAAGTTGAGGAAACTCTAAATTAGTGTATTAATTTTTAAAAACTTGAAAAATATGTACAAATGTCTAACTGGGTGGGGGAGAACCCATTTCCACCCTTCAGATTCCTGACACAAAGCGGGATCCACACAGAGGATCAGAGAGAGGGACGGAGCTCCACAATGAGCAGGTGGCAGGCCAGCAGGCCCCTAATGGACGGCAATGCTGAGGTCACTATTCATCCGCAGGTGAATCCATGAGGCTCCATCTGGAGTCTCCTCCTGATCCAGTTAGCTTCAACCCTGGTCCAGACCTTGCTCGTGCACTACAGATCCTTGGGAACCAACAGAGATCAAAGATGACAGCTGTGATAATAATTACAATACGTCCTAACGATAACTGAATCTCTTACCCCCACCAAAAAGTTTTTCCTTATATATGTTTAACAGAAAAAGAACCAAAAAACAGGAGAATAAAAAGAGAAGGGAAATGCCATTCATTGAAGACCCACTATGTGCCAAAAATTATATTAGAAACAGGATGTATTTCATGTAATACTGCCCCCACGACATCTGATATATCACACCCCCATTTCATAGATGAGAAAACTGAGTCCCAGAGAGGTTAACTAACTCATGAAAGGTCATCCAGCTAGAAGCAGCCAACCAAAGATCCAAATCTGGTGACTCGGAAGCCAAAGCCCAATGTCTTTGCCCCAAACCACCCTGCTCCTTGCCTCTGCAGGGGCACGTGTGTGCACAGAAATCGAAGAGAGGGTAGGAAGATGGGCTGACAAGACTCCAGGTGGTCAGCAATCTTTCTCACCAGACATTTTAGCACTGGGAAGACACATCAGCTTAGACAAAGAAAACCAGATAAGGAAACGAAGTCCAGGATAAAAAGCAAATGCACAGGACAGCACTGTGGAATTAGCTTCTTGGCTCTGCACTCATTGGGCTGGTGCCCCCTGCTCCAGAAATGAACCCCTCTGGGCAGCACGTAAATATGGCTTCCACGGCATACGAAAGGAACAGAACCAGGTCTCCCATGTCTGCCAGACAGGCAACTCCAGCTGTAATCTAATCGCACCCCTTGAAGGCCCAGCCAGCAATCTCTTTCCCTCACCCTGTCACAAATGCCATCACGTTGCATCCCAGACTCCCCTCACACGCACAGCCCCAGCAGGACACTGGGACCTGTCTCGGCCACACATCCACAGATCGGCGGGGTCAGCCCTGGTTCTGCACAGTTCACAAAGGCCAAAATAAAAGTGAGACCCAGAGGGGCCCTCGAAGGTGGCTAGCGGAGGGAGGTCAAGGCTCGGAGGCTCAGAGGCTTTTTCCGTTAACTGAGTCCCTGGTTCCTGGGCTGCTGCATGCTGTGGGCCTGCTCCAGGAAAGCTATTAAGGACAAAAACTAAAGAAAGAATTCAGGACTGCTTCCTGAAATGCAAAGAATCAGAAAAAGGAGTGAGAAAAGTATAATAAAAACTCACCCGACGATCCAGATTTCACGTATGCTTGCTGTGATGAACAGTGTCCCATTGACCAGCCTGAGGTTTCAGAAGTCACAGAGGGACTGCCTGAGGCAAACTGCCTTGGGCACCAGCACCCAGAGCTGGGAGTCAGTAGGGCCCTTCTTTCCAAGGAGCTCAGATGCCTCCGGAAATCCTGGGATGAGAATCAAGGGGAAACGGACTTTAGCACTTTGCACTTAGACTGGGCTGCATGTCTCCAAGTAGCTTATCTTATTTGCTCCTACAGTAATCTGCAGGGCAAGTAAGCCTGGCATTATTGTCCTCTTCTAACTAATGAGGAAACCAAAGTACGTGGGATCCACAGTCCTACAAATATTTTGTGACCAAGCAGAGACAAGAACCAAAATCTGGAAGAGTGAACACCTGTCACCAGTAATAGCAAGCTAGGTAATTCGGACCAGACCCTATTATGCTGAGGACAAATATAAAAGTTGCAGAAACAGCAAATCCTTAACTGCACAAATGGAAGAAATTCATGAATTTTCTCGAAGCATATAAAGAAGAGGAATATTGCTAAGTTCTGTTACTTTCCCCAGCACATTTTAAACTGGGAGAATATCAGGAGACTCAAAGGCAGAAACACATTACCCAGGCACTCTTCTCAGTAAATGTAATAACAAGTATTTACTACTACTACTACTACTACAATTATTATTATTATTATTATTATTATTATTATTATTACTATTACTATTACTATTACTATTCCTTAGGTATGAGTACTTATCACTAATGCATACAAAGGTAAAAATAAACAGAAAGAAAATATAAATGTGCCTTTTTAAGAAGGGGTTCCTTTGTAAGAATTTTGTCTGCCAAAATACCTTTTGAGAAAGAAAAGGGATAAATCCAGTGAAATATATTGTCAGCTTACTTCATTGTTTAGGAACATTTGTTTTATGCTTTTAATAGAACCGATGATTATTCAGACTAACAAACAAGTAGAAAACCTGCTTAAAGACACCAGAGAGCTAACAAAATAATGGAGAATTAGCAGCCAGGATCCAAGGGAAGAAAGAGGCCCAGAAGAAGTAAGTCCATCCTTTGACAATGGACTTTTGTCCATTTTTGTCTTTGAAGACATGGGGGCATTTGCTAATTCTACCAAGGGTGGCTGAGAGGTTGAGTGGTACTTTGGACAGCTTCACAAGGATAAAGGGGCAGAGATTCTATCTAAGGCCCACCAAGAGTTTGGGACTTGAAAGGATTCAAACTCCGAAAAGACGCTCTCTACAAGGAAGTGTGAACCAGAAGAAGACAGGCGCTTGCAGGGACCATAGCTCAGCTTCAAGTATTCTAAAGCCCTAAAATTAGATTTAAGTAATCCTAGATCATTGGTGCCCCCAGAGCCTGGTAGAAACAAACACAAATCTTGGGAAGAAAATATCGTCAGAGGCTTCAAATTAATCTGGCATGCAACTTTCAAATACAATGCCCAAAACACAATAAAAAATAATAAGGCACAAAGGATATAAAGCAGTATTTTTAAAAAGAAAAAATAGAAAAATAAACAAAAAAGAGAAACAGACCCACAGAGGCTCTGGAGTCTGAAGCTATCAAACACTTTTAAGCAACTATGCATACCGTGTTCTACGAAATAAAAGATAAGACTGAAAATTTCCCCACTCCAGGAAATTATCCTAGTTACCTAAGCCAGGTACTTAGTACTAAGGTGTTAGTTAGCCTCAAGTCTTCTCCTTCCTTTATCCCCCCAAACCAATCCATCAGCATATCAGTGGGCTCTACTTCCAAAAAATGATCTTATTTCACTATTTGAAACTCTTTGTTCATTTTCTCCCACCAGAATATTATCTTTTTAAAAGCAGAGACTTTGTTGTTCTTTTGGGGTTTGATTTATTTTTACTGGTGCATCCCCAGCTTGTGGACCAGTGACTGTCATTTAACAGGCCTGTAAGAAATATGTGTCACTAGCTATGAATGTCAGGAAATATGTCATAGGGGAGGTGATATTTGAGCTGGGTCTTGAAATATAAGCAAGAGTTCACCTGCTAGAGAAGAAGGAAGGGAACACCCAGAAGAGGAAACCAACTACATGAGCAAAGACAGAGAAGCAAAGACAAAAAGCATATAGTGCTGAGAAGCTCAGAGTCTAAAGGCAGGCATGCTCAGTTCAAATTCTAGCTTAGCCCCTAGCTCTGTAACCTTCTGAAAAGTAGTTTCCTGATTTGAACAAAATGGAATTAATACTAGTACATTCTTCATTGGGCTGTCCCGAGAATTAAATGAGAACAGGCATAGCCCACTGTGAGTATGCAATAAATGGTGGTTTTATTGATATTAATACATGTATAACTGGGCCACCTGGGTGGCTCAGTCAGTTAAGTGTCCGACTCTTTTTTTTTTTTTTAAGATTTTTATTTATTTATTTGACAGAGAGAGAGGGACAGTGAGAGAGGGAACACAAGCAGGGGGAGTGGGATAGGGAGAAGCAGGCTTCCTGCCAAGCAGGGAGCCCGATGTGGGGCTCGATCCCAGGACCCTGGGATCATGACCTGAGCTGAAGGCAGATGCTTAATGACTGAGCCACCCAGGTGCCCCTAAGTGTCCGACTCTTGATCTCAGTTCAGGTCTTCATCTCGGGGTCATGAGTTCAACCCCCACATTAGGCTCCACGCTGGGCATGGAACCTACTTAAAAATAAATAAATAAATAATAAATAAATAAACACAAACAACAGTTTCAATAATTTGGCTTGGTTATACTATGGGTTGCATGAGAAGTTTCTGGAAGATGTAACTAGATGGTCAGGTTGGAGTCAGATGATTTAAGGTCAGGGGATCCTCAAAATCATAGCAGCAGTGGCCAAGTGATCACAGCTTTGGTAATCATCCTGTTACTCAAAGCATTAGGTGATCAGCAAACTCTAACCTGAAAGCCAGCTTCTATTCTTACGCAAGCTAAAGAGCAATCAGCTAATATAGGGCAATTCTCAGTTATTACAGTTGGCATATTAGTTATCTATTGCTGCATAGCAAATTACTCCAAATATTGACAGCTTAAAAACCAATGTATATTTGTTATCTCATATGGTAATTCGGTCAGGAATATAGGAACAGCTTAGCTGGATTGTTCTGGCTTAGGGTATCTCCTGAGACTGAAGGCAGTTGCAGTCATCTGAAGGCTTAACTGAGGCTGGAAGATTCACTTTCAAGATTTCTCACATGGTCACCAAGTTCAAGCTAGCTGTTGGCAAGAGGTCTCAGTTCCGTGCCACATAGACCACAGGGTTGAGTGCTCACAACATGGTAGCTGGTTTGCCCCAAAGCAAGTCCTCCAAAGAGGGCAAGGAGGAGTCACAGGGAGGAAGTCACTGAGCATCAGAGGGGCACCTGGGTGGCTCAGTCATTTAGCGTCTACCTTCGGCTCAGGTCATGATCCCAAGGTCCTGGGATTGAGCCCCCAATTGGGCTCTCTGCTCAGCAGGAAGCCTGCTTGTCCCTCTCCCACTCCCCCTGCTTGTGTTCCCGCTCTCACTGTGTCTCTCTCTGTCAAATAAATAAATAAAATCTAAAAAAAAAAAAAAAAGATTTAAAGATTAAAAAAAAAAGACTGAGCATCAGAAGTCATACACAGTCATTTCTACAATACGCTATTGGCCACTGGGTCAGCCCTAGTCATTGTGGGAGGGGATGCAGGGTTCAAGTTTTCTCCGCACAGCCTTGTATCTTTCCATAATAACAGGAAGCAAGGATCCCTGGGGGATATCTTGGGAGCTGGCTACCACAACTGGCCAGAACAGAACTGAATTTCTCGTTACATCCCAATAGATGGAACCAATTAACAATGCTGAAAGAGAAAGCATAAAAATGGAAAGCAGAAGAACAAGAATGCTGAAGGAATGAAGTAGTAATAAAGCATAAACCATAAAGAATAAAGAATAAAAAGGAGGTAAATAAAGTATAAGAGTAACAGTAATAGTCCTCACTTACTGAATGCTTCCCTTGTACCAGACAAAGGCCAAGATCTTTCCATGTCTCTCTCAGTGGTCGACAAGCTTTGATCCATGGGCGCAATCTGGCCTGCATCTGACTGTGTGAATGCAGTCTTCATGGAACACAGCCACACCCATTTGAATATGCACAGTCTACGGCTACTTTCACCTACAGTAGTAGTTGAGGAGTTGTAACAGAAACCATATGGTCTGCAAAGCTGAAAATATTTACCGTCTGGTACTTTCCAGAAAAGCTTTACCAACCTGCTATGTTCTATCTCATTAAAACCTCATAAAAACCACATGGGGGGAAGAAATGAAAGTTATTAATAAAAAAATTTAAGAACCTGTGAGGTAAGTGATATCACTTGCCTCATTTTATAGGTGAAAAAACTGAGGATCATGTAAGTTGAGTGACTTGCCCGAGATTGTGTTTGTCTCAAGTCGCAGAGTAAGGTTTGTATCATCCTGACCTCAGGGACTGGCTTAAACTGGACTAGGAATCAGAGAGGCTGGCTTTTCCAAGGAGCTGCGTGACCTTCAGTACTTACTTATGGTCTTGCTTTTCATTTCATCCCTCTACTAAGGACAGATTTTTCAATGTCTGACAAACCACTTCACAGGAAAGTCAAATGATAGATATAAAAGTGAAATGAAAAAGTAGCAAACACCTCAACAAAAAGAATTAGTATTTTTAGTTTATGATACTGAGGCTTACAGAGAGGAAGAGCTCTGGGAGAAATGACCAGAAAAGAAGGATCTTGGTTATCCCTGAAAAGCACACCACCTAAAAGTTACTGGTTCAAAGCAACAACAATTTATTATTTGTCATAATTTTGCGGGTTGGCTGGATGATTCCTCTGCTGGTCCGCCCCCCCCCCAAACTCACTTATGCGGCTGCATTCAGTTACAGCAGGGGTTCTCAACCAGGAGTGAACTTTTCCCCCAGGGAACATTTGGGAATGTCTGGAGACATCACTGCTGGTGTTCTTGTCATCTAATGGGTAGAGGACAGGGATGCCACAAAATATCTTACGGTATATAGGACAGCCCCCCACAACAATGAATTATCTGGAACCAAATGTCAATAGAGCCAAGGTTGAGAAACCCAAGCTACAGGACCAACAGAGCTAGAAAATTCAAGATGCCCTCATTTACACATCTGCGCTGGTGCTGGCCATTGGCTAGCGGCCTCAGTTCTCCATGTGGCTCTAGTCTCCACCCAGTAAGCCAGACTAGCTTCCTTACATCATGGTCTCAGGGCAGAACACCAAGGGAGTGAAGGTGGAAGCTGCAAGGCCTCTTGAGATCTGGGCTCTGGAACTCACCCAAGGTGACCTCCATCACACTTTATTGGCCAACCCAAGTCAGAAAGTCAGCCCCGATTGCAGACAGCATAGGAATAGACTCCACGTCTGCTGGGGAGGAGCAGCAAAGTCACGGTCAAAGCAGTCTGTGTGCTGGGCTGGGAGGAATCTGTGAGAAGGAAATAATCTACTACAAGAAGTAAGATTAAATATTTTTCCACCGGAGCTCCAGAGCTCAGAGGACAGCTCTAAGCTAGTGGTTCTCAAACCATGGCCTGAAGCAGGAGCATCACCTGAGAATGTGCCAGAAATGCAAATTTTCAGGTCCGGCCCAACTCAACTGAGTCAGAAACAGAGGAGTGGCAACCAGCAATCTATATGGTAACGTGTCCTCCAGCCCAAACCACTACTGGTGACTGCCAGCCGTAAGTACACAGCAGGCAATTAATTCCCTGTCTTCCAACACCACCACACTCTACAGCCCCAAGGCAAAACCAGAGGCAGGACACAGTCAAGTTCCCAAGCTATCCATGAGCCCTCTCTGATGACTGTGCATCTGGTTTATTGTTTTGTTTTTGTTTATTCTGGAAATTACCGAGACAGTTTGTGACCTGAGTACATCCAGCTGAGAGTGCTACACACGGAAATTCTGAAGCCCAAGACTGTCCCTATGAACCACGGAAGCCTTGGACTGGAGGAGTTATTGCAAGAAAAGGTTGTGGGACTCAGAGCCTCTCCCACCTCCCCCCCACCCCCCGCCCAAGAACCCTCCAGCCAGAGCCAGCCAGGTCCTCAAGCTCTTAAAGGAAGGAGATGTGTGACCTCCACTGGCTGTTTACAGTGTCCATTTGATCAGAGACAAGATGAACATTACTAGATCCCTGACAAACCACATAGTCCGACAAAAGGATTCAGTCATTGTTTAAGCACAGTAATGGCAAGGTAGCCTGAGATATTCCCCCCTCTCCAGGGTAGACACCAAATAAGCTACTGGACCTCCTGGAGGCAGATTTGGGAGGCAACTAGGTAAGAAGACTCTGTTGGTATTAAAGTAAGTCTTTCTGCCCATTGACCTGATCCTGGCATAGGAGAGGCAGCTTCCCCCGACACTAAGCTCCTCTCACTGGAGTTATGCCAGCCAGAACCAGGACATTAAAAACCAATGGCTGGGAGTGCTCCAGGGGGAACTTAGGGACTGGGTAGAGAATTTAAACACTATGGCGTCCAAACAGGAGCACCATGAGGACAGGTGGACTCCCCTACACTCAGTCCTTCTGTTTTATGAACTGGGATTCTGCTTAAAAAATCATTTGTGATAAGGGTTCCATTGCTCTAAAACAAAACTTTGAAAACAACTAGTAGGACTAATGTTCCTTCCAACGTTAAGATTCCAAGTTTCTTGTGAACTGAGTATCTGGGTGCCCAGAGTATCCAATAATACCTAAGCCATAATCAACCTCATTGTCATCATCTCTAATGCGTGAATATAAACTATCACTATAGCATAAACAACCCAACATAACACTAACTTCCCATTCCGCTGAAAAAATTCAAGTTCCTCTTCCCTGGTTTGAACAGGGGAGGCAGAGCTGTTCCAATGCTGACCTTTCTTCTTCATCGCTATGAGAAAATGGTGATGACATCTTTTTGGCCAGATGGAACTGATGGGAGATTTATGGAGCAGCTGAGAACTGTCAAAGCCAGGCCAGGCAGATCCCACAAGACAATGACCATGGCCTTTTCATCAAGGAGCACGTTGCTTTCTGGAATCCACTAACACAAGAGGTTCATATCTATCCAGTCATCAGCAAGATTATCCCAACACCCCACCAGCTGCTGCTACCCAATCCGGAGGCCTCCGCTTCTGCTCTTGAGGGATGGCATGTGATGTGCACAGGGGTCTTACCCCTCGCCCACCAGCACCACCCCCCGGGCCCAGTCTGGCACCCACAGCCCTCCCAGAGTGGGAAACCTCATCCAATGCCTTCTCCGTTACAGAGATTTCAGTAATTAGTCACAGAAAGGAGGGCGGGAAGACAGTGGAGGTTTCCTGAAGGAACCAGTAACAAGATCTGGGGTGTTTCACCTCGAGGTCACAGCAGCTCAGATTGTCCCTGAGTTAGCAACGAGCGGTCAAGAGTGAAATCAACCTCTTTAAACCCTCTGCTAACTTGTCCACCATCTACTGCACAAAGAGTTCACATGAGGCAGAGCCTTCAGCAAATGGGTCTCTCCATTCACTGAGCTTTCTCTAGAGATTTTGATCCATTTCCCACTCCCAGCCTCAGAAGATGACCCCAGTGCCCACAGATGATCAGATAGAAAGAGGGGGTGGAAGTGGACACTAGAATCCAGCATTTGTTTGAGACGAGGGTTCAGACCGACTTCAGATCCTCTTGTAAAGTAATCTCTGATCAAGACATATACCGGGACGCCTCCTATGGCGCTGGTGACCATTTGACCTGCTCTGTGCAGGACAGCCCCACTTTGCACCTCCTGTTATCCCAGAATCATTACTGATACCACCACCTTTCCCTCTCAAAAGTCCCCTTTTGGACAATAGACTATACAGTCAGTCTGTCTTTGGCCCAGTCACCACCTATGCTTTTCAATAAGAATCGGGAAAACCTCAGGAAAACTTGCAAGCCAAGACATGCAGGGATTAAAAAGGCAAAGAGATCAAACATATTTCAATTTAAAAAAAAAGCCAATGGGCAAAAACGTTCATTGGTTCGTTTTGTAATAGGGAAAACATGGAAACAAGCCAAATATCCATCCATAGGAAATGGTTTAACAAATCAAGGCTTATCAATATGGAATACTATGCACTGATTCAAAGGAAAAGTGGATCTATATGGACTGACATGGAAAGATCTCCAAGGCAGATTGGTAAGAGAAGAAGCAAACTTATCAATGCAACATGAATGATCCCGGTTATCTTTTCTTTGTAGATATACATGTAGACATATAGATCCATGTATCAAAATGCATAGAGAAAGTTCTAGTACTACACTGTGTAATAAAAATACAACATGAGTCACATACATAATTTATAATTTTCCTATATCCATTTTTTTAAAGATTTTATTTATTCATTTGACACAGAGAGAGAGATTACAAGTAGGCAGAGAGGCAGGCAGAGAGAGAGGAGAGAGGAGGAAGCAGGCTCCCTGCTGAGCAGAGAGCCCGATGTGGGCCTTGATCCCAGGACCCTGGGATCATGACCTGAGCCGAAGGCAGCGGCTTTAACCCACTGAGCCACCCAGGCACCCTATATCCATATTTTTACAAAGTGAAATTTATTTTATGTAAGCTAATATATCCAAAATATCATATAAATCATTATAAAAGAGTAATGATACATTTCACATTTTAGCACTAACTAAAAATGTAACTAACTTTAGTTAGTTAACTCAAAATTATGCTTACAGCAATCTCAATTCTTACTAGCCATATTTCAAGGGCTCAGTGGCCACATGTGGCTTATGGCTACAGTGTTATGGAACAGGTCAAGGCTAGAAGGAGGCACACCAGGTAACTAGACTTATCTCTGGGGAGGGAACTGGTATTAGGGAAATGAAGTCACTTGTGTAGAATTAGAAATTATTGTAGTGAGAATATATTCACTTATACCTATAATTTTATAAAACAATAAAAACCTGAAATTTTAAAAATAAGGAACCAGAACATGATACATGAAACTAACAGTCTATAAATGAGCTATGAGGGAACATAGCATTCAAATCAATTCACCACTGAAGAGTGTCTGCATTTTTAAAAATTTGATCCTCAACAACCCCAGGGACTGGCTGGCTGACCCCAGGACTATACCAGCCTAGCCAGCAGCCAAAAGCAAGCTTCCTGAGGGTCGCCTTGCTTCCGACCCTATCTAGAAACAGGAAGCTATGGTGCCTCCATGAGAAGTCTGTTACCTCAGGGAACAATGCGGTGCTCTAGAATATTCAGATTGAAGCTCTGACAAAATACAGTTGGGAAAACCCGTGTATCAAAATAGCCCAGGAATGCTAATTTTAAAATGCAGACCTCTGAGCCCTACAAAATAAGGATTGGTGAGATAGAGTCCAAGAATCTGCAATACACATGAACTCCAAGAGAATTCTAAACCCACCTAAGATACAAAGCAATGTCATTCTCTTCTAGCCAACTTTCCACTGCTAGATTCCTGCCTAGGATCTGACTCTACCCAGAATCGCGCTGACAAAAAGTGGAAGACAGAAAATCCAAACACTTAGGCTTTCCCCTGCCTCACCCCAGAAGAAGGCTACTCTTCTTTCATAGCACTTACTGAATGATGCTTCCAGAGCCCACAACTAAAAAGCAGGCCATCCCTTGGTAATGATTGCCTTGTCCAAAGTAAGCCCTGTGTCTACCCTCCAACAGAGAGAGCCCTGTCTGGGGGACCAGAGCCCTCCCTCAGCCCCTGCTCCTATTTGGGAATGCAAAAGGTATTTCTGTTTCCACAATCCAAGAGATGACCTTGGGACATCTGGGTGGAAGGTTCTCCTTCAAGGTGAGGTCTTGTGTCAATTTGGTTTTGGTTTCTGTTATCACGTGCTTTTTCTTACATCTTTTTAAATAATCCAATGTGCAATTCAATGTTTAAAGGGAAGCAATTTCTTCAAAAACATATTGTCAATAGTGAAAGATTATTGCTTACACGTCTATAACACCTTTGTAGGCAATGAGTCCTCCTACTATCTCAACCACCGATGAAGCTGACAGGTGTGATTAGCCCCGTTTTACAAAAAAAGGACAGGAGGCTGGGAGGGTTAAGAGATGGGTAGGTACAGGAAGACACTAAGGTGGACCGAGTTCTTCTTCTGTGTCGGGTCTTGAGCCGGGGGTGTGGCAGGGACCAGACTAAATTTTTCCATGACAAGCAGAAACGGTGGTGTTGCTAAAATTCCCAGGTCACACGTGAAGGAAGGGGCCAGGGCCTCCCAAAGCTGGTGAGAGACACGTTATCCCCTGGACTCCACCGCAGTGCTCGTCTCCTGCTTCACAGACAAGAGTTCCCTCGGACACAAAATGACTGACTGCTCACTTCACCCCCACCTCAGGCACATCTTGCTGATTCAAAGAAAGGCCCCCTCACAATAGTTAAACAAGCAGATGAATGTTGTCATCAAAGTTAAATGTCCTTTAATACTCTGATGCCCACTCTCCTCTCCTGACAGCTGGCCGCGTTCAGTCTCCCTGTGGCCGAGGCAGCTAGCAGTTTTCCTTCTCCCCACACCCACCCCAGCCTTCCCAGGCCCGCCCCGAGCATTCCCCGGACTTGGAAACTTCCCTTTCCCTTGATGGCACTGGCTCTATCTATCTATCTATCTATCTATCTATCTATCTATCTATCTCCTCTCTCTCAATCTCTCTTTTCTCTTCCAGTTCTTTCAACCGCCCTCCCTCTCTCTGGGGTGCCCTAGGAAAAGCAACCAGTAGAGAAAACAGCAAAGCAGAACGAAGAAATGAGGCCCTGAAGGTCCAGGCCAGCCTTCCCACTGCAGAAGGTCAGAGCAGGGGCAAGAGAGGTGAGTGTGCTCACCAAGATGGTGGGAGCCATCTGCCCAGATGTTCCAGAAGTTGAGGGAAATTTCTCTGTGCCACTTTGCCTGCCACTCTTCAGAGGGAGGAAAGCCTCTGGGATCCCAACAGTGCTAGGTAGTGCTCACCACTGAAACCCACAAGATCTGGCGTACAGTCCCAGGCCCAGTTCTCCACGAACGCCCCCACTCACCCACCCACCCAGGATGCTGTTGGGGCTGGGACACCATCTCCAGAAAAGAGTAAAAGGCCAGTTCTGGTGTCACTGAAAATTCTACAGTGTTTGCACATTCAGGGCTTTCTGTGCAGCAGATCTGAGCCCCCAGAAGCAGTGTTGCTTAGATGTGACCCTGAGTCCCTGGAGAAGGAGAGACCAGCAGGTGAACTTGAAGAGGCTCCACGGAAAAGCTGAATCACAGCCACAGAAAGAACCCCTTCCTATGCAGGAGGCGCCACCCACAGCGCACGGATTTGCTAGAAAGTCGCTGCTCCATGGATTGTCTGTTTATCCATTCGCAAGCATGTGTTGTATGCCCAGCCCAGAAGTGAGCTAAGAATGTATCCTCTGCCCTCAAATACCCGAAGACAAGGCGATGCCCAGGAAGACGGGCACTTAAACTGAAAAGCAGCACCCAGTGCCAAGGCATTGCCATTATTCTGCGTGATTTGTATTATAATTACCATATTACTGTGGTTTCATAGTTCAACCAACAAAATGGCTTCTTTGTTGTTGTTGTTGTTGTTATTTGCCCCAGGGGTACAGGTCTGTGAACCATCAGGCTTAAACCTTTCACAGCACTCACCATAGCACACACCCTCCCCAATGTCCATATACAAACTAGCTTCTTACGCCTGCTCTGCTCCCCACCCCCACATTCCCCAAGCTCCACGCCAGCCTACAGCCCTTGCCAACACCATGCCAGGCATTTTTTTCAAGGGGGGGGGTGCACAGAGAGAAAATGCTAAGGTCTTCTGACTACCTCCTTTTGTGGCCATTTGCAGTTTTGAACTCTGAAGGTAGGGGAAGGAGAGTTAAGATTGCAGCGGAAATGAAGACACAGTAGAGGTGGGAAGCCTAAGATCATCTCCGATCAACGTTCCTATAGCAGGCCTGTCTGCTTTTTCTCCCTTAAGCCACTTGTTCTCCACTCTGGGACAACTCTGTTCCCAATAATACTGCTAAGAGCCACTGTTTGTTAAGTATCGGTACCAAGAAAACAGTATGTGGGCCATTATACTTGAACAACGTTCTGGTTATCTCCAGTGCATAACAAACCATCCCAAAACATAGTAGTATGGAGGAAAAAAACATTGTGTTATGTTCACTGATTCTGTGGATCAGGAATTTGGACGGGACACAGCAGGCATGGTTTGTCTTTATTCTGTGAAGTCTGGGGCCTTAGCTGTGAAAACTGGGCCAGCTAGGTGCTGGATTCATCTGGAGGTTTCTGCACTCGCAGGTCTGGCATCCAGGCTGGAACGACTAGAAGGCTGGTTGAGCTGGAACTGTCAACCACTGTGCCCATACGTGACTTCTTCATGTGTCTTGATCTTCCTCACAGCATAGAGGCCTCAGAGTAGGCAGACTTCTCATGTGGTAGCCCATGATTCCAAGAGCAAGTGCTCCAGCAAATAGGAAAGATGTTATATGGCTTTTTCTGACCTAGCTACAGAAGTCACATGGTGTCACTGTATGTATTTTATTGTTGTACTGGTCAAAGCACGTCAAAGGGCAAGGACATAGACCTGACCTCTCAAGGGAAGGAGTAGCTAAGAATCTGGGGCTATCATTTACAACACTATCTTGTTTCATTCCCACCTGATAATCTTTTGAGGAAGTATGAGTTACATACCCATTTTACAGATAAGGACATTGAGGTTCAAACAGCCTACTCCGGAACTGAGCTCTGGACTCACAGTGTGAGTCCCACATGACTCACTGTCTATCAAGACTCACCGCCTATCATTTCTGATGCCTCCTTTGTTCTGGATGCTCCCCAATCCCCCCAGCCCCAATTCCATGACCCTTCTTTCCTCACCTCTTCCTATTGGTTTACCTGCACTGAATTTCCTCCTGTCCCCATCTCCAACCCATCTTTACCAGCCTCAGGGCCTGGGATGGAAATTTCAAGAAAGGTAGCACTCTGAGTTCTGCCAATCTCTAATGTCAGCTACTTATGGGCTCTTCACGCTCTACTGGGCCAGAGTAGGAATGACCTTTGTCCTTTGGAATCCCCACTGCCTTGGGGCAGCTGCTCTGGTGCCCAGTCTTCACTCTGCCATTGACCCTTGGCCAGTCCCATTTGGGAATCAAAACCTCACCAACGTTTGAGTATCCCCTTTATACATAATCATCAGTTGCCTAAAAATACAAATGAAGGTTTTAGGAAGACAAATGGGAAAACGGGAAAAGTATCTGTAGCATAAAATAAAATGACAAAGGGTTACTAATTATAAAGAGCTCATAGAAATCAACAAGACAAAACTAAGATCTCAGTAGATAAACAGTCAGAAGATGCAAGCAGGTGATAGATTTTTAAAAAAACACAGGTGGATTCCAGACTTTTGAAAATAATAAAAATAATTTAGAAGAATTATAATATGCTGTTTTCACTGTATATATTTGCAAAGATCCTTAAGATGAGAATTCCCTGATTGCTTTCCTGAAGGAATGTACAAAATTACGTTCATTCATGTTTCACTCCTGTTTCAAGAGGACAGAGGCTCCTCCTGAGCTGCAGCAATCAGGGAAGACCCGCTGGGGGAGGCAGGGCTGCTCTGGGACTAGGAGGTCTCATCTGCACTGTCACATTTACATTGTCTGTGTTTGGAAAACTCCTACAACTTAAATTTTTCTGCTTAAACTGCTCCATAGATATTTGACCTAGCACTGCATATGAGAAGGGATATATGATCATGAATTCAGCTCCAAAGGGTCCTTCCTATTGGAATTTCCCCTTTTAAATGGATGAAATATTCTCAGAAAAGACTATGCTCTAGCATCTGTGAGGAAAGCAAGCCGAATCAGACCCAGCTTCTATCTTCAAGGCATTTACCATGGACAGAAGGATTGGTTGCCCAGAGCCCAGGAAGGTACGTCAGCCACAAATACCCAGATATAAAAACTGTGCTACTCCCTCAAGGTCAGAAACATGTCACTAGACCAGAGGTAACAAGGTGTGCTCTGGCATTAAGAGAGTAAAAATGCAAACCACAGACTGGGAGACGATACTCAAAATAAGCATCTATTCAACAAGGGATTCACATCCAAATATATAAAGAATTCCCACGACTCAGTAAGAAAAAGGCAAAAGATTTAAACGGGCACTTCACAAAGGAGGATATTCAAAAAGCCAATGAATATTGGAAAGGTGCTTATTTTCATTAGTTGGCAGGGAAAGGCAAAAGATAAGCACACTAAAACAGCCCTACACTCCCACCAGAATAGCTTAAAATTAAAAACTGACAACACTAAGTGCTGATGAAGATGTGGAACAATTGTAATCCTCATCCACTGCCAGTGTAAATTGGTACAACAATTGTAAATCAGCAGACAATTGAGCAGAATCTACTAAAGTTGCACTTAGGAATATCCTGTGGTAGGGGCGTCTGGATGGCTCAGTGGGTTAAGCCTCTGCCTTCAGCTCAGGTCGTGATCTCAGGGTCCTGGGATCGAGGCCCACATAAGCCTGCTTCCCCCTCTCTCTCTGCGTGCCTCTCTGCCTACTTGTGATCTCTCTCTCTCTCTGTGTCAGATAAATAAAATCTTAAAAAAAAAAAAAGAATATCATGTAGCCCAGCAATCCCACTCCTAAATATATACCCAATAAAAATGTGTGCATATGTTCACCAAAAGACACATACTAAAGTGTTCGTAGTAGCACTCACTATTCACAACGGTCAAAAGCTGGAAACCATCCAAACGTGCATCAAGAGAGAATGGGTCAATAGAGTATATTCATACAATGAAATGTTACACAAAAGTTGAAAGGAGCTAACCACAACTATAAACAATGGAGGAGAATCTCACAAGCATATATTGAGTAAAAATTGCCAGACATGAAGAGTCTACATTCTGTATCATTAGATATGAAGTTCAAAAACAGGCAGAACTAGTTCATGTCATTAGAAGTCAGAATAGCAATTTTACAGGGGGAAAGGAGGAGGCTTCTAGGTACAAGTAGTGTTCCACTTTTTGAACTAGGTGCTAGTTACACAGCTATATTCAGATTGTGAAAATTCACCAGGCTGCTTGTTTTTATTTTGTGCACGTCTGTGCTATGCCGGAATAAAACATTTCCAAAAACTAGGAAGGCTACAAAGCCACACACTCGTGTTCCGTAAGTGCACTGCTGGACTGGGTCAGGGGCTTATGTGAGCTCAGGGGCCATCACAGGAACAAGCAGAGCTCACTCTTACTCCAAGTAAGGTCTCCCAGAGTCATTGCCAAGCTCAGGATCCTGTAACTGACGGAGGACTTTCCCGGTGCCACCTGGTGCCCCTTCTAATGAACAGGAAGTACAGCTTTCCACTAGGAAAAGGGCTGAGAGCTTGTAGCTGTTGACTGCCACAGCTAGGGAGAGGGTAATGTACTGCGGGGTGGGGGGCACACTTGGTTCCTCCCGTGGCTGTTCTAGCCAATCTCAATTCTAAATGTCCCAACTTCCCCATCTCTCACCCGACGCATTTGTCAGAAGAAAAGAAACAAATCACCAAAGTGTTCATTCAGAAGAACCCCTCTATGAGGTTCCCCTGTCCTGGAGGAATGGGGGAGACAGCCCTCCCCATGTTGGACGGCTATTTCCTGGTCTACCCAGGACTGAATAACTAGGTCAGCAGAGGAACTCCAATGGCCAGGAGATGAAGGACATCCAGCCATTGGTTCAAAGATAGTGTGCAATTCACATTCTGCTAGCTCCAACATAACACATGGTACATAGAACACCCTGCAAGAAAACACAGGCTGAGTCTGCCCTCCCCAGCCACCAACTTTTTTTTATTGATAATAATCAGATTCAGTATTTTTTCATTGTTTTCGATTAAAGCTGAGATAATATGAAAAGGCCCACAGGGAATAGAAAGTCCTAGACCAGGGCTTTAAAGGATGCGAAGATTCAGAAATACCTTTCTCCCTTATGGGAGAAAGGTGATGTTTTCCCCTACTTAATTTCCCCACAGGAGTTCCTATTTGGATAAATAAACCCTGATAAATGAGAACCCAAATTTTCCCAAGGCAGGCGCATTTTCCCCTAGATGTGTTTTGGTGGGTGGTCCTCTCTCAGCAGTTGGAATAATCCAGAAGGGAGCAAGTCTGAATTGAAGCCAAGAAGTAATCCCCCCCACCACCAGCTTCCCAGGAAAAGGGAACCCCTTGGGTCATGGTGAGGCTGGAAATAAAGGGAAGCTGGATCCCACCTTATCCAGATGGTTGGTGATTGTGTGCCTGCTTCTGGGGTGAGAAGGAGGAGGGGATTGAAAGTTTTTTGGTATTGTTGTTTAGATTATTTTTCTTAAAAAAAATTTTTTTTGAGCTGGATGCAACCGACTTCAATACAGAAAGGGAAAACGAAGAGATGCGGATTAACAGTGCTTAGATACAACGGAGGCCCAGGGTCTACCCACACCTAGAAACACTTCTGTGCCCAACCCGGCTTGCAGAAGATCCCCGCGGAAGTATCCACCAGGGGAAGGTCCACTGAGGTCGGCAACTCAGGTTGCAGTGTGCCCCAGAGCCGGCTGGAGTCAGCTCAGACTCCAGCTCTTTGCAGGCCAAGGAGGTGAAGCCTCCAGTGGCTCGGACGGTGGCCAGATTCGGTGGTCTCACTGATCCTTACTTCTCCGGAGTTCACTTCTCGACCCCACACGAATCGCCTGGAGGCCACTAAACCTGATTTTGCTCCGGACGGGGTCCAACAAGGTTGCCCCTAGTCGCCAAAGCGCTGCTGTCACTAGCCTCGCGCCCAGATCAATTATTTTCGCGGTTAGATGGAAAAAAAGAAGTCCCCTCTCCTGGCGAGGCGAGTCCTGCATCCCAGGGCTTCCCCTAGACCTTTCGATTTCAGCTTGTTAGTTTCCTCTCTGTGGCGGGGTTGGGAGTTTGGGGCCCCCACGCCTTCACGCTGGCCCCATCCTCTCCCTCCCAGACCCCCAAGGGGCGGTGGGGCCTGGCCAAGGGCGCAGCGTGTGACCCCGAGCGGAAGGGCCCCAGTCTGGGTCCTAATGCGGGTGGCGTCTCCCTTGACAGGCGGCGTTTGGGGACAACAGCGGGGACGGGAGATAAGGTGACATACCAGAGCAGATTTGGTGCGCGCGCTGATACTCCTCTCCCGACAGGAAACGCGGAGCTATTTAAAAGACCCTATCGATTACTTTATCTTTCCCAGAGGAAAGCTTCTTGCCGAGAGACAAAAGATGTTCCCTACCTAAAGATACAAGGCCACAGCCTTCCACACACAACGGAGGATCTGCACAAGCGACGTCCAGTTAGGGTGCGGGGAGAGCAGAGGCACATTTACAGCGCAGAGTGCACACATGCGTGCGTGCCAAGAACAGCTCTGGGAGCGGGAGCAGAGAGGGGAGGCAGGGGCATTTCGCGGGATCAGCCTCTGTACTCTTTGAAACTTTTTGAGCGCACGCACTTACAACACACACAAAGAAAGTGACTGTGCACTTGAAGGACAAGAATGCGCACCCGTGTCATTTCAGCATATTTCAAGCGCACCAGTAAGCGCATTCAGGCGGGTTACTGGTCGCGGGCAATGTGTTCCACACACATGCCTGTAACGTAAATGCTCCATTGTGCTCCTTTTTAAGGGCTTGAATGTCTACGATGGTCCTGTGTTCACTTAAAATATGGAGCTGTGTCAACACAACCCTTTAGCGTGCGCTCGTTTGGTGTCTGAATTCCCGCATTTCGCCGGTTTGCTGGGGCCGTAGAATGTCCTCGGCGACATCCCTGATGGCACTGAATTTGCTCCGGAATCCCGCAGCTTTTGGCCTCTGGGTTCCCTGAGCCATGCCCGGGGGAGGCTCTCAATAAATACGGACTGAGCCGAATGCACGGAATCGAACGGTTTTTCCTGCGCAGCAACTTGCCATCTACGCATTCGCAGTGTGCTCCGCCGGACCCTGAAAACTTCGCGGCCGTTCCGCAGGACAGGTCGGAAGACCAGACGAGAAAGGAAGATGCCGAGGAAGGAAGGTGGCGGCGGTAGGAAAGTTCGATCGCTCCCTTAATTTCCAACTGCACTTCAACACAGACCAGGCCGCAGCACCCCGGGGTGGAAGCTCCGGGCGCCGCGGCCCAAGTGTCCGCCGGGGCCGGCCAGGGACGCCGCACAGATCAGGGCGCGACTCTTCTCCCTCCGGGAAGCCGAGCCGTCCTAGGCCTCGCTAGCCCCCAGCGCTTTGCACAAAAACGGGGGGCTGGGTGTTCGCCCAGCTCGGCTGCTCCCAACCTTGCGCGCCCACCCCCAGAGTTTTTCCAAGGCCGCTCCCCAAGCCGCACGCAAGCCAGGCAGGTGTGGACCGTCCCTAGAAAATCCATCTTTCTCTTCGTGGTGTTCCGAATCATCGTCCATCTGACTCAAATGTCACCTGATTTTTCCAGCTGTGACCTTCAGTGACCGAACCCTGAGGAACGGGTTGGAGCCTCCGGGCTCTCTCAGCCTCTGCGCGCTGTTTTCGCTAAAGCGGTTTGCAGCGGGGGAGGCGGGCGGGCGGGGGGTGGGGAGTGGTTGGAGAGCAGCAGAACACCGAGAAGAAAGCACCAAATTGACCGAAAACGACCACGGAAGTTTGAAAACGACTCCCTCCGATCCGGCAGATCCTAACACGAGTTTTAAAGCAGGTCATATCTACAGCTGCAAGACAAATTCGGTTTTAGAAACATACTCCCCCCGCCAAAGCATGAGAAATTGACTTACACAAATGTACTAACAAGAAAACTGTCCACGGCAAAAATACAAAGGATTTGCTCTTAGAAAAATGTAGATGCTCTTAGAAAAGAAAAAAAAACACCAATGTATAACAATACTGATATCTGCCGGAAATGTCGCTAGAAAGATATACTTTTTAAAAGCTTGTATCCTCCTGATTGAGGGTGGAAATTAACTGAGAAGAGGGGGAAGGAAACCTTCTGGGGTGATGCCAATGTTTTCTGTCTTGATTGTGGCGGTTCTTACAGGGGCTTGTCAATGTGTCAGGACTCATCGAACTGTGCGCACACTTAAACTGTGTTCATTTTGTTCTAGGTACAGTCTGACTTAATAGATGATTTTAAAAATAAATAAACCCACTAACAACTTTGTCTTTAGGGAAGGAAACTGGGTGGCTGGGGGAGAGAGGCATGGGACACTTTACACTGTATCCTTTTTTACCTGTTTGTTTTGGGTTTTGTCATGGTTTTTACGGTGTAATACTTTTTGAAAATACATAATTAGGATATTCGGTGATATGAATATAAAATAATTGCTAAAGAACCAACAAAAGCAAAAACAGAGGTGCTTGTACACCCCATTGCAGGGATAAGAAAAAGCATGCTCTGTCCAAGCCCAGAAAATATTTTGGAAGGGGCGATTATCTTTAATGTTCAGATTTGCTTTCTTTGGTTTTTGGTCATACGTTTAACACACCAACGAAAAACGAACACCCAGAACTTTTCCGGTGCTTATGTGTGGTGTGAGTGGTTGTCAGCTCCTTGAGGACTCTCTCGGCAGGAGGGCCACAGAAGCACGCTATAGAAAGCCATGGGAGAGGAGGGAGGTCGCCTTGGACGAAGTGCCCCCGCTCCCACGGGCAGGGCACTATCCCGCTTAGAGCAAAGATGTGGAGGCCCTGAGCTGCCTCAGGAAGGCTACAGACCCGCCCAGGGTAGAAGCGAAGGTGTCCAAAGGCTAAGCAAACGGGTAGGGTCCCTAGTGGCCTGAGAGGTCCAAGGCCTGGCCGCTTATGCGCCAACAAATCCACAGCCTCAGGGCTCTAACCTGCCCAGCTCCCCATAGGGCAGGCAGTCTGAGACCAGTGGCTGCAAGGGTCCCAGCTCTGGGGGAACTAGGTATGAAGTATAACCCTAACCCTGGAAGATAGGGGAGGGTCATTTTTTTAGGCTTTGTTAAGACAGATTCCAGATCTGGCTCAGATTCAAAGCTATTTCAGAAAGGTGTTTGGAGGTTGGCTCTCAAGAAACAGACGGACAGTGGGCTGGAGACCAGGGGGCAGGAAAACTAGCAACTGCCAGACTTTTCTGCTGGCCTGGGGACAGGCCTGGGTGGGGTTACCAAGTCCACCAGCCAACCTCATCTGCTCCCCCACTCAGCCACAGACCCACAGGACCTTCAACCAGCAAGCCAGTGCACAGGCTAATGGGAGGGGGCTGCATTCCCAGTGACCCAAGACATGGGTCTGCTGCTGGGACAGGTTAGGGGAAAATCAAGAGGGCAAATGTGCCTGCTGAGCGGCTATCAGGACCGTTGAGGTTCTGTCCCTAGGGAGTGTGGGACAAAGTCCATCCCACTCCGCTCTCCCTGGAGTTCTACTGACCACCCGACTCAGATTTCTTACCACTGATGGCTTAGCTCCAGTCCCTGCGTGTGTGCTTAGATTTCACTAGGACTGTCACTTAGGCTGCCCTCTCAAACTATGCACGCCTTTGATTAGTAAACTCCAAATTGAGGCTCAGAAATGTGCATTTTTAACATGTGCCACAGGAGATACTGACCTAGAATGTCCACAACCCGAGTCTCGTCCCTTCTATAAAGGCAGCACTTTACTCATTACATTTGGGGCTTAACTTGATGGTGGTTTTTTGGCAATATAAGCTTATGGTAAATAAAAAAACAAGAGAAGGAAATTGTCTTAAAAGATGTACTGTGGAAAACATTATTTATTCCCGACCCCACTCCACCAGTTCTCTTCCCCAGAAACTTTCATTACCATTTTGTTTATCCTCCCAAAAAAATCCATATAATTCTATATATGTGCATACACCCATATATAAAATACAAATTCTGCAACCCAGTTTGATATTTAATGTACTCAAAACATACCCATAAGAATACATATAAATGTAACTAGGAGCGCCTGAGTGGCTCATTTGGTTAAGGCTTGGACTCCTGATTTCAGCCCAGGTCGTGATCTCAGGGTGGTGAGATGGAGCCACACAGGGGTGGGCAGGGGTGGCCTCCATGTTCAGGGAAGAGTCTGCTTGAGATTCTTTCCCCCTCCCTCTCCCTCCCTCTCCCCTCCACACTCTCTCTTTTTCTATAACTAAGTAAAATCTTTAAAAAAAAGAATACACATAAATGTAACTAATTCTTTCTTATGGCTGCTAGTATTCTGTTCTACTGGTGAATATAGCTTGTCTTTAACTATTCCCCTGATACAGCTATATTGGGTTTTTTCTTATTCTTTTGAAGAATTTAAATTCTTTAAAAATTAAAACTACAACAAAAATACTTTTCTTGGAGGTGCCTGGGTGGCTCAGTCATCTGCCTTTGGCTCAGGTCATGATCCCAGGGTCCTGGGATCCAGCCCCACATCAGGCTCCCTGCTCAGCGGGAAGCCTGCTTCTCCCTCTCCCACTCCCCCTGCTTGTGTTCCCTCTCTCACTGTGTCTCTGTCAAATAAATAAATAAAATCTTTTTTTAAAAAAATATTTTTCTTGGGGCTCCTGGGTGGCTCAGTTGGTTAAACATCTGACTCTTGATTTCAACTCAGGTCATGATCTCAGGGTCCTAGGATTGAGCCCCACATGGGCCTCCCCACTCAGCAGGGAGGATTCTCTCTCTTCCTCTCCCTCTGCCCCTTCTCCATTACACTCTCTTTCTCTAAAATAAATGGATAAATAAACCTTCAAAAAATATACTGTTCTTGTATGCATTACCTATAGAATAGAGTCCTAGAAGTGGAAATACTAGTTCGAAGAGCTGATACATTTTTCATTTTTATTTATTTTTTTTAAAGATTTTATTTATTTATTTGACACAGAGAGAGAGAGAGATTACAAGTAGGCAGAGAGGCAGGCAGAGAGAGAGGAAGAAGCAGGCTCCCTGCAGAGCAGAGAGCCCGATGCGGCCTCGATCCCAGGACCCTGAGATCATGACCTGAGCCTAAGGCAGAGGCTTTAACCCACTGAGCCACCCAGGCGCCCACATTTTTCATTTTTATAGTACCAAACTGTTTCAAAGAGAATTTATCAATTTCCATTTCCAATCAACAATGTAAAAGTGACTAAGCAGCGTAATTATCAAACTTTTTTTTTAGTTATTTTTTTTATTGATTTCCAGGAACTCTTTCCATATTGTGGAAATAAATTTTTTGTTGTTATTATTTCTAGCAGTTAACCTGTATATTTTTTCTCTTTCGTTCTATTCATTCTCTTTCATTCTATTTATGTTTCGTTTTTGTTTATTTGTTTGCTTGTTTTTGTTGTGCAAAAGTTTCTTTTTATGCCATCGGGTTTATATAATTTGTCTTTTATGGTTTCTAGGTCTTTAGTTTTCCTCATCCGCTCTTCCAAATATACAAACACTCTAAAATTATTTTTTTTTAAAAAAAAAGATTTTATTTATATGACAGAGAGAGACACAGCGAGAGAGGGAACACAAGCAGGGGGAGCAGGAGAGGGAGAAGCAGGCTTCCTGCTGAGCAGGGAGCCCGATGTGGGGCTCGATCCCAGGACTCCAGGATCATGACCTGAGCTGAAGGCAGACGCTTAAAGGCTGAGCCACCCAGGTGCCCCCAAAATTGTTATCTTAATCATCTATAGTACTTTTGTGTTTCAGTTCTTAGGTTTAAATATTTAACCTATCCAGAACTGAATGTATTTGGTCTAAGAATAATCCATCTCCTTCTCTCACACCACTTTCACTTTATTTTAAATGTGTACTACACTCCCCCAAATAGTGTAAGATCACAATTGGCAAGGACCTTATTTCCTATCTTAACCAGTTTCACTTTGTAGTTTAGACAACCACCAACATGCCTCTTCCCTGGATCCACTGCCCAGGTGAGTTCACTTAACATCCTGGGCTGCTGCCCAGAATAGCACAGCTGGGAGGGACCTTCGGTACACTTAATAGTTCCAAAAAGAAAAACAAGAAACTGGGGACCAGAGAAGGAAAAAGGGTGTGCTCAGGGTCAGCCAATCAGTGAGAGAGGCAAAACCAGAACCCAGTACTGGCGCATAGTCTAGTACCCTTTCTGGTACAAGTCTGCCTCCTCGAGGGTCTGTGTGACTTGGGCTTCTGGTGCATGGTGGACACCCAGTCAGTGTGGGTGAAGAAATATAGGAAATCATGCACAGCACCCAATAGTGACTAGGCTGTGCAGTCGCTTAGAGGCTGGGGAAGCATTCTGGCCTGCTCTTTTAGCTTTTCCCCTCCCTCCCCCCCTCCACAAAGACAAACGCTCATACATGTACATACACAATACCCACCAGCCAGGTAAATCTGTTCGCTGCTTCCCCTTCTGTGGGCCTCAGGCCCTTCCTATGGCCAAGCAACTTTCAATAGACAGCCCTTAAAGCACTTCAAGGGACTTCCTGCCTGTCTGAGCTAGCTAGCAGAGACTCATCCTAGGGCAAAAGCCAGACAGATAACAGGGGAACATGAAGATAGTATTTCCAGGGCTCTGTTCAGACTGCCCTAAAGCAGGACCAGCTACATAATTTGTGGAGTCCTGTGCAAAATGAAAATGTGGTGCTTATTATTCAAAACTTATCAAGAATTTCAAGACAGCAATAGCAGAGTACAGGGCCCTTCTAAGTGAGCCTTCAGGGAAGGATAGTGTTAATTTTCAGGGGAGGAGCCAGAAGAGTCCTCAGTACTCTAAAGCTTTAGATTTTAGGTTAAGTGAGCTGGGGGTTTTGCTATTCATAATATTCATAATAGATTTAAAAAATAAAAGGTGGAAACAACCCAAATGTTCATCAACTCCTGAATGTAGAAACAAAATGTGGTATATCCATACAATAGAATATTATTCCACCATGAAAAGGAACAAAGTACTGGTACATGCTAAAACATGGGTGAACCTTGAAAACATTATTTTAAGAGAAATGGAAACATGATTCCATTTGAACGAAATGTCCAGAATAGTCAAATCTATAGAGACAGAAAGCAGACTGATTTGTGGTTGTCTAGAGCTGGGAGGTAGGACATGGGGGAGAGGGTTGGGGTTGATGGCTAAAGCCTACAGGTCTCTTTTAGGAGTGATGAAAACGTCCTAAAATTAATTGAGCGATGGTTGCACAACTCCGTGGTTTTACTAAAAATCTCTGAATTGTATACTTTAAAGGGATGGATTTTATAGTATGTGATTTACATCTATTAAATCTCAATGAAGCTGTTACCAAAAGAAGAGGAGGAGGAGGAAGAAGAATCTTAAATTTCTCCTTCTCTTTCGCTCTCACAACCGACCTTACTGTGGGAGGCCCCTCCTGATGCGGGTTTTTGGGGACCCCTGCATCAGCCTGCTCTTCTCCAGCGGCGGGGAGTGAGGGGGCGGGGAGGCTTGTATTTTGCTTCCTCTCCAGTTGGTGTGGCTCCAGGAGGCAGTGACGTGCAATAAAAGAAAACACTCACGACTCTGTATTGAGTGCTGTGTTCGAATCCTAACACTCATTTTCCATCTGTGTGACCTTGAGCACGTCACCTCACCTCTCTGAGTCTCTTTCTCCTCTGCCCAGTACTCCCGATAAGTAGATCAGCGATGACATGGGTGAGAGCGTGTGGCTCACCCAGTGAGAGCTCTAGAAACAGCGGCGAAGGAGAATCTGAAATCCGCTGAGCCACCGGAACGAGGCGCGTCCCGCGCGGCAGGAGAACTGCGGGGCCCGGGGAGCCGCCTGCGGTCTTCAGGAGCCCAGGACGAGAGCGGCAGCCTTCAGAGTCGTCCCCCGCCCCCCAGCCCCGCGCCCGGAAGGAAGCCGGGGCGGCGGAGGGGCCTCGCGGCCAGACCCGGGAGCCGCGTTGAGGGCCGGGAGCCGGGCCCGCAGCCGCCGCGGCTCATCCATCAGCCGGACGAAGAGCAGAGGCGCGCTCTCCGCCCTCTGTTTGCTTTCTCGCCAATTATTGCCGGGCCGCAGCCCCTTTGTTGATACAGTAGTCCGAAAAAGTGCTAATGTTCATTTATCAGGGGGCCGGCCGGGGACTCCCACGAGTTGCGATTCTTCCCAAAATATAAACATGGGGCGAGCGTCCCAGACAGAAACCCCCATCTGTTTCCCTGGCGCGGGCGGAGAGCGAGGCGTTGTTGAAGATAAAGCCGCGGATAACGCCGCCTGTCTCCAATGGACGTCTCCCCGGCGCATTAATGACATTCCCGGTGATAGTTCCAGCTTATCTTTCAATTAATCATATATACCTTTTGCGGCGGGCCCTGTTGATTGCAGGAAAGGGGGGCGGGCTCAGGCCGTGCCGATCGCTTTTTCAATTAATAATATTTTATGTGCGGAGAATGCGCTCAAGTCGTCTGGAATTTGGCTCATCTTAAAGCCCCAATTCTTTAAAAGGCAAGGAAATAGATGGATAGATTTTCGAACTCTCCTCTCTGCCTCCTTCTCTCTCTCTCTCTCNCTCTCTCTCTCTCTCTCTCTCTCTCTCTCTCTCTCTCTCTCTCTCTCTCTCTCTCCCCCTCCCTCTCTTCTTCTCTAGGCTGAAAGCTGTTTGTTTGTCCTGCTGGTTTGGCCAAAGTGCGGCTTAGAGAGGCGGCCAGGTTGGGTCAGCCGCCCTTGGGAAGGAAGATGTGTCCCTAGTGAGGCTGGAGAATCAAGTTTCGTACCTCCCCACCCCCAACCACTGCAACTTCTATTTAAAGAAAACAAAAAGTTTTACTCAGAAAGTGGGGACTACAAATAAAAGTTAGCAATTGCTCTTGGATATTTCTCTGTGGAGACCAAAGTGGGTCGCCCCAATTTAGATTTTGCCTGGATTTCCTCTTTCTGGCAATGCTAAGGCCTGTCTTAGAGCCAATGGAAATTATTACCGGATTCACCCAGGGTATAGGGAGTAGAGAAGTCACTTCGTTAGAATAGGGAGGTTCTCTTTCCTCCCCTTTTCATGACACCTGACCCGCAGGTCTATCTGTCAGCCCTGGGAACCACAGTCCAAAATAGGTGATAAATCTTAACCGCCTTGTTTTGCAGAGGAAATGCCAGGGTTTTGTTTTGTTGTTGTTTTTTTTCTTCCTCCAGAACTATCTCTTAAACACACACACACACACACACACACACAGAGTAATAATAATAATTTAAAAACTAAAAACAGGGATCCCGGATGCAGCCTCGATGTCCCCCATTAAACGGTAATATTTCAGGCGTCCACTCACACTAATCTTTCAAACTGTCATCGCAAGCCGCCCAACCAGCCCATTCACTTAGCAGAGCTCCCAGGACCCTCGCTCAGAGCTCTTTTGAATGAGACATTTAATTGAATCGGATGTGGCTCGTTTGCCATACGTCACCGCCTAGAGGATAGGCATCTTTTCCCACTCCCCCCCAAAATCTTCAAAGGTGAGCTAGGCCCCCAAGCTAGGTTAGTTGAAGGCAATAACTAACATTGTCCAAAAGCGTGGCGAGGACGGGCGGAAGAGAGACTACTGATCTGCAGCTCCGTGGCGGGAGAATCCGAGTTGGGGGCTTAGGAGGTGGTTGGATGAGGAGGGATCCTGGGGCTTGAGAGCTCCACGCCCCATGCCCGGCCACATATATACACACATTTGAAAAAGGCATCTCTCCGAAGACCCAGCTAACAATTCCAGAACTGTGCGTCGACCCTGGCAGGAAAATTCCAAGCGAGATTCCACCGCGAAGACCCAGGCCTGGTACTGGCACCTGGCTCCGGGCAGTTGGGTCCGAGTGCTCCCAGCCTCCGGGAGAGCCATGCGGTGGTCCATTCTCCATCGCCCTAGCCAGGAGGCCACAGCTCCTGGAAGCGTGTGTTTGATGAAGGGCTGTAAAGGTCCTACTGTTAGGTCTGTGCTTACTCCGGATCGCACCCTTCCCGGCAGCACTGCCCGACTCCTTGCCCTCCCGCTTGAGCGCCCAGAGGTCCATATTCAGCACAGACACCACCTTGTCCCTCTGCTTTGTGCGTTCCCTTGGCACTCTGAGAGCGAATTACAGAGTCTACGGCTCTGAGCTGTGGCCTTGGCTTGCCTTTGCCCCTGCACCCCTTTCTTCTATTCCAAGCACTTCTTCCCCCAGCCCCCAACTCGTCCTCCACTAAGAGCGGAGCCCTCCAAGTCTCCATTCCTAGCAAGTCCCCGCGCCCCGGCCCGCGCCTTCTCGGCACAAACCTGGGTCGTGGCTTATGAAAATCAACATTTTTCCCTTGACAAGACTTGCCAACTCCAGAGACAGAGTAAGCCACCTTAACCTGGGGGCCATTCTGCCCGCCCCGATCCTAAAACTACACAAAATAAAGTGCCTCTCTGCGGTGTTCTCGGGGAGAGGGGATGGCCCAGGTTTTCATCAGAACTCCCAAGGGATCCAGAGGGGTAAGGTGTACTGGTGCAGGATCTGTCCCAGTAGCTTGCCCTCCAGAAACACTGGGAGATTTGTCTGAAAGGAGATTCCCTACTTTACTGACCCTGGGGCTAAAAATTAACACCCCAGCCTGCCCTGCCCTTCCCCGGAGCGCCTGGACCTGCCACTGCCACTGGGTTCCCTTCTTGAACGAAGCCAGCCCAGAGTCCTCTGAGAAATCCTGGCCAGGCTGGGTTCCAGGGAGCTCCACCTGCCTGAGAGCTAAACCTGGCAGGCCTGGGGTCCTGGGGCCGCAGAGGCCTGGAGGCCTTGCTACTAGGCAGAAGAGCAGGGGCAAGTGAGAGGCAGGAATGGTGGGTTCCAGAAAAGGAGAAACTAGGTGGATGGAAGCTAGGATGCCCTAGAAGATAGCTCTCTTCTAGGAAGCTGAGCTTACTGGGTGGGAGCCTGGATTCGTTTCATTATTAAGGGAAGGGTCATTTCTTTGAGACAAGATTGATAGTGACCGATGCTCCCTGGAATTGTGTGTGAGTGTAACTTTCACCGCTACTATAGAAGGTGGCCACACACCACCCCATAACCACCCACCTTGCCCCCACAGCCTGGGCTGCTGAGGAAAGGGGGACTACTGGGGCATGACTGGTCCTGTAAGTCAAGCCAAACAGAAGCCCCAAATTGTCCAGAATCTCCCAAACAGCATGGGGGAGAAGGGTTTGCTTTGGGGGGAAGTGTCATCCCCCCAAAGCAAAACCTTCTCCCCCATGCTGTTTTTCTTATACAAACTCTTCCTCGTGTAAAAAAGCCTTTAGAACTCTTGGAAATGACTCCCCTCCCCCAGCACCCCCCCCATTTTTCACCCTCCCATTCTGTTTTAGGTGCTGAAGAACATTTCTTCAAATCCCAGATCCACCCAGCTCAGCCCAGAGGCCAGATCTGGAGAAGAATCAGGTCCTTTCCTGGGTGTGGGCTTCCATGGGATTTTCAGGCTAGTACTATGGAGAAATGTCAGGCTGCAGGAGCAGTAGGAGAGCCTTCCAAATGCCTGGCGGCCCCTTTAAAAAGCCGAACTGGATTTTTTTTTTTTTTTTTGAGCCCTATGACTATATTAGGTGACACGAAACTGCTCATCGCGCCTGTCATCGGGGCCCCTGGCCCAATGGCAGGCTGAGTCCCCCTCCCCTGGCCTGGTCCCGCCTCTGCTGCGCCTTGTGCTCCGCACTACCTGCCGCCTGGCCACAACCCGAGAGGGAAGGCGGGTGCGCGGGCGGGCGGCTGGCACCATGCAGGGAGGCTGCCAAAGGCCGTGGGCAGCGCTGCTCTCTGCCGCCCACCTGGCGCTGTGAGACGCGCGCTGCCACCATGTTCCCCAGCCCCGCGCTCACGCCCACGCCGTTCTCGGTCAAAGACATCCTGAACCTGGAGCAGCAGCAGCGCAGCCTGGCTGCCGGGGAGCTCTCGGCGCGCCTGGAGGCCACGCTGGCGCCCGCCTCCTGCATGCTGGCCGCCTTCAAGCCCGAGGCCTACGCGGGGCCGGAGGCCGCTGCGCCCGCCCTCCCGGAGCTACGCGCCGAGTTGGGCCCCGCGCCGTCGCCCGCCAAGT
Organism: Ailurus styani; assembly: GCA_002007465.1. Classification (NCBI taxonomy): domain Eukaryota; kingdom Metazoa; phylum Chordata; class Mammalia; order Carnivora; family Ailuridae; genus Ailurus; species Ailurus styani. The sequence goes on from LNAC01000017.1 coordinate 2,841,176, forward strand.
GTGCTCCTGCCTTCCCAGGAGCCCCCGCCTTCTACCCGCGTGCCTATGGCGACCCCGACCCCGCCAAGGACCCTCGAGCTGATAAGAAAGGTGAGGAGGAAACACAAGCCCCTTCTCCCTCCTGGGGACGCTTTGTGTCCCCAACGGCCGCCGAGAAATTCTGGCCCGGGTGGAGGAGACGCGAGTGCCTGGGCGGAGGGCCGAACTCAGGGGGCTCGGAGTGTGAGAAGCGAGGTCGTCGCCAGGGCCCCTGAGCCCCGCGTCCAATCGGAGGTTTAGAGGAAATGCTGGACTGAGATGATCAGAAACAAGAGACAAAAGAAATAGAACTTTTTTTGGCCTAACGAAGCCCCAGGAGGCAGCAGCCTTGCTCAATGAAGTTAGCTATCGGTTTGTAGTAGACGAGAACGAACGAGATATTCTCTGTATCAGGGTTTGGGGATTTTTAAAAATCTCTTTTGGATTGAAGGGTCTTTTTCAGAATCTGCCAAAAACAGCTAAACCGAAGTTAAAATGCTGCACACCAGATAGGCTTTTGCTCACAACTGGAGAAGAGTCCAGGACCTTCTTTATCCTCCCCGCAACCCGGGTTTCTGGGGCTTTTTCTCCTTTGTGCCAGGACAGTGGAATCTTTGGGCACAAAGGCCTTGATGTAAAAATGAGATACTGCGGACTCTCGGGAATCTGATTCGCAGCAGCTTTATTTTTCCGGTACAGTTTCCCGACGCTATCGGGGTCGAGGGGTTCTCTTCTGGAAAAAGTTAGAAAAGACTGCGTGTCTCAAGGCGCGAGGCAGTGGAGGAGAGGACCTCGGAAGGTGGCGGGATCGTCGCACACGCCAGCCCCGGGTCGGGGAGAGGGGAGAGGCGGGCGGGGCCGCAGAAAGGGGCACGTTGGGAAGAACTTGTCCCAACACAGGGTCTGCGCGGATCCGAGGTGGCAGGGTGCGCTGGGCGAAGGGCCGCGGGGAACTGAGAAGGGGTCTTTCTAGCCTAGAAATATTTGTTTAGGAGCAGAGGGAAGGCCCGAGGACAGCTGCCGGCGGGTCAGTTCAATTGACTGCTACCAATTCGAAACCCACTCGAGTAGGCGGCAGGGCAGGATGCGAGGCTTCCTGGGTGCTGGACCAACCCCGTGGCGGCTGCACGGGAGTCTTCGATCAGCAAACCAACACCTCTTCCCCTTCTGTGTCTTCGGGGTTCCATAATTTTGAGACAGTGTGACTGATCCTGGAGCGAGGCCTCGGTCTCCCTTCATTTAAATTCTCAAACCACTGTAGCCCTCATCTAATTCCTAACCTAATTCTCCCGGGGCATCATCACCCGGTTTTATTTCCTTTGCAGCCTGAAATCTGAAGTCACTGTCCATCTCCCTCCCCAGAATGTGAACTCCCCGAGGGCACGGACCTCTCTCGTGTTATGTTCTCCAGTGACTAGAGTTATGCTGGGCAGATAGTAGGCACTCAACAAATGCTAACTGACTGCAGGTCGGAAACCGAGCTGTCCGTGGCGCCCAGTGCACTGGGCAGAGAGAGCCGCCGCCCAGCTGGGCTCTCCAGGCAGCACCGGGTGGCACCCACTCGGGCCAATTACCCGGCAGACGCTCCGCGGATTGGGCCGCTCTGCCCTGACCGGGCGTCCCTCTGCCCCTCTCTTTCCCCGCAGAGCTGTGCTCACTGCAGAAGGCGGTGGAGCTGGAGAAGCCGGAGGCCGACGGCGCGGAGCGACCCCGGGCGCGACGCCGGAGGAAGCCGCGCGTGCTCTTCTCGCAGGCGCAGGTCTACGAGCTGGAGCGGCGCTTTAAGCAGCAGCGGTACCTGTCGGCGCCCGAGCGCGACCAGCTGGCCAGCGTGCTGAAGCTCACGTCCACGCAGGTCAAGATCTGGTTCCAGAACCGGCGCTACAAGTGCAAGCGGCAGCGGCAGGACCAGACTCTGGAGCTGGTGGGGCTGCCCCCGCCGCCGCCGCCGCCGGCCCGCAGGATCGCGGTGCCGGTGCTTGTGCGCGACGGCAAGCCCTGCCTCGGGGACTCGGCGCCCTACGCGCCAGCGTACGGTGTAGGCCTCAACGCCTACGGCTATAACGCCTACCCCGCCTACCCGGGCTACGGTAGCGCGGCCTGCAACCCTGGCTACAGCTGCGCCGCGGCTTCCCCAGCCGGTCCGCCCGCGGCGCAGTCGGCTACGGCCGCCACCAACAACAACTTCGTGAACTTTGGCGTCGGGGACTTGAACGCGGTGCAGAGCCCTGGGATCCCGCAGGGCAACTCGGGAGTGTCCACGCTGCACGGTATCCGAGCCTGGTAGGGAAGGGCCCTGTCTGGGGGCGTCCCGACCGATCCCAGCTCTAGAGAGGGACACCGAGTCTCGGGGGAGGGGGGACCCCTGACGTGTCTCCACGTCCTTTGGATTTCACATTCACTCCCGCAGGGGCCTCGGAGCTTTTTCCGTCCCAGGCGCCTTTGTCCCCAGTAGCGGGAGAGTTTGTGGCCGCGTTTACAGAGCTTGCGGCGATTGATCCCGCAGCCTGGTGCCTTAGCCGTCGCCCCGAGTGCCTTCCAGACGCCCACGGGCACCCCCAACCGGCTGAACACGGGCCCGTTGGGACTGGAGCCCGGGTGCACCTCTCCTCGAGCCTGGGCCCGGCGCCCGGGCCCTTGCTGCCTGGCCGCCGCCCACCCACCCGTATTTATGTTTTTACCTGTTGCTGTAAGAAATGGGAATCCCCTTCTCATTAAAGAGAGTGCGCTGATCCCGCATGTGTCGTCTTTCAGCTTGCGGCGCTTCAGAAACTGCATTTTATTTATTTATTTACTTATTATTTTTTTAAGATTTTACTTATCTGACACAGAGAGAGATCACAAGTAGGCAGAGAGGCAAGCAGGCTCCCCGCTGAGCAGAGCCCAAAGCGGGGCTCGATCCCAGGACCCTGAAACATGACCTGAGCCCGACGCAGAGGCTTAACCCACTGAGCCACCCAGGCGCCCCAGAAACTGCATTTTAGAAAGCAGAGCTGTACTGCCGGCTCATCTAGAGTTGCGTACGGGCATTCACTGAACAAACTGATAATAATACTAATAATAAACTCGTCCTGGGTCCTTTGTTAGACACTTCCTGGCATTGTCTAGCATAACCTTCAATAACTCCCCCAAAAGAGGTTCTGTTTTAAAGTTTAGTAGCCCGAGGTCTGGAGAAGTTTGATGACCTGTACCTGAGCAAACAGCCAGTAGTGGTAGAACAGAGGTCTCACTTCACAGACAGAGGGCACTTGTCCTGAGCTCCCCAGTCTTACTTTCTTGAACCTTACCACATGTCAGGCACAGTTGAGGAGCTGGGCATTACATGGAGAGCAAAGGGGCCTGGGTCCTCTGCGACTCGAGCACACCGTAATTCATACTGCTTAAAAGAACATCTTACTCCATTTTACAGATGGAAAACCTAGAACCAAAGCTCTTGTCCAGCGTCCCTGAAATCCCCAGCCCAGCCAGGAAGAGGGCCTGGGGTCCTGTGGCCTCAGCCTCACCGGCCAGTGGGCTCCATGGAGAGGTGTCTTGCCAACTGCCCCTCCAGCTGTGGCTTGGCCACAAAAATTCACATGGTGAGGGAAACTCCCACCCAAACCTGATGGCTGTCCTCTCTTCTCTGCGTTTAACGAATTTTGCCATAGTCTTGATCAACGAATGCAACTGCTCAGGTTTTACAGATGAAAAAACAGGCTCAAGGAAATTAAGCTAAAAACCTCCTTGCGGTGAGACTTGCGTGCTGCACAGCCTGGTCTATAAAATGAGGATAACGAGAATACCTTGCTCTGAGCCCAGATCCTACCAGTCCACAGGGGCTCCGACCTGAGGTCAGGTCCAACTCCTCTATCCCCAGCCTTCAGGGCCAGGAGGAACTAATTGCGCTTCTTTAAAAGGGATGAAAGTGGGAGGGAGGGAGTCAGAGCTTTGAGTTCCTATGGAATATGGGTTTTTCCGAGATTTTCCCCAGGAAGCGCTGGGCTGGCCTCCTGGGCCTTAAGCCATTTGGCCTAGAGCTCCTGGTCACAGACAAAACATTGTTTGTGGTGTTCAGAGACCAAACTCGACTTAGAAGTACCCCGATGGCCAGGAAGAGTCGCCAAGCCAGGCCTGGTGCCCCCAGGAGCCCTCCTGCTGCCGGGGCCCATGCAGCTCTGCCAGTGCCTCTCTTGTCTTCTCTTGGGGTAAGTGCTGCCCCCAGGCTTGCCACAAGGGCCATGTAAGAGGGGAAGATGCCAGGAGGTTCCACCGCTTGCTAGAGCCAAGCAAGAGCAAGGTGCTGAGCTGGACGCCACCGGCAGCACGCAATTGACCATCACAGAGTTTATATGCACTCGGCTCCATGAAGGAGGGGAAAAGGCTGAGCTCAGGGCTTGACTCTGGGCCCCAGGATTTATTCCTTCTGTAGTTCCAAACCCAGCTGGCTGGTGAGCGCCCCAGGGAGGATGTGTTCAGTTCAGTTCCAGCATTCCACGTTCTGGGCTTATGACCCTGCTAGAAGCCTTTACCTCCAGCATGCTCAGCACTCCCTATCTGTCTTGTTGATGCACGCCTTGGTCCCAACTCACAGAGGGCCACACTGAGGCTCCATCAGGCCATCAGACCAGCTCTGAAACCAGAAAGCGCTCTCCTACCATGCATCCCTGCCCTGAAGGCGGCCTAACTCACACGCCCCCGCCTGCAGAAATCCTTCTATCTGGAGTTCAACCACATTCTGCTGTTAATCGGAACAGTGTATTAGCTCATGACCCCCTGGGGACCTGCACATCCTTTGACCTTTTCCATTTAATACACATCTACAGTAAAATCAGAGAAAATATTTTTTCACTTAACATTATACCGTGAGGATCTTTCTTTTTCTTTTTTTATTAATTATTTATTTATTTTAAGTAAACTCTACCCCAGCGTGGGGCTTGAACTCACAGACCGCGATCAAGAGCCACATGTTTTACTGACTGAGCCAGCCCGACGACCACCCCCCAGGATATCTCTATGGTGACTCTTTCTCCGTCATGTCCCTTTAGGGACCAACTGAGTGACCCCAATGTCTGTCACAAATGGATAAAAATGGCTGGCTGGCAAGGGGCTCACCAACTGCCAGACTCCAGGCTAAATGTTTTATAGGAGTTCTCTAATCTATCTTCATTGGCAAACCATGAAACTGAGGACTGGAGGTTACGGTAATGGTCAAGGTCATACATTCCCCTGGCTTGGAGCTGAGAAACCCAACAGGCTTTACCGAAGGGCAGAGGGCGTGGCGTGTTGAAGAAAGGAGAGCCTGCCGCGTTATGAAGCAGTCTCTTCTAAAGATGCAGCGGGACCCTGCTTCTGACCATGGAACGGAGACTACCCCACTCTCTCACAGTAGGGTGAGGGTGTCAGGCTTCATATTCAGGCTCACTATGGGGCAAACTAGTATGTGGAGCTTTGGGAAGCAGAACGGCACGGACTGCTCTTGCCTGGCCCAGGGTGTCGGATCCGGGAGCGGGGGGCGGAGGGCCGCAGGGTCGGAAGTATCCTAAACTAACAACGCCGGCGTTAACACAGCGATCCCTTCCCACGTTAAATCGGTAGAGTTTGTTTTTCAATTATTACATAAAGGAGGCGCGCAGTGAGAAAATTCAAACAGGACAGAAAAGTAAGAAATAAATGGCAAGTGCGCGCCGTCTCCGAGGTGTCAAAGCGCGCAGAGATTGGAGTGGCGCAGGCTGGCCCCGCATTCCCAGAACGCCAGAGGGAGCACATAGGGTACTAGTTATATTTAATTTTTTAAAAAATCAAACAAGGACGCCGCGGTTAAAAAACAATGAGAGATACACCATGATATTAAATAGAAAAAAAACTGGCTTCCCGGGCTGGGGTGGAGTGGTGCCCGCGGCCGCGCCGCCCTGCGCAGGCAGGCGGAGGAGAAGACCCAGCTGGGGGTCCCCCCATCCCCCGTCCCCGCCAAAGAGAGGCCAGGACAACGCATCCCTCCGGGTCAGGCCCGGCTCTGGCCCGGATGTCCTCTCGCCTCCTTGCGTTATTCCCAGCCAGCAGATAAAGCATTTGCCAAATTGGAATAGTCCCCATCTTATTTTGTATAGCTATTCCTTAAATTAAGTCCATGTTGTGTATCTCAATATCTGTGTTTATTTTTTTAAAGATTTTTATTTGTTTATTTATTTGCCAGAGAGAGAGAGAGCGCGCGCTCCAGAGTACAGGCAGGGGGAGCGGCAGGCAGGGGAGAAGCCGGCTCCCCTCTGAGCTGCGAGCCCAATGTGGACTTAATCCCAGAACCCCAGGATTATGACCTAAACCTAAGGCAGTCATTTAACTGACTAAGCCACTCAGGTGTCCCTCAATACCTGTGTTTAAAAGAACACACAGGATTAGGTGTTGCAGCAGAACCGCGAACTTGACAAGAGCCAGGAACTCTGCCCTGCTCCTTGGAAAGCATGCTCTTCCTGAGCCGAGCCCCTTGCCTCCTCTGGGACTCGAGCCCACCCCCACCCCCACCCCCCATGTGGGAGGCGCAGTCCCCAGGTCTTGTCTACTTGCTCCTTACAGTGGGATCCTGGAAAAGGGAGCCTATGGCTTGGATTTCATTTAGTTATCACTACTGGAACTTACCGCATGTTAGGCACTGTCCTGAGCTCTTTACAAAGTGAACTCATCTAATCCTCTTTCACAACTCTGAGTTCTACTGAAGAAATAGATGAAGACTTAGTCTTAGGTTCAAAAAAGAAGAGTGGGGGTGCCTGGGTGGCTCAGTCAGTTGTGTCTGCCTTTAGCTCAGGTCATGATCTCAGGGTCCCGGGATTGATCCCCATATCAGACTCCCTGCTCCGTGGTGAGTCTGGTTCTTCCTCTCCCTCTGTGATCTCTCTTGATTTCACTCTCTTTCAAATGAATAAATAAAAATCTTAAAAATTAAAAAAAATTTTAAAAAAGATCTCACAGTGGGGGATGCAGAGCAGCTGGGATCAGAAGAGGGACACTCTGCACCCCCCCCAACTCTGCTGCATCTCAGGAGACTTTACTATAGAAAAGGGTGGAAAATGAGCACCCCTCACAGGCTGGTCACCCAGAGCCACCACAGGCTCCCTACCCTGTTCCAACGCACAGCTGCATGGGATAACAACACAGATTATTGCCTAACATCTGTTCATGCTTGCTTTGTGCCAGGCCCAGGGCTAAGTGCTAAACCTGCAAATCTCATTCCGTTGTTTCCCAAGGAGGAAATTGAAACCCAAGGAAGTTAAGGACGTTGCCTATCTGAGGCCACTGTGGCAGTGTGGACCGGGGGAGCCCAAGCTTGAGTCAGATGATGCCTGCAGAGCCCTGGCTTTGAACCATTCTCAGCAGTTCTCCAACTTCCCTAAAGACACACACTGCTGGAGGCTGGGACAGACCCAACTCCCTGCCTGCCCCGTCTCCCTTGAATTCGACTCCCAGGGACGTAGGCCTAGAAAACCGCATTTATAACCAGGTGATTCTCATCATCTGGCAAGTTGCAGAACCGCAACTCACAGAGGCCCCAGACCTTTCAGGCTCTGCTCTTGAGGGCCTGGGAGAAAGTGGAGTCAGATTTCCTCTCTAGGCCCAGCTCTTCCATCTCAGGGTCTCTGTGTATTTGCTGTGATACAGTGGCTACAGCACAAGTCAGGCAGTCTTGGGGACCCTGGGAGCAGGGAAAAGGGCAGAAAGAGGTAACACCAAGGGGTTAGAGGTTGGGAGAGGTACTCTGGGACATACCTGTGTTGGTGCAGACAACACAGCCATCCCTGTGGGTTACACACCCAGTGCCTGAAAGTATGGCAATAGGACAGAAGAGAAATTTGGTGGAGGGGGGACTATTCAGAAACAGTCCATCTGTTCTGTCCAGACTCTAAGCTCTACCTTGAAGTCCAACGGGAAGGGGAGTCAGGGGAAACCAGCCTCCATAGGGGTTTAAAGAGTACCAGGCTTTCCGCCAGCCCTTTGTCTGTGTGAGGCCATCAAAGCCCCACAATTAATTGATCCTCATGGGCTCCATTTCACAGATGAAGAAAGTGAGGCTTTAAAAGGTTTTGTGAGGGCGCCTGGGTGGCTCAGTGGGTTAGAGCCTCTGCTTTCGGCTCAGGTCATGATCTCAGCGTCCTGGGATCGAGGCCCGCATCGGGCTCTCTGCTCAGCAGGGAGCCTGCTTCCTCCTCTCCCTGTCTCTCTGCCTGCCTCTCTACCTACTTGTAATCTCTCTCTCTGTGTCAAATAAATTAAAAAAAAAAAAAAAAGTTTAAAAGGTTTTGTGAGATGCCCTGTCTCAGTAGTTAGGAGGTAGCCAAGCTGAGTTCTAACACCAAACCCTGTTCTTTCCAGTACACCCTCTACCATCCCACCCTACCCAAACTCCAGCTTATAGAAATCTTAATTGCAGCATTGACTCACATTTAGCTCCACCCCACCCAAAACTGGTTTCTTCTGTCTTCAACTTTTTAGGGAAGGTCTTTCTTAAAAGCTGCTATATAGAAAGGAGTTCTCGTTTTCAATGAACACGACAGTTAACATTCATTATTGTTCTCCTGTGGCCCTTTATAAATCCTTGTGCGGTTGCAACAATAGGAAACATGTCTTGCTGATGACCTTAGTTTAGCTCTCTCCTTGCAAATGAAAAAAGAAGAGTTTCCCCTTTTCTCCAACTCCAGGCAAATATGATGCTCAGTTATCACCATACTTTTCCTCACTGGTGGCTATTTGACTTATTTCTGTGATCCAGATTTCCTAGGTACCTAGCTGAGCATTTTAAGAGCCACTTGGAAAGATTTGAAGTTTAAAACATGTAAATAAAGAAATGACGGCTTAGGATGCCTGGATGGCTCAGTCGGTTAAGTGACTGACTTTGGCTCAGGTCTTGATCCGAGGGTCCTGGGATGGAGCCCCGCATCTGACTCCTTGCTCAGTGGGGAGCCTGCTTCTTCCCCTGCCTGCTACTCCCCTCTCTTGTGCTCATTCTCCCTCTCTGTCTCTCTGACAGAAAGAAAGAAAGAAAGAAAGAAAGAAAGAAAGAAAGAAAGAAAGAAAGAAAGGATGGTTTAAAAGGCCCTGAAGTATTGTATGGATTCAATGTAATCCTAATCAAAATGCTAGTAGTGCATGTGTGTTTAGTGTGCCTGACAAGCTGATTAGAAAACTCACATGAAACTGTAAATAAAGGCCAAGATATTCTTCAATAAGGAAAACAAGGTGGGGAGGATCTTTCCCTATAACAGCGCTTATAAAGCTTTAATGATAGTTAACCCAGTGTGGTATTGGCACAAGGGCAGAAAAATAAACTAATGAAACAGAACAGGGCCCCTAGAATCCTATCTGTACATACATACATACATCAGATCCATAACACAGTTATTTTTGAAGATCAGTGAAGAAAGGGTGGACTTTTCTATAAAATAATGCTTCATGAGACAAAAAACAAATGAAATTAGACCCCTACCTCACACTATTCACAAATATTAAATCAACGTTAATGTGAAAAGCAAACCTATACAACATTTAGAAGAAAATGTAGGAAAATATTTTATGAACTTAAGGTAGGAAAATGTTACTTAAATGCCAAAAAGCATAAACTTAAAGGGAAAGATTGTGTACATTAGATATTTGCAAGCATGTAGCCAATAAAACATGAGTATGCAGAATATATAATGAAATCCTAAAATTATTCCTCAGCATTGTACTCCAGGCCTCTCTGGCTTCCTTGCTGTTTGTCACACAAACCTGGCACATACTTCTGCCTCAGGACCCTTACATTGGCTGTTCTCTCTGCTTGGTATGACCTTCTCCCAGATACTTTCCTGGTTAATGCCTCATCTGTTTGTCTGTTTTTAAGATTTTATTTATTTATTTGTCAGAGAGAGAGAGAGAGAGAGAGAGAGCACAGCAGAGGGAGCAGCAGGCAGAGGGAGAAACAGGCTCCCCATTGAGCAAGGAGTCCAATACAGGACTTGATACCAAGACCCTGGGGTCATGACCTGAGCCAAAGCAGAGGCTTAACCCACTGAGCCACCCAGGTGTTCCACCTTATCTGTTTTAAGTCTTTACTCAAATGTCCTTATCATGAGGCTGACCCTGACTACTCTATTTAAAATTACACCCCCATACACATATCCTGGCAGTCCCTATTTTTTTTCCTTTAACTCTTGTCACATTTTAATGTACTGTTTTGTTCAGTGATGTATCCCAAGCAAATAGAAGAGAGCCTAGCACCTGTAGATGCTTAATAAAATGTGAATGATGAATGAATGAAGACAAATTATCCAAAAGGGAAGGCTGGGCAAAAGAAATGGACAAGAATTTCATGGAGAAGATTGTAATAATGACCTCAAAATATATAAATACAATTGATCTATTCATTAATAAGAAAAACAAAAAGTCATGATGAGGTACTATAATTCATCCACTAGACTGGCAAAAATTAGCCATGAGTACTAGAAATTGGGAGAGTAAGCACCAATGGGAATTATTCCTCTGGAAGAGGTGTGACTGAGTAGAAAGCTTTTAGAAGACAGGCACAATTTAATAAAGTTGAACAAGATCCCACCCTAAATCCAGTAATTCTATTTCTAGGCACACATCCCGGGGTATTCTTATATATGTCCGCCTGGAGACATATGTAATTATGTAATTAAGTTAAAAATAGCCTTGTGTGTAATAGTATAGACTAGAAACAACCCAAATGAATGAAAATGAAGGTACCACACTTGTCAACATGAATCAATCTCAAAGATGAATCGATGTTCAAAGGTGAGCAAAAGAAGCAAGTAACTGAAGAATATGGACAATGATATTCCATTTGCATAATGGTGAAAAGGGGCAAATCAAATTATGTATTAGTTAGGATGTATACCTAGATGTCAAAACTATAAAGAAACGCAAGTGTGGGGCACCTGAGAAGCTCAGTAGGTTGAGCCTCTGATTCTTGGTTCTGGTTCAGGTTGTGATCTTATGGGTTGAGGGATAGACCCTGCCCCAGCAGGGTCCACCCTCAGTAGGGAGTCTGCTTGAAGAGTCTCTCTGTCTGCCTCTCCCCACCACAACTTGCACGCATATGTGCATGCTATCTCTCTCTCTCAAATAAATAAGTAAATCTTTTTTTTTTTAAGATTTTATTTATGTATTTGACAGAGAGAGAGAAAGAGACAGGGAGAGAGGGGACACAACAGGGGGAGTGTGAGAGGGAGAAGCAGGCCTCCTGTAAAGGAGGGAGCCTGATGCCGGGCTCGATCCAAGGAGCTCAGGATCATGACCTGAGCTGAAGGCAGACGCTTAATGACTGAGTGCCCCTAAATAAATACATCTTAAAAAAAAAAAAAAAAGCAAGTGAATGATTAACTCAAAATTCAGATAGTGGTTGCCTCGGGGAGAGAGAAAGAGGAATGTTTATGGGGGGAACTTTCAGTGGGGGCTTGTGAAGTATTCTTGGTCCGGGTGATAGGTTTTTATGAGTTCATTTTGTTATGCTTTAAACTATACATACATATGATCTTTATTTTCATTTTATTATTATTTAACTTTTCAATTAAGATATGACTTCTATTGAAGCACATAAATCTTAAATGGTCAATGAAAATTTGCAAATTATAATATTCCTTTATATGTGTATGTATACAAAATACTATATTTGACAGTTTTAAAGTGCACCCCCAAAATCACTCATGGTGTCCTGAATTTCAGGACATAGCCTTAGAATTAGGGGGCTCTTCCCAAGACATATTTCCAAGTGAAAGAAAGCAAGATGAGAGATGCCTGGGTGGCTCAGTTGGTTAAGCATCTGCCTTTGGCTCAGGTCATGATCCCAGGATCCTGAGATCAAGTCCTGCATTGGGCTGCCTGCTCAGCAAAGGGTCTGCTTCTCCCTCTACCTGCCACTCCTTATCTCTCTATCTCTCTGACAAATAAAAATCTTTTTTAAAAAAGAAAGAAAGATGAAAATTGTGCTTCCAGGAGCATTTCAAGTATTGAAAAAATAGTATATACTTATTATTTTATATTATATACTATTATATACATTATTCTGTATTATCTAATGATCATTGTTTTCCAGCTGTCAAGTGTTATTTAGTCTGCTGTGCACTGAGCCCTTTAGAGTCATTTGCCCATTCAGGCCTCCAGACAATTCTGTGAAATACATCCATGTACTATTTCAACTGAGGAGACAGAGGTGCAGTGAATCAAGCAAGTCACTCATCTTATAGGCTACAACCACCCTCCCCCCATCACAACAAACCAGGGCAGCCAGTGGGGGGAAGTGGGAAGGAAAGAGAATCTGCCGGCATGTGCCTGGCCAGCGGTAACCTCAAATTTTATGCAAGGAAGGCTTCCTTAGGACCTCAAATAATTCAAGCCCGGTTTGCAATAGGATTAAATGGCAAGTACAATTCATGTATCTGGTTTTGCACTTAACAGGAAATGATTATTTTTGGTATTGTGCACCTCAAAAGCATATGATTCAAATTTATATGCAATGTAAGATGTAAACTCTGATTTCTCTATATTCTAAGTCTACTACAATGAGTATCAGAACAAAATCAAAGTTTAAAAATGTAAGTAGGGAAAGAAACGACAATATGTGGAAGAGGCCCTTTCACCAAGAGGCCTGGAAACTATGAGCTAGAGATCAAAGCCAGACAGAGAAACCGCAGCATTATCCATCCCAGAAATGGCGGTGCTTTGACTCATTGTCTCCCTTGTTACAGCGAAGTTCCATGAGGGTAGGGGGTTTGGAATTCTCAGTGTCTGGAACAGTTCCTGGCATAACATTGACTACATATTGAGCACTAAGTGTTTTCACATTCATTCTCAGTCTCCTAAACTTCATGCTGAGATGCCCAGCCACCCTCCCTCTTAGAGATTCAGATTCAGCCCCATTTCCAGGATGAGGCCGAGGAAATCAGGCTGATTCCAGTGTTCCTGCAACACTGCTCATGGTCTGTACTGAAACCTGAAGAATATCTGGGGGCAGGAGTCTTCCTTCCAAGGACTTCAGCCTTAATTCTCCTGGAGTCAGGAGATGCCCTGGCTTAGGAGTGTCTTAAAGAAAGTCTTAGGGCCACCTGCACCCTAATGCTTATAGCAGCAATGTCCACAATAGCCAAACTAGGGAAAGAGCTCAGATGTCCATCGACAGATGAATGGATAAAGAGGATGTGGTATATATATATACGATGGAATATTACTCAGACATCAAAAAATGAAACCTTGTCATTTGCAACAATGTGGATGGTTAGTATTATGTTCACCAAAATAAGTCAATCAGAGAAAGATCAAGTATCATATGATCTCATTCATATGCAGAATTTAAGAAACAAAATAGAGGATCATAGGGGAAGAGAGGAAAAAAATTAAACAAGGTGAAACCAGAGAGGGAGACAAACCCTTAGAGACTCTTAATCAGATTACAGGAAACAAACTGAGGGTTGCTGGAGGGGAGGAGGGTGGGGGGATGAGATAACTTGGTGATGGACATTAGGAAGGGCATGTGATGTAATGAGCACTGGGTATATTATATAAGACTAATGAAGTACTGACCTCTACCTCTGAAGCCAATAATACATTATTATGTTAATTAATTGAATTTTAATTTTTTAGAATGGAAAAAAAATTACTTAAAAAAAAGAACTTGCTAGCGGTTCATAAGGATTAAAGAGGTGATTCTGTATAAGGAAAGTTCTTGGTTTAAAAGAAGGGGCTCAATAAATCTCATAAAAGGGAAAAAATGTCTTTAAGAGAAAAAGAGTTATCTATGTTTCAGAAAACTAGTTCAAACAAACAAAAATACCCCACCACACTGTATCAGGGTCCTCTTCATTAAGTGTTCATTATCCAAATCACTTTCATACATCCTCAGAAAATAAAAATAATGACTAATGAACTAACTTTAAAAAGTAGGACTCATTTGGGGCACCTGCCTGGCTCTGTAGGTGGAACATGTGATTCTTGACCACAGGGTTGTGAATTCAAGCCCCAGGTTGCATGTAGAAATTACTTAAAAATAGAATCTTTAAAAAAAAATAGTCCTCATTTAAACAGCATTTAGAGAAATTCTTGCAAATGTGTATCAGGAGAACCATAGCTACCTGGTCAAGGTCTTTGTCCCAAGCAGCATCCAGTGGTAGTCTGTCAGCACCATGCAATGCTATAAGGCTATTCAGTTATAAAATGAAACAATAAATTCCACAAAAAATGTAGAATTTGAATTCAAAAATGCTCAAAGACTAGAATAGACATTCCTCCAAAGAAGACATACAAATGACCAATAAGCACACAAAAAGATGCTCAACATCATAATCATTAGGGAAATGAAAATCAAAATCACCATGATTTCGCACCCATGAAAGTGGCTACTATGAAAAGAACAGAAAATAACAAGTGTTGGGGCACCTGGGTGGCTCAGTTGGTTAAGCTCCTGCCATGGACTCAGGTCTTAATCCCAGGGTCCTGGGATTGAGCCCTACATCAGGCTCCCTGTTCAGGGGGGAGTCTGCTTCTCTCTCTCTCTGCCCCTTCCCCTGCTTGTGCTCTCTCTCTCTCTCTCAAATAAATAAATAAAAATCCTTTTAAAAAAAGAGAGAAAATAGCAAGTGTTGGCAAGGATGTGGAGAAATATGGCAATGTATGATGACACAGCGCTTACGGAAAACAGTACAACAATTCTTCAAAAACTGAAATATGGAATATCCATTTGATGCATAATTCTACATCAGGATCTACACCCAAAAGAAGTAAGAGGAGTGATTCAAACAGCTATTTGTACACCAGTGTTCATAGCAGCATTATTCACAACAGCTAAGAGAAGCAACCCCAGTGCTCCCTAATGAATGAATGAACAAAATGTGATCTGTACATACAATGAAATATTACTGAGCCTTAAAAAGGAAACGAATGTTGACACATGCTACAACATGAGTGAACCTGGAAGACATTATGCTAAATCAAATAAGTCAGATACAAAAGGATAGGTATTGTATGGTTTTACTCATATGAGTATCTAGAGTAGTCAAATTCAGAGGCAGAAAGTAGAATGATGGTCGCCAAGGGGCTGGGGGAGGAGGAACCGGGAGTTAGTGTTTAATGGATACAGAGTTTCAGTTTGGGAAGATGAAAAAGTTCTGGGGATGGATAATAGTGATGGTTGCACAGCAGTGTGAATGTACTTGATGCCACTAAAGTATACACTTAAAAATAGTTAAAATGTTAAATTATATATCATATAAATTTTATCACAATTAAAAAAGTAAGTCCTGGCACCTAGGTTGCTCGGTCTGTTAAATGTCTGCCTTTAGCTCAGGTCAGGATCCCAGGGTCCTCAGCAGGGAGTTTGCTTCTCCCTCTCCCTTTGCCCCTACATCCCACTTTTGCTCTGTCTCTCTTTCTCTCAAATAAATAAATAAAATCTTTTTTAAAAAAGTAAGTCCCAAAAGTAAAAAAGAAAAGAAGAAGAGGAGGAGGAGGAGGAGGAGGAAGAGGAAGGGGAAGAAGAAGAAGAGGAAGAGGGGGAGGAGGAGAAGAAGAAGAAGTAGGAGGTGAAGTTGTTGCCAGCTTTCTGAAAGCTGAGGAAAGTGTTGAAGTGTTGTTCCATTTATACCCAAGGCAATAAGTAGTTGAAGACCTGGCAGGATGAGCCCAGTTCATTGCAGAGAGAGTAAAGCAAAGAGTGACTAGTGAAATAGTAAACATCCACTAGACCAGCGGTTCTCTAATATTTTGGTCCCAGGCACACTTTACACTTCTTAAAAATTATTGAAGTCCCCAAAGAGCTTTAGTTTGTCTTGGTTATACTTATTGATATTTATCATATTAGAAATTAAGAGTGATAATTTTTTTTAAATACTTATTAATTCATTCAAAAATTGCCATAACCCCAATGTTCATAGCAGCAATGTCTACAATCGCCAAACTGTGGAAAGAGCCCATATGCCCTTCACCAGATGAATGGATAAAGAAGATGTGGTCCATATATACAATGGAATATTACACAGCCATCCGAAAGGATAAATACCCAACTTTTTAATCAACATGGATGGGTCTGGAGGAGATTATGCTGAGTGAAATAAATCAAGCAAAGAAAGTCAATTATCATATGGTTTCACTTACTTGTGGAACATAAGGAATAAAGTGGAGGACATTAGGAGAAGGAAAGGAAAAATGAATTGGGGTAAATTGGAGTGGGAGACAAAAGATGAGAGACTGTGAACTCTGAGAAACAACTGAGGGTTATGGAGGAGAGGGGGATGGGGGGATGGGTGAGCCTGGTGGTGGGTATTAAGGAGGGCATGTATTGCATGGAGCACTGGGTGTGGTGCATAAACAATGAATCTTGGAACACTGAAAAAATAAAATAAAAATTAATTAATTAATTAATTTAAAAAGATAAAAATAAATAAAAATAAAAATTGTGATAAGCTCATATAGGGTTTGAGATAGAAGACAAGTGAAAAGCAAAGAAAGATGTAAAGAGGTAGGCAAATAAAAGCAAACACTGACTGTAAGATGTGAGGTTAAGATAAAGGAGGGGCGAGAATTACAATACCAGACAATAGTAACTTGTCCATCAGGAGCGGTGAAATGGAGTTAAAGTATGTTAGCTCCAGAAAAAGGGTAGAAGTTTTGATCAATTGTAGATTTTTCCAGCAATGTTATATTTCTTGACCTGGGTGGCAATGACATGGGTGTTGTTTTCCACTCTAAGTACAACTGCACATACGTGTTTTATGCCTCTTCTGAATGTTATATCTAATCATTTTTTAAATATTTTTAAGGGGCGCCTGGGTGGCTCAGTGGGTTAAAGCCTCTGCCTTCGGCTCAGGTCATGATCTCAGGGTCCTGGGATCGAGGCCCGCATCGGGCTCCGTGCTCAGCAGGGAGCCTGCTTTCTCCTCTCTCTCTGCCTGCTCTCTGCCTACTTGTGCTCTCTCTCCCTCTGTGAAATAAATAAATAAAATCTAAAAAAATAAAAATAAAAAAATAAATATTTTTAAGGAAAATTTCACAAAGCACAGAAGAATATATGGTGACAAATTGCATCCTTGCAGAGATGCCTGCATAAACAAGCAAATACATGGGATTTTTTTTTTTTGCCCCCTTAACATACGTGGCAGATTTTAGACACACTGTTCTGTGCCTTGCTTTTTTTACTGAATAATTTTTGGAGATTGTTCCATATCAGTTAATAAAGATCTTACCTTTGTATTATAACTTCATACTGTCTCACTGCATGGGTGTACCATTTATTTAGTTACTTGTTGATGGATAGTTAGATTGTTTCCAGCTTTTTTGCCTTGCAAATGATGCTACAGTGAATAACTTTATTAATATGCCATTTTGCATTATTATATCTATAAGATATTTTAATGATGACATTTTGCCACAGTGTCTCAAGATATTTTTTTAAAGATTTATTTATTTATTTGAGAGAGAGAGAGAGAGAGAAAGAATGCAGTGAGTGGGGGTGGGGAAGAGGCAGAGGGAGAGGGAGAGAATCTCAGGCAGACTCCTGCCAAGCATGGAGCATGACGCAGGGCTCCATCTCAGGATCCTGAGATCATAATCTTAACCAAAATCCAGAGTTGGATGCTTAACTGATTGAGCCACCCAGGTGCCCCAAGATCTTTTCTTTTTTATTGTGGCAATTGTTCTATTAACACAAAATGTTTCTTGATCATGTATTTTAATAGGGTTTTTCAAGTTACAACTACAGAAGGCATATGTTTCATAATTACAGCTGCATTTTAAGAGTTTTTAATTTCTGTGCTATCTTTTATCATTTAGCTATAGTTACAAGAAATGAAATGGTATTGGCTTAAGGCTCCATGGGAACAGATGACAGAAGCCGGCTCTGGCTAAACAAGCCCAAAAGAAGACTTCATTGAATAGATCTTGGAGCAGCTCATCAAATCCAAGAGGTGGGATCTAAACAACGAGGTCCAGAGGGTGCAGAACCAGTGCAGCCTGAAAGCCCACCTGGAGAAACAGTTCCCAGCACAGCCCTGCTCTTTAGAGGGCATTGTTAAAAAGCCACTTAGCCCCAGTGACTACAGCCTGTGAAAACTCCATCTGTGTTCAGGTACCTGGGAGAACAGCTGACAGGCCAAGTAGGTCCCATTTCTCTCTGTGGATCTATCACCTGGGCCAGAGGGAACTCAGGGCCCACCCTGGACATTGCAACTGTTCCCAGAGGAGGGGCATCATGAGCCAGTCGGCCCTGGCAACCATCACCTACCACCAAGTGGAGCATGGAATCCTCAAAGGGACCCTGGGGTGGCCAAGGAGCACCTAGAAGGGACTTCATTCTTTCTTAAAAAATGAAAGCGCCAACATCCAAAACACTGACAGTATCAAATATTGGTGAGGATGTGGAGCAACAGGAAGTCTCATTCATGGCTGGTGGGAACATGAAATGGTACCGCCACTTGGGAACAGTGTGGCAATTTCTTACAAAACTAAGCATACTCATTCTAGCAATCATGCCCCTGATATTTACCCAAAGAAGTAGAAGATTTATGTCCACATAAAGAAGTGCACACAGATATTTATAGCAGCTTTATTCCTAATTGCTAAAACTTGAAAGCAACCAAGATGTCCTTCAGCAGGTGAATGGGTGAGTAAACTATGATATATCCAGACAATGGAATATTACTCATCCATAAAAAGAAATAAGCTACCAAGCCATAAAAAGACAGGGAGAACCTTAAATGTGTATTACTAAGCAAAAGAAGCCAGTCAGAAAAGGCTACATGCTATATGATTCCAATTCTATGACATTCTGGAAAAAGAAAAACTATGGAGACATTAAAAATAGGAATGGTTGTCAGGGGTTGGGGGAGGGAGGGATGATTAGGTGGAGCACAGAGGATTTTTAGGACAGTGAAATTATTCTCTATGATACCATAGTGCTGGACACATGTCATCACACATTTACCCAAACCCACAGAATGTACACCACCAAGCCTGAACCCTAATATAAACTATGGACTTTGGGTGGTCCATAGTTGTGATCATGATGTGTCATTGTCGGTTCCTCAGTTGTAACAACTGTCCCACTCTTGTGCCATGTCTTGATAGAGGGGGGACACTGTACATGGTAGAGGGGCAGGGGATCTTTGGGAACGCTCTATACCTTCTACTCAATTTTGCTGTGAAACTAAAACTGCTTTAAAAACCAAAATATTTGTTTTTAAAAGTATTGCTTACTCTAAGATTAATACATTTTATTGCAGCAAATTTAGAAAACACCAGAGAGGTAAATATTACCCATGATGCCACCGAGAGAACCAGACAACATCATTTTTCTCTTCCAGTGATTTTTCTAGGCATGACTTTTCTCTTTAATTTTTTTAAGGAAAAAAAAAACCAGGCATGTCCCTTCCCCTAACAGTACATCATGAAGGTTTTGAGAGTCTGGACCCAGCATTCCTGATTTCAAATCCCAGTTATGCCACTTAGAGCTCTATTGTATCAGGCAGCTTACTTAGATGCTCTGTGCCTTATTTTCCTCAAGAATACAACAGAGATAATAATAGTACCTATGTCTTCAACTGTGGGGAAGATCAAACTGGTTGTTTACATAGAGCGCATAGAACAGTGCCTGCCATGTAGTAAGTGCTCACATCACGATCTTTCTGTGATATTCAGTATTTTTGCACAACAGGAAGACACTGCTTTTACTGGCTGCAGGAAATAATTGTCTTGTTCATATACAGTATAATTTGTTTAGCTAGCCTCCTAGCTTACAAAATATGGGGCCCTTTTGTTTCTCTCATAACCAACACTGTGATGAACATCTTTACAGATACACTGAACTAGAACCTCTAGACACAGTTTTAAAACTTGAGCCTGTGTGATGCCCAGTCGCCCTGGAGAATGTGGCCCCAGCTGATGCTTCCTCCAGCAGTGGTGAGTCCTCTGCCACACCGGGTGTTACCATATGCGGATCCAGTTTCATCTTTGCCCACCTTCCATGCAACAAATGGCATCTCAGTCTTTTTAACTCATCTTCACTGTGGGTAGAGGCGTCCCCTGACCTGAGGCTGGGGAGCACCTTCCCTCTGCTCCAGGCAAGCTGGCCAAAGCCAAATCCAACCCTGCCCTTTAGATCCAGACCTAAACCCCATTCAGAACTCTTTCCGAAAGACAGACACCAAAGATTATCCTATCCTCTCCCATCTCTAACCAACTAGCGCACTCTTGCCACAATTCCTGTTTTGATTACTCCACCATCTGCTTTGATAACTAATACAATCTTTATCACGCGTTCTGCCTCGGTGGTTTCCTCTCTGCTCTGACAAAAGCTCCCAGTGGGGACGCCTTGCCGGCACTGGGTGCTCATGGTCTCCACATTCTGGACAGGGAGGCCTCTCCTGATTCGTTCCACTCACACCCGGCCACACCGGGTGATGGGTTGGGGCCTCTCTGACTCTTCACAAACTCCCTCCAGGCAGGTGCTGCTCTTTCCTTTCTTTTAATTTTTTTTTTTTTTTTTAGTAATCTCTACACCCAACACAGGGCTTGAACTCAAGACCCTGAGATTAAGAGTTGCGTGCTCTTCTGACTGAGCCAGCCAGGTGCCCCATGTTTTGTTTTGGTTTGGTTTTTTATTGTGGTAAAATATCCATAAGAAAATTTTACCATTTTAACCATTTTTAGGTGTACGATTCAATGGCGCCAAGCACACCTACAATGTCATATGACCAACAGCACAATGTACTTGTAGTACTATTCATCATCGGATACAGGAACTCTGAACCCTTTGAGCCAGAACTCCTCATTCCCACTTACCCCAGTCCCTGGTAGACCTCTTTCTACTAGAAATACTAGAAAGTATTCTACTTTCTGTCTTTATGAATCTGCCTCCTCTACACACCTTAAATTAAGTGGAATCATACAGTATTTACCTTTGTATTTGGTTTATTTCACTTAGCATGAGATTTGCAAGGTTCATCCATGTCGTAGCATGTGTCAGAATGTCATGCTTTGGGGCACCTGGTCGGCTCCATCATTGAGCCTCTGCCTTAAGCTCAGGTCATGATCTCAGGGTTCTGGGATCGAGCCTGGCATTGGGCTTCCTGCTTGGCAGGAAGCCTGCTTCTCTCTCTCCCACCCCCCTTTTGGGTTTCCTCTCTCACTGTCTCTCTCTCTGTGTGTGTCAAAATAAATGAAAACAACAAAAACAGAATGTCATGTCTTTCTATGACTGAATAGGCTCCCATAGTGTGTATACATGACATTTTGTTTACCCACTCATGTCAATGGACACTTGGGTTGTTTCCACCTTTTGGCTACTGTGAATAATACAACCATGAATGTGAGTATACAGGTATCTCTTTGAGTCCCTGCTTTCAATTCCTTTGGGTATACACCTAGAAGTGGAATTGCTGGATCATATGGTAATTCTTTTTGAGGATGTCGTTGGCATTTTACAGATAAGAAAACAAAGTGTCAGGGGACCCTGGGTGACTCAGTCGGTTAAACATCTTCTTTCAGCTCAGATCATGATCCCAGAGTCGTGGGATGGAGCCCTGAGTCGGGTTCCCTGCTCAGCGGGGAGCCTGCTTTTCCCTCTCCCCTCCACTTGTGCTCTCCCTCACTATCTCTGTTGTTATAACTCAAATAAATAAATAAAGTCTTAAAAAAAAAAACCCAAGTTTCAGAAAGGTGGAAGGACTGGCTACACTCTGGAGTAAGTGTAGCCCAGGCCTGTCTCACTTGGAAATCCAGGCTGTTTTCAGCCCAGTCTGCTGCCTCAGAGGTGAGAGGTGGAGCTGAGATGTGGACAGATTTTGGGGCAGAAGTCAGAAGGTCCAGCTGGGTGACCCTCTAAACTACATCTCACATCTGTTCACTTTTTTCCATTTCCACTGCTACCACCCTGGGCCAAGCAACTATCTGGTCCCACTAGGATTCTAGCCACAGCCTCCAGTCTCCTTGCTCCTCTCTGCCCACCTCTAGCCAGTGGAATCCTGCAAAGACACAAATCAGATGGAATCATATCATTCCCCTAATTAAAGGCCATCAATGACTTCTTAAATTTAGGACCAAATTCTTGGGCTTGAGGCTCTAGCCCTTGTCTGTTTCTCCAGCTTTACCCTACCCCATCCCCTTCTTGCATGAGGTGTACAGATCTGCAGTCGATCTCTTGAACCAGCAAAGCTCCCTCCTGCCTCAGGACCTTTGCCCATGCTATTCTCTCTGCTGGGAGCTCCTTCCACATACCCATTGCTTGACTGGCCCCTTCTCAACCTTCTGGTTTCCTGTTTAAGGAGTACTCCTCAGAAAGGCTTCTTGGGCCACCCTATCCAAGATAATCCACCCCCTTTCCAACTTCTCTATATCTCCTACTTTGATAATCCCTGATACTAGAAGAGCCTCTTCTCAGCCAAGGGTGGGCATCTGTCCTTCAAGTCCAACTCATACAGAACAGGGACCTGAGGCTGCATGAGGGAAGTCTCCTGGGGCACCATCCACCATGGGGGAGGGCAGCTCCAGGGAGTCCCAATCTGCCTGGGACTCCAGGTGACTGGGACTCCAGGCCCCTCCCTGCCCCTCCAAGCGAATTGGTTGCCTCAGAGGAGGGGGTTTCTGAAGTCTAATCTGACCTGGCTCACCCTGTTTATACTCTCTAGGGCTCCTGTTACCCTCAGGGAAAAGCAGGCATATGAAGTTGCCAGAGCTCACCTCTGTCCATTCCCAGCCTCAGCCTGTGCCCTCTCCCCATGCCCTAAGCCCCAGACAGCATATACAGAGGGTCTGCATGTGCAGGTTCCTATACTGAGGCACAGAGAAGCCAACCAGGTATCAAATGCACCCCAATACAAGTGCCCTACCTGCCTTGACTCACCCCCTGGCCCCCAATAAGGCCACCGGTAATCTTGCTCATCTTTGTGAGTTGGCTGGCAAGCATTCTGATGAGGTGGTGCAAATCAAGAGCAAAATAAGAAGACAAGTCTTGCAAAGTACTCAGGAGGTCATGACGTTGAGGACCGCAGCATCAGAGAACCTCACGCAGCCCAGCTCCGTCCTGGACAACTGGGGTGTGGGAGGTAAAGAGAGTGGACCACCATCCACAAAGAGAAACATGATAAGGAAAACGTTGAGACAGGCAGCTTCAAACAGGAATGCTTCAACAAGTCAGAGGGGGAAAGAGAGGTTCCGAGGAAACCCACCTGCCCAGCGGCCCGTGCTCTGAAATCAAATGCAAAGTGAAGGATGTGGTGAAATTGGCCAGGCCAATTGCATCTTTCCCAAAATCAATGATTCCATTTTGCTTCCCTTTAAGAATTAAAACAACTGTTGGGGTGTCTGGGTGACTCAGTTAAGTGTCTGCCTTTGGCTCAGGTCATGATCTGAGGGTCCTGGGATCGAGTCCCACATGGGGCTTTCTGTTCACTGGGGAGTCTGCTTCTCCCTCTCAGTCTCCCTCTGAGCTCTCTCTCTCCCAAATAAATAAATAAAATCTTAATTAAAAAATAAGTAAAATAACTGTCAATCTAACAACTTTTGTTCACTATTAGATGAATTTATTAACCTAATTTTTCATTTCTTTTCTTCAAGGCGAAGTCCCAAACTATCTTTTTTTTTTTCCTTTCAGAATTTGTTTTCACATTTTGGACTCCATTTATTTTATTTTATTTTTAAAAATATTTAATTTATTTATTTATTTGTCAGAGAGAGAGAGCACAAGCAGGGAGAGCAGCAGGCAGAGGTCAGAAGCAGGCTCCCCACAGAGCAAGGAGCCTGGTGCGGGACTTGATCCCAGGACCCTGGGCTCATGACCTGAGCTGAAGGCAGATGCTTAACTGACTGAGCCACCCAGATGTCCCAGACTCCATTTATTTTAAATAGCCCTTTTTTCTAGCATGAGTATTCCTTAAAAAATGATGACCCCCTCTTCTCATGGTCTCAAAACCAGTACTTTCTCTTATATACACTTGCACTCTTCTGTCTGAAGTTCCTCCTTTCTACCTGGTGAACTCTCATTCACCCATCAAGGTGCATGGCATGTGGCCCTCCCTTTCTGAAAGGCATTCCCCAGTGTTCGAAAGTTGTCTTTGTAATGTGCTAGTTACTGTTGGAAATCTGACGCATCTCTATGCCCACGGTGCTTAATATAGAACACACTATAGTCATGGTAGGTGCTCACATATGCTGAATGTGTGAAAAAGTGAATGAATGAAGCCTGTATGTAGGAAGCAGTAACGCCTGCGGACTCACAACCTCCTGCACTTGTTTTCTGTGCCAGTCATGGCATTTGTAAATCTTGTTGCCATTCTATCTTGTTGCTAAGTCACCAGCTCCCTGGGAAAAAGAGGTTCACCTGGTACAGAGCCTGTATCATTGCAAGCATGTCATAAATAAGTGCTGCCTGAATCAAAGAGTCCATTCATTAATCCTGACTTCCAAGATGAAGAAATGCACTTCTGGGGTCAGAATAAAAAAATATGACTGTCTCCAATTTACTCATCACCCTTTCAAACTCCCCACCCCCACCCCACTCCTTCCTGGCATTGCTGAAATTCCTTCAATACACATTTATTAAACATGTGTAGGGCACTAGGGAGCCCAACAGTGAGCAAGATCTCTGCCATCATGAATCATTGGTTCTGAGGAGGGGGCTGACAATAAACAAATAAACCAATACATATATGAGATCATTTGAGATTGTAATACTAAGAAAAAAAATTCAGCTGCATGCCATAAAAGAGGGTGCTGGGGAGTGGGTGAGATGGTGGGGGGAGAGGTGTTCTAAGCATTGCGGTCTGGTAAGGCCACATATTAGAAGTAACATTTTAGTTAAGTCCTGAGTTTTTAGATGTAGCAGCCATGGAAGGGTCTGGGGGAGAGAGTTCAAGGCAGAGGAAGCAGCTTGTGCAAAGGCCCTGAGGTGGGAATGACTTTGGTATGAAACGAGTGTGGTCGGTGCTTAGTGAGCACTTGGATGGGTAGAGGACTAGACATGGGGTTAGAGAAATCAGCCTGTGGACGTGGGACAGATTGGTCATAATTCTTCACTCCCCTGTATGGGGTTTACATCTGTCCATGAACTTCCCTGACTCTTGACTTTGGGCTTGCCCAGGGGAGTTGTTTTAACGAATGAGATGTTAGCACAAAGGACATAGTAGAGGCTTGATATATGCTTTCATGGAGGGGCTTGCTGTCTTGGGCTTCTGCCAGCCCACTGGTTCAAGGAGGATGAGAGACACCTGGAACAAGCCTGGGCCTAACCTGGAGCCTGGGCCAAGCCCACCCAACCTCAGCCAAATTCCAGCCAATCCAAAGATGTATGAAAGAAAAAAAAAACCCACAAAAACCTGATGGTTTTAAGCCACTGAATTGGTGGAAAGGGATTGTTTCACAGCATTATTTTGGCTATCGTTAACTAATATGAAGCCACTGTAGGAAGCTGGGATTTTATTTCAAGGGGCAAGAGAAGCCAGCTGGATGAATGCTGCCTTCAATGGCCCTTAGCTCCAGGGTCTCTACAACAGATGTAGCAGTCACACACACTCTGTTTGTCTTCCTGTGGGTCACATAACATGATTGCATTTCCCCACGACCTTAAAGTTAGCATGGTCACGTCACTTGTGAGCAGAAGTGATAGTGATATTAACATGTCAATTCCAGAAGAAAGCTTCGAGGCCAGAACACTACTCAATCTCCCATTTTCCCTCTGCCAGGCAACCAATAAATCTCTCTAATTCCACTTGCTTCTCTCCACTTCCACTGCTCCCAACCTCGTCCAGGCTACTGTTCTCTCTTGCCTGTATGATCACAGTGGCCTCCCAGCCAGTCTCCTCTTTTCCATTCCTGTTCCCTGTGTTAGACAGAATAAGAGTCTCCTGCAATGAGGTCCATATGGTCTATGTCCTAATTCCCAGAACCTGTGAAAATGTTGCTTCGTATGGCAAAAATGAAAACCAAAACAAACCAGACGTGCGCAACACAAAACCTTTGCAGGTGTGATTAGGTTAAGAGTCTTGAAATGGGCAGATTACCTGGATTATTTGGGTGGGCCCAATGTCATCCCCAGGGGCCTTATAAGAGACAGGAGGTTTGGAGTCAGAGAAAGAAATGCGACAATGGGGGCAGAGGTGGCAGTGAACACACCCGGGAGCTGATGAAGGTGGGCGGCCTCTAGAAACTGGAAAAGGCAGGGAAAAGAGTCTCCCTAGAGCCTCCAGGAGGAATGCGGCCCAGCTGACACCTTGATGTTAGAACTTCCAAGTTCCAGAACTGTAAGAGAATACATTTGTATCGTTTGAAGCCTCTGAGTTTGTGGTAATAGAAAACGAACATGTTTTCCTACAGTCTAGTGTCCACACGGCAGGCAGGGATCCAGAAGTTGGATGCTGTCACTTCCCTGCAAGAGGTCCCCCAGTGTTCCCTGGTACTTGCAGGCAGTCTAGAACTCTGGCTGGGCAGCAAGTTCTGCCCACATCTCTGGCTGCTTCACCCACTCCTGCAAGCAGCTTTCTCAGAAAGGGCCTTCCTGAGCCCTTGTCTAAGTTGGGTGACCCTTTCTACAGTCTGTTCCACACATTTGTGAGTGCATTGGTTTGTTGTCATCCCTTCTAGACTAAACCCCATGGAAGGCGGGGACTATGCCATCATAGTCTGTACTCATGGAGCAATTACAAATGG
Organism: Ailurus styani; assembly: GCA_002007465.1. Taxonomy (NCBI): domain Eukaryota; kingdom Metazoa; phylum Chordata; class Mammalia; order Carnivora; family Ailuridae; genus Ailurus; species Ailurus styani. The sequence continues at coordinate 2,867,840 of LNAC01000017.1, forward strand.
TCTGGTTGCACTTATAACATCATATCTGATCCTCACCATAACTCTGTAGACAGACACCATCGGTATCTTGCTGCTACAGATCAGGCCTAAAGTCTTAGTGCCCAGGACATGGAGAGTAAGGGCCAGGGCCAGGACTGAACTTAGGACCCAGGCAGGCTTGGTCCAGAGCCCACGCTTCTGTCCTCTGGATTCCACTGCTCTGTTTGGTTCACACCGCCTGGCACACAGTAGCTGCTTAATAAATGCATGGCAAATGGATAGGCGTTCTCTGGAGGTGCGGCGCCAGGACTGAGAATGGCGTGCCCTGATTGAAAGAACAGTAGTAACGCAGCAGAGAGCACAGCTGCATTGGTTGAAATAAACCACACACATGACAATCAGAAGATGACGAGACCAAATTGTCTGCCCCACTGACCATCTGTTCCCTGTGCCACCCTGCTCCCATTAAGTGTAAAGCTCAAGGAGCTGTTAGAACAGAAACCAAGCCCCTCCTTAACAGTGTTTACAGACCAGTAGAGAGCCACCCGGCCTCCCTGGAGAATGATGGCTTTTAAACCTGACAGTGTTTCCCCTCAAGGAAATGAACTATTTGGTCCTGCAGGAATCATCTTCAAAGCCAGAGAACCTGGTTTAAGCATGACATTTAGAAGCAGCTAATCGTGCCTCTGACTGCCACCAACCAGCTGGCTGGGGCGCCTTCCCCTGGTGGAGTCAGGGGCCTGCTTCACACAGCTGTCCAAGCTGTGGGCTGAAATCAAGATGCTGGAATTCATCCTCTCTGCTCTTTCATCCGCAGCCTCTGGGACCTGCGGTGCAGAGTCAAGTGTGGGGTGAGCCGCAGGGCCTGCGGCGGGTGAGGCCTCGCAAGCAATTAGCTCCCATGCCCAGACACTTGCTCCTTTTTATGTTCCTAATCTCTTTACCAGAAACTGCGTATTTTGTTCTGAGCTGGGCTATGAGCATCGCCCTCTTGAGGGCACTGGAAAGTCAGGTGTTTTCAATGCCAAAGCTGTCAGGCCAAGCTCTGTGGCCTTGCAGCATGGACCAACGCGGTTAGGACAGCCAGAAGGGAGGAGAGACGACAGAGCGTGACAGTGGGGAACACCAGAAATCGGGGAGTAGGAACCAGAACAATCTCTTAGATGAAGAAAAGTCCTTGCACCTGTCAAAGTTTGTTGATGTTTGGGAGGCAATCTGATGGGGTGCCAGAAAAGCAGGGCATATGGGGGACAGCTCTCCTAGACAGAAGATGCTTTCCACTAGATTCTGATTATGAACCTGGACCAAAATGTCTGGCTGTCATTAAGAGTGATCATCTCTGGTGGGATTATGTGTGTCTGTTTCCTTCCTTCTTTTTGAATTTTTGGAATGATCATGTATTTCCTTGAAAAACTGACAAAAACACATTTTATGTTGAAAAGCAAAACAAAGTCTGGCTGTCCCCGCAACGGTGCTCAGAACAACTCTCATAAGTGCTCAACACCGCATTTGGTGAATGCTCTTCCCCGGAGGGCCCAGGTCAGCCCCTGAGCCAGGTGAGCTCTCCTCCAGCCCAGCCTTTTAGAGCCGTTCACAGAAGCATGGCCCCTGTCACACTGTCCCAAACGGCCAGACACTGGCCTGAGAGTCAGTGTCCGGGCCAGTATTTGACATTTAGTCTTTCTTATCCTCAAATGAGGACAAAAAAGATGGAGCAGGCCGACTTGTGAGCAGTAAGTGACCTATCCGGGCACAGACATCAAGCCGGCATCCAGCCTATGCAAAACAACCAGAAGCAAGGAAGGATGGTTGGCTGGACTGGAACCTGGAAGGCCAGCCAGCCCTATCCTTCAAGCCTCACTTTCACTGTCTCTCCCAAGTCCACTTACACCTGCTCAGGTGGTTATTTGCTTGACATTTTCCCTAAGTTCACCTTAAGTGACTCACTGCTTTTACTTGTCTGATCCTGAACAATAATAATACCTGTGAGACCACAGCTTTGATATGCCAGTCACATTTCCCAAAGCTACGGGAAAATAAGGACTGAACTACTGAAGAGAAAATGTTTCCTGTGCACCATCTAAAATTGTCCTTCATGCCCCCAGGGACCTGTGCCTCATCCCATGGGAACCACAGCATGGGAACTGCGGCCTTACCCATGCCAAGCTCCTGGGTAGCTTCCAGACTGGGCTGCTGATGCTCTAGGTATGCTGTGGTGCCTCTGGGTTGAAGTTCCTGAGAGAGCATCCCCCCAAACCTTCCCAAGCCCGCACCACGGGGCCAGAGTGCCTCCCAAAGCACAGCCCAATGCATGCCAAGCCAGTTCACTCCCCTGCTGGCAGCGGCCATGGGCTCTGGCCTGGCCTCCCTGTACTCACGGTCACCACCATACTCAGCTTCCATTGCCTCCTACCAGCCTGGGACACTGACCCTGTCTCTCACTCTCCAGTCGGTTCTCCACACAACTCTCTCGGCCACAAGGTCCATATTCGAAATTCTATCATGCTTCCCAGTCACTAGAGTAGAGGTTGTAAACTGGAATGTGTAGCCCACGAAGGGTTCTCTCTCTCTCTCTCTCTCTCTCTCTTTTTAAATGAACACAGTATATGTGATTTTCCTGAATATTTATGTAACACCTGTAAAGATTATGCCAGGAGCTTGGAAAATAAATGCCTTGTGGTTCCCTCTCATCGTAATGGCGAAGCTCAAGACAGGGCCGGTCCAGACTACCTGCAATTTGTCGCATGTCATTTTGGTCCCCGGTGGCCTCGTGTGCACTGGCCTCGTGCTGCTGTTTGGAGGAGCCGCAGAGCCACGGGACCGTCCACCAGACCCGCGCTCTCACCCTGTGAAGCCTCTGTGCTTGGCTGCTCTCTCAGGGGGCTCTGTGCTCCTCCACGACACAGACAGTGCTAGATTTAAACACCCAGATTATTAAATTTGAGAAACTGAGTTATCTGGCCATGGGGCTCATATTCCCCCGAAGTGGCCACTAGAAGAGACTGCGTAGCAGCTGCCCCTTGACTGGGGCCTCTGCTCTCCAATTCGCCACAGTCCCCACCACTCCCTACTGTCCCTGACAATGAGGGGGACCAGCTGTTCCTCTTGTAGCAGAGTTGAGAACAGAGAAAGATTTCTTAAGTCCTTGTCTTGCAAAACAGGGAAAATTAAAGCTAGAAGCAGGTATTTCTTGGGGAAAGCAGCACCAAGTATGCCTTACCCATCAGCATGGCTGGCCTGGGGCCTTTAAGCCTTTGAGTTTGGATCCCCCTGATCTGGGGCTAGAACTAAACTCCTCTGCAGGGTATGACGAAGTTGCATGACACTCTAGTTAGGATCAAAGGTGGCTATAACAAAGCACCTCCAAACTAGAATGGCTTCAGCAAATGAGAAGTTTATTTCTCTTTCATGCCAAGTTTGTTCCAATTTATGATTTGATGGGATTGGGAATCTAGACTCTTTCTATCTTGTTCTGCAATTTGTTCTCAATATGCAGCACACACCCATGCTCTGAGAGGGCTCCACTGTCCCATCCTCATTCTAGTCAGGGGGATGAGGGAAAAGTAGAGCAGGGCCCTTGTCTTCCTTCAAGGACACAATCTATAAGTTTCACTTAGAACTTGCCCTCTTGTCCCATCATCTGAAAGTAGTTGCTTTGCCATACCTACCTAGCTGCAAGGAAAGCTGACAAATCTAGGTAAGCTGGTGTCTATGCTCATGACTACCCAAAAATTGTTACAGCACAGAGAGGAGAGAATGAGCAATTTCTGCCGTCTAATTACCCTGCTCGTCTTCCCAGCCTCATCTCCCACCTATACGTGTCAGAAATGTGCTCTCCCACAAACTAACACTCCCCTGTGCCTTTGCATACACCCTTCCCTGTGTCTGGAATGTGCTCCCCAGCCTGATTCCATTCTTCAAATCTAGGGCAAAGTATGCCTCCTCCACCATGCCACTGCCACCTGCCGCAGCTAAGCTCAGCATTCTCTCCCTTGGGCTCATTTTTATGGTTTGTAGGAGCTCAGACTCTGCTGCCAGGCTGCCTAGACTGTGCTCTGATTCTCACTTACACAGCCATGTGACCTGGGACCATTCACTTAGCTTCCCTGGACCTCTGTGCTCATACCTGTCAAATGGGACTATTAGGACCTACATCAAAATAAGACATTAAAACAAGAACATAGAAGTGCAGCTGTTAGCACAGTGCCTGACACATCATAGGTCCTCTTAGGTTACATTTAAGGGCTCTTAAATATTAGCTTTCATTATTATCATCTGTTGAGAACCTAGTCTGTGTCCAGCCCTATGACAGGGACTAGAAATCCAGCAATCAATAAGCATCCCACTGGAATCATAGTGTGGAAGGGATGTGTGGTGGATCTGCTTATTATTCCCATATATTTGCTCTCATCCCCCTACTTCCATGGGCAGAGCAGACATCCCTGACTCCTGACTCTGTACTTGGTCACGTGACTTGCTTGGCTAATAGGATGTTAGCAAATGAAATGGCAGCAGAGGCTGGAGGGGCGCTTCACTTGCCTGGCTGGTCTTGTGCTCCTGTGTTTCTACCTTCTCCATGAGAACAGCAAGTCCCGGAGGGCGTGCTGGTTGTTGAAGTAGGGGAGAGACACATGGAGTGGGCCCAGCCAGCCTACATCAGTCCACCCCTGCCAGACTCAGTGGGCCCGAAAGAGCTATAGAGTTAATTTAACATGTATTGTTGAGTGCCACTAAGGTTCAGTTGTTTTGTTGTTGTTATGCAGCATTATCGTGGCCACAGTCAACTGACACCGAAAGAAGGAACTGCAAATAGCCAGTATAAGAGGACACGGCAAATGTGGTGATGGTAGCATCACAATGAAAGCCACAATGTGAGCCCAGGCAGTCTGACTTAAGAACCCAAGTGTTTAGCCTCTATACCTGTCCTCTCCTCCGTCTTTCCTTCCTCCCTTCCCCTCCCCTCTGCCCAGGGCTGGGTGAACATCTAGTAAATGAAATAGGCCACTGGGGCTCAGGGGCCATCTCTAAGCCTGTCTCATCCCAGGGCCTTGTCAACCTTCACTGGATGTCTGCAGAGTATCCTCACTCTGAATCTTCAAGGAAGGCTCCTGAGGGCTATGGTCACCTGGGGTCTCTCTCCAGCTGGGCCTTGGCCAGCATAAGGGCTGTTCCCATCCCTAAATGCCACCCAGCCCAACCCGACCCAATAGTCCCCACCCTCTTATATCCACACAGCCCAGTCCTGGGTGGGAGGACTGGCAACATCCTACAGCCACAGGCAAGCAGGGCCTATGGGATAGACAAGGATCTGTTGTCTTGGGGAGTATATAGGGAGGTATGGGGAAGTCTTCTTCTGGAAAAGACCATGGGGTAGTGGCAAAAGCACTGGTTTTAGCACCCGCTGGCCTGTGTTATTATTCTAGCTCTTGCAAGAGGGTTTGCTGAGTGCATAAGTCTGCTCTGCTGTCTCTGTCCCTGTCCCTGACCACCTTGGCTGTAGACCAGAAAGGAAGGGTATAATGGACAAGATAGGTCTGGAAAGGGGCGGGTTAACAAGCCTCACTGGATCATCTTTGATCATCACACGGTTGGAAAGGAAGGAGTCAGTCAGGGGCAGGCCATTGCCTGCTTTCATGCTGCTCTATATTTCCCACCCCCTGGTCTGTCGGGGGCACTAGGCATGGGCTGACACCTATCCAGTCCCACCCTGCCTCCCAAGGTGCCATTATCACTGCATAAGCATGCCTCATCTCCTGGGATGTATGGGCAGCAATTTTGCATTCAGGTTGAAACCTCCATAAATCAATTTCCAAATACTTTCTATGTGCCAGCCTATGGCTGCACCCATCTCCTTGGTCCCCATGATTTCAGTCTCTGCCCCTGCACAGTGATTCAAAGGGAGCTTTCTGAAACCTCTTTCCCTCCAACAAGTCACTATTCATTTATTCGTTCTTGTATGCACTCAATCCAGTATTTATTGATACTGTGCTGGGAACTGACGATATAAGAGTCAAGACAAAAAGCTTCTGCACAGCAAAGGAAACAGTCAACAAAGCAAAGCGGCAACCCACGGAATGGGAGAAGATATTTGCAAATGACTCTACAGACAAAGGGCTGTTATCCAAGATCTATAAAGAACTCCTCAAGCTCAATGCTCAAAAAGCAGATAATCATGTCAAAAAATGGGCAGAAGACATGAACAGACACTTCTCCAAAGAAGACATACAAATGGCTAGCAGACAATGAAAAAGTGTTCATCATAACTAGCCATCAGGGAAACTCAAATCAAAACCACATTGAGATACCACTTTTCACCAGTTAGAATGGCCAAAATCAACAGGACAGGAAACAACAAGTGCTGGAGAGGATGTGGAGAAAGGGGAACCCTCTTACATTGTTGGTGGGAATGCAAGTTGGTGCAGCCACTTTGGAAAACAGTGTGGAGATTCCTCAAAAAATTAAAAATAGAGCTACCCGATGACCCAGCAATTGCACTACTGGGTATTTATCCCAAAGTTACAGATGTAGTGAAAAGAAGAGCCATATGGACCCCAATGTGCATAGCGGCAATGTTGACAATAGCCAAACTGTGAAAAGAGCTGAGATGCCCTTCAACAGATGAATGGATAAAGAAGANGACCCCAATGTGCATAGCGGCAATGTCGACAATAGCCAAACTGTGAAAAGAGCTGAGATGCCCTTCAACAGATGAATGGATAAAGAAGATGTGGTCCATGTATACAATGGAATATTACACAGCCATCAGAAAGGATGAATACCCAACTTTTGTATCAACATGGACGGGTCTGAAGGAGATTATGCTGAGTGAAATAAGTCAAGCAGAGAAAGTCAATTATCATATGGTTTCACTTACTTGTGGAACATAAGGAATAAAACAGAGGACTTTAGGAGAAGGAAAGGAAAAGTGAATTGGGATAAATCAGAGGGTGAGATGAACCATGAGAGACTGTGAACTCAGAGAAACAAACTAAGGGTTATTGAGGGGAAGGGGGTGAGGGGGTGGGTAAGCCTGGCGGTGGGTATTAAGGAGGGCACATTTTGCATGGAGCACTGGGTGTGGTAAATAAACAATGAATCTTGGATCACTGAAAAAATAAAAAAATAAATAAGTACAGATCTTTTAAGAAAAAGAGTTAGGGGCGCCTGGGTGGCTCAGTGGGTTAACACCGCTGCTTTCGGCTCAGGTCATGATCCCAGGGTCCTGGGATCGAGTCCCACATCGGGCTCTCTGCTCGGCAGGGAGCCTGCTTCCTCCTCTCTCTCTGCCTGCCTCTCTGCCTACTTGTGGTCTCTCTCTCTATGTCAAATGAATAAATAAAATCTTTAAAAAAAAAAAGAGTTAGTAAGATATAAGGACCCTGCCCCTCTTGGAGCTTATAGTGAATAAAATAATGACATATGGTAGGGAGTGCTGCCCTATGAAGAGATGTGCTGTAAGGCAATAAAAGGGGGCACCTTTACATGGGATAATAAACTCATGTTGTAGCTGATGCATTGGGGTACCTCCACTGGCCACCTTGTGAACCCCCCAGACTGAGTTCTCATCCTTATCCTGCTGTCTCAGAAGGCTTTTGATCAGCATCCTGGAAACAGATCCTTATCTGATCCTTATCTCAGGGCTGGACTTGTGTTATCTAAGCTGCTATAGGTTGAACTTTGCCCCCCCACAAAGATATGGGAAGTCCCGACACCCAGAACCTCAGAATGTGACCTTATTTGAAAATAGGGCCATTGTTCATGTAATTAATGAAGATGGAGTCATTAGGGTGGGCCCTAATTCAGTATGACTGGTCCCCTTATTAAAAGGGTAAATTGGACATGGAGATAGATGTGCATCAAGGGAAGACTATGTGAAGACACAGAGGTAAAGGATGGCCATGTGGTGGTTGGTGTAGGCCAAGAATGGAGTGATGCATCAACAAGCCAAGGAATGTCAGAGATTGCCGGCAACTACCAGAAGCTAGAGGAAGCAAGGAAGGATTCTCCCCTCAAGCTGTCAGAGGGAGCATGGCCCTGTTAACACCTTGATTTCAGACTTCTAGGCTCTAGAATTGTATGACAGTGATTTTCTGGTTTTTTTAAGGCTTCTACTTGTGTACCAAGTACTTAGTGAGTAGCTATTATGTGTAGACACTGTGCTAGATCCTGGGGACCCATGTGGAGGCCTGGAGGCCCAGAAGTGGGAGTAATAGGTAGGCTGGTGAGGAGCCTGGTCCAGGGGTGACAGGACAAGGGCACTACCATCATGAAGAGGGATTTGTGGGTGAGACTGCAACCCAGAGGCAAGGGAGGCAAGGACCCACTTCTCCCTAATGGACAGACTTGGGGGTACTGTAAGGAGATGCCTCAGGGTGGGGGCTGCTCTTTCCTATCCTCGTGGCTGAACTGATCACCAGTTTGTTTCTCTAGATGGGAATTGATGAGCCTTCTGCATCATAAACTACAGTCCCATCCAATAGTTGGGTCTCCCTGAGATTGCCCCAGATGACATTGGTTAGAGTTTGGCGTGTGCCCCAACTCTTCATTCACATTTCCCAAGGTGACACTGGTGTAATCCAGATGCCACAAAGGCTTCACCTCAGGGCCATCAGGTGGGAGCTCCCTGCCAGGTACAGTGTTTTTGCTGGGACCACCAATCCCTCACTAGGCATGAAGTAAGAAGTGCATGTGCCTTATGCCTTCTTACTTCATGCCTTGCCCAAGTGAAAGTATCAGAGGTTAAGATCTTTGGCTTACTCAGATTACTGGTAATGTTCCAGTTATCTATTGCTATGTAACGAACCACCCCAAACTTAGTGCTGTAAGACAACAACAACCATTTAACTCTTCTGTGGGCCAAGAATTCAGATGAGGCACAGTGTGGATGACCTGTCTCTACTCCATGACGTCTGGGGCCCCAGCTTGGGAAGACTGCAATGGCGGGGGGCTGGGACCACCTGCAGCCTTCTTCACTCATTTGTCTGGTGCCTAGGCTGGGATGACCCAAAGACTGGCCCCAGAACTGAAAGCCCAAGCATTTACACGGCTTCTCCATGTGGACTGGGATCCCCACAGCATGGTGGCCTCAGCATTGTTGAACTTCTTACACGGCAGCTCAGTTTTCCCAGGGCAAGGGCTCAGGAGAACCAGGTGGAAGCTGTACAGCCTTTCATCACTTATCCTTAGAAGTCATACAGAATCACCTCCACCGCACTCCATTCGTCAAAACAGTCCCAAGCCCTCAGAGTTTCAAGAGGAAGGACATGGAGCCTATGAACATAGACAGAGACTCCGCCAGAAGAGAAGTGTCAGTGGACCCATGGCTGTGTTTCAAAACCACCACAGTCAATTATGTCCACTAGGTAGAAAACCAGATTTCCCTCAGGTCTGGGTTTTGGGGTATGCCTCACTTGACTGACAACACCCGGCCCTCTGCTCAAGCACAGAATGAGGTTCAAACCCCTTGGTGTGAAAATCCAAGTTCTTCACAGCCTGTCCCAGCCTACATTCCAGCCTTCTCCTCTGGCCATCTGCCCTTCCCTAAACTGGCTAAATACTCTCACATGAGGTGCCACTTGTTGGCCAGCTGTGGGCCAAGGACCCACGACCCACACCCAAAGAGGCACACTTTTCTAACTCCCCAAAAGTGCCATTGAGGCTGGTGGCATTCCTGGATTATTCCTCCAGAGGTTCAGATCCTCCCCCAAGGGATGCTGAAACCCATCCAGAGCTCTGGATTCTTGGCCTGAGGATGTTGTCCCCTGTCCTCCACTAATGACTCAGCCATCTGTTTTCCTTCCCTGAACTCTGGTCTGCTGGAAGCTGCACAGACACCCCAGATGGGGCTTCAAAGCCAGGTGGTTTGAGTGGCCCTAAGCATGGGAATCGGAGCTGCTTGAGATTCTCCAGAGTTCCCGCCCCAATTCATAACCACTTGCAGGGCACGGACAGCTGAGCTCTGTCTGCTTCCTTGAAAGGGTGGCCTTTGAAACCAACAATGGGGACACTGGATGACCTCCTGAGTATGCACTGCACCCAGTGAGGGAAAGACAGGGGCCACACCTGGAAGGGCCACTCTGTTAAAAGGAGGCATGGCCCCTGCCAGGAGGGTGAGAAGTGAGACAGAAGGGATGCACTTCCGCCATCAGTGACCTCTGGTCCCCAACCAAATGGATGACTGTGGGGCGGGAGGGGACTGAGTGTCCAGGAATTAAAGCCATGTCTCATTTCAGTTGACGAGCTGCAGCCTGATCTTTTCTAGGGGGAACAGACAATTCAAATTCACAAGCACATAAGGCACATGACACTTTGCACTTGGACTTGTGCCCCTGAACAATACTTAGTGAGTCAAGCAGAAATAACCTGAACCCCAGAGTCTAGTGAGAAACCTTCTTTTCTGATTTATATTCATCTGCAGTAATCCCTAATGTTTAGGGTTTTTAAAAACTTTATATTTAGGGGAAGGAGACAAACCATAAGAGACTCCTAATCTCACAAAACAAACTGAGGGTTACTGGGGGGTGGGAGGGTAGGGATAGGGTGGATGGGTTATGGACATTGGGGAGGGTTTGTGCTTTATTGAATGCTGTGAAAGATGTAAGCCTGATGATTCACAGACCTGTACCCCTGGGGCAAAGAATAAAAAAATAAAAATAAAAATAAAACTTTATATTTAGAAATCATTATAGACTCCCAGGAAGTTGAAAAAATAGTACCCAGGATTGCACGGACTCTTCACCCAGCCTCCCCAATGGTAACGTCGTCTAGAGCAGTAGTCCAACATCAAAGGAGACTGATGTGGATATAGTATGGTTGACCAGACCACTGACCTTATTCTGCACCAGTTTTTACATGTTCTTTTGTGTGTGTGTGTGTTTCTGTATTATCTTATCCCATGGATCGACTAGTGTAACCACCACTGTAAATAAGACATGGATCCATTCCATCCCCACATAGGAATTCCCTCATGCTACCCCTTCACAGCCAGAGCCCCCCACATCTGTCCCCTGGCAGTCTCTGATCTGTTCTCTTTCTCCTTAGTTGTGTCATTTTGAAACTGTTATATCAATGGGCTCAGAGGGCATCCAGACCTCTGAGACTGGCTTTCTTCACGAAGCATCATTCCCATGACACCCATCCAGGTTGTTGCACAGATGGACAGTTTGAACCCTAATGACACTGAGTAGCGTGCTACTGCAAGGATGCACTAGAATTTGATTAGCCATTCACCTGTTGGAGGACATTTGAGTTGTTTCTGGCTTGGGGCTATTGAAGCCACTCTGAATACTTGTCTATGGGTTTCTGTGAGGATGTAAACTTCCATTTCTCTGGGATAAATGCCCAAGTGAACATGTAGTTTTAAGCTTCTCTGTTATCTGGCACAAATCTGCCAAGGAGTTAAAATTTGCAAAGACTTCAGATTGTGTGATTTAACACGCCGTGCAGTCACTTTTCTAAAGGGAAATCATCTTGTACTCACACGGGTTTTAGAAACGGGGCTTCTTCCATATAGATTTTGCATATGAGAGAATATCTATATGTCAGTATGACTCAAGAGATAATCAGGCTATTCTCCTTACCAGTTTGAAAAGTAGAGAAGAGACAGGCATTGCACCTCCATTCCACACGCAATGACATTAAACTCCGTGGTTGACACGGTTTTGTTTTTCACTCTCCTAGTGGGCTAGCTGCAGGCTTTCAGTAGGATCCTGAGATGGGTACAGGGGAGAAAACGCAAAGAGTGTGCTGGATCTGGATTAGAAAGATGATAGCAGTAAGAATGACCCAAGCTTCTGGATTCCTAGTTGTCAGACTTTTTAGAGATACATCAGACACACCAAGGGTAGAAAGTAGTTTTACCAAGATGGTAATGTCACTACGGCAGCTGCAGCAGACAAGAGGATTTTAGACCTGTGTCTCTGGGGCTTCGTGAAAAAATTCACCACACTTTCTTTTGACATAATTCTGATTTTAAAATAAATTATGAAGAGGAGGAAACTTACTTAAAAGGAAAACGGAATGAAATATTGTCAAAAATTTGACTGAGAATTTCCTTCCATGAAGGACACTTTCATGTCAGGCTTCAGGCTCATGGCCGCCTGAAATCCCTGTTTTAATGACGAGTGCTTCAAATTCTTCAGAGTCAGCACTGCCAAGAGGTTTTGTTTTCACAACACAAGTAGTTAAAAAAAAAAAAAAGGGTTTAGAAAATTTTGTCTTGCCATCTCAAAAAATTTACAATGCTCAAAACTACATTTTAAGAACCTCTCTTCTCTTTCATTTGGCAATTATAGGAACTTCTTGGGATTTTGAATCCGGTCACGTTTCTTCATATTAAGTATTTCTGTGGAAGTGGAGGGGGGTTCATGACTAATCAAAAGAGATAGAAGACAAAGGAAAAGGGAAGGAGGTTGAGTTTCTGGCTTGGGCACTGGGGGCCAGTGACAGGGTGGGGAAACTGTGTGATGGTAATGAGGTTGCAACCCAAATAGGGAACACACTGGGGCTGGAGAAGCTTTTGACACCCAGTTTTTTAACTCTTCATCAGTGGTCAGATTTATGCAGGCATCCCATTCTCATCTCTGTGGTCAAGAGGGCCTGGTCTTGGGGCACGAACCTGAGGTAAGTCAAGGGTCAGGCTTAACATCAACAAAGGCCAAATCCCAGACTTTGGGGCAATTAACATCTCAGCTCTAGGTTAAGACCAGTTCATAGTCAAATGAACAACTGGTGGTCAAAGTAAACCACAAGGCCAACGGGGCCCGGAGCCTTTGTAGAGAAAGATCTGGACAAAAGCTGTTATGCTTTAGGCCATACTGATGTGGAGGGCCCTTGTCTGGAAGCCTTTTTGGGAACGGGGTTTTCCTGCCAGTTCCCTCCATCTTTAATTTCTCCCTCCCCAGTACACAGGGGCTGTGTGAGTAAGGACCCTTTGAGTTGCAAGTGACAGAAGCCAAAGCAAAATAATTTAATTTTTGGATGACCTAAACAGGAACACCAGAAATATAGCTGGTTTCAGGCATAACTGGATCCTTAACTGGGGCTTAAATTGTATCAGGAAGATGCTGTCTCTCTGTCCCTCTGTCTCTCGGCTCTCTTCTAGACAGGCTCCCCCACAGATACTAGTTCCAAGGTCCCTTCCTATAAGCTTAGCAATCCCAGAAAAAGAGAATGCTTCTTTCTGAAGAATTCCAGCAAACATCCCAGGATTGATGCTTGGTGGCCTGGTTTTGGTTGTATGAGATAATCACTGAGCTAATCTGACCCTGATTGTCCAGGTCACATCTCCAACCCTGGTTTCAAGGGTTGGGTGAGCTCCATTCTAACCATGTGGACTGAGAGTGGGAAAGGCTTGTTCCCCAAAGAAAAACTGGCAGAGGTGGAGGTATTCCCAGCTGAAGGGGAATAGATGTAGGACAAAAAGACACAGCAGATGCCCACCCCAGGGCATTTGCCTCTCAATTCTGAGGCTGGGGGAGAAGGACATCCTTTCCCTGCCCAAGGAAAAGGAATATGGGTCCTTCTCCCAGACGACTTCCTACCACAACCAAATAACCTCATCTGTGCTTAGCTACACCTACTTCCCATCCCTAAAGAGAGGAGGAAAGTATGCCTGGTTAGCCGGGATGGCCTTCCCCTTAAACTCGGCTCTGCTTCTACCATTTACATCACTGCAAGACACTAGGGAAGAAACCAATGTTGAGTGTGTTAAAATATATAAGGAAAAACATTAATCTTGTGAGTGGACTCTTTCAAGTCAGAAGGAACTGGTTGTATTTTCATCAAAGGGTTGATAAAATTCTGGGTCACTAATATTATCTGCTCAAAAGTACCTCTGCCATTTGCTTTCCAGTTTTTGGTTCAGAAAATAGTTAAATAATTTGGTTTCAGTTGCTGCCACATTCTTTGTAGGCCCTGGGATTACATGACCACATTTGTTCCTGAGAATCGCTGATGCCAATGCCTATACTTGCTGGGGAGAAGTGTTTGAAGTCAGCATGATGCTGAGTAACATGAGCACCGCAACTGAAAGATGGATATAAATATTATCCCTGAAAGCTCACCTTCCTATGTAAATCCATTTTCCAGAAGGAAGATGTTTGCGATCTCTTTTCTGAGCTGGGGTGAGTCAGCGCCCCAGATGAGAGGAAGCTGAAGGCTCCAGGAAATGCTTTTCTACCTGGGAAAGACAAATGTTAAGGTTGCAAACCTTAGAATGTCTTGCCCAACTGATTCACCATGCCCTGCTTTCATCTCACTCGGCACAGTGAACTCTAGAGGCCAAAAACCTACCATTCCCCAAACCTGAAAACAACCTAAATGCCCAAAAATGGATGTGGGGGGTGGGGGGCAGGTCATCAGGTTCATTCACTTCCTCGGTAAATATTTATTGAGTGCCTGTTATGTGCTAGGGATTATCTTGGGTAGTAGGTTTTCAGGTAATTTTTTCTTCTTTGAATTTATCAGTGTTTTCCAAATCTTCTCACATGACCCTGTATCACTTTTACCATCAAATGAATCACTTTACCATCAAAAAATGAACGTTCCTCCAATAAGGACAACGTCAACCACAAGAGCTGATGTTCTGAGGGCAATCTGGCAGCATGTGCCAGCTATCTACCACTGTGTAACAAATCACCCCAGACACGGTGGTGCAAAATGACAACACTTGGCCATTGTTATTTTGTCTCATGGTTCTCGGGATCTGTGGGGTTCAGCTGGACATTTTTTCCTTGGGGCCTCTTGTGCTCATGCAGTTGCAGTCAGATGGTAGCTGGTGCCGGAGTCATTTTGAAGTCCTCATCATTCACATGCCTGGCGTTTGATGCTGGCTGTCAGCAGAGACTGCAGCTGGGCTCCAACACCAGCAAGTGGCCTCCCTGTTTGGCATGGGCATCTTCACATCATGGTGGCTGGGTTCTAAGGGTGAGTGTCCCAAGAGAGAGAGCGAGATGCTATACTGTTTTATGATCTAGTCTCAGATGTCACACAGTGTCACTTCCACTGTTGTCTGTTATTACAAGCACGTCATGAAAGTCAGCCCATATTCAAGGGGAGAGGATTTAGATTATACCTTTTGATGGGAAGAATGTCAAGAAATTCGCAAACATCTTTTAAAGTGATTGCACAGCGGTTTCCTGAACCAAAGTTCCCAGAATCTCCACAAAGCTCCAACACTACCAGCCATCCTACCCACCACCCCATGAGTCCCTGTCTTTGTCCATCTTCTCAGCACCCCTAACCCCACCTTGAACCCTCATGAAAGAGAAACGAAAGACAGCAGATGTCTCCACACATACACATACTCTCGAAATGTTCTTACAGTAGAACATGAACCCCCTTCCCAAGGTGAACCCTCTCCCCTCACCTCCTCCATGACCTTGCCTACATTCCTCTCCATTCACCCTCACATTTTTGAAATGTGCTAAGTTTCTTTATCTTAGATAAGCCCATCCCTCAGAGCCTAGGGTAGGAAGACCTCAGGAAGTTATTGCATGGGGCACCTTGGTGGCTCAATTAAGCATCTGACTCTTGATTGCAGCTCAGGTCATAAGCTCAGCGTCATGAGACTGAGATCAAACCCAGGTCAGACTCCACACTGGCATGGAGCCTACTTAAGATTCTCTCTCCCTCTGCCCCCACCCGCCCAAAAAAGAAAAGAAAGTTATTGTAATAAGCCAGCCGAAGTCCAATGGGGCAGTAGGAAAAGGGAGAGCCAAAGGAAAGCTCACTTTGGAAAAGAATGGCCACACCCTTGGAGGTGATAATACGGGGATGAAAAAGGGAGTTTTGAACGTGACTTTAAGGTTTCCTGTGTCTGCATTCCATGAATCCTTCCCTAGCATCTTTCTTACTAAATGTGGGTAAGTTCGGTCTTCTTAAATCCCAGAGCAGCGGGTGGTCTTGTGGGCAGAGAAGTGAGAAGTCGGCTGAGAAGGTGAAGCCTTCCAAAGAGCGATGGGAGGCAGCAGGGGTACTTGCTAGGATCACAAGTGCTTAGAGTCAGTATTTGTAAAGGACTTAGTCCCAGAGCTGCCCAGGCTCCAACAGCTCTCCTTCAGATTTGGAGCCACTCCAGTGGGTTGCCGGAAATCCACCCTCTCCTTTAGAACAATTTTTTGTGTGTGTGTGGTAAAATATATATAGCACAAAACTTATCATTTTAACCCTTTTTGAGTATACAATTCAGTGGCATTAAGCACATTCACACTATTGTATGATCACCAGCATCCAGCTCCAGAACTTTTCCTAAACTGAAATCACCCTAAATGGAAACTCAGTCCCCATTAAACATTAAACTGTAACTCCCCATTGCCCCTTCTTATTCTCCCCTCCCCCAACAGCAGCACCCTTCTACTTTGTCTCTATGAATTTGACTACAAAGATACCTTGTGTAAGTGAGGTCATGCAGTAGTTGTTCTCTTGCATCTGGCTTATTTCACTAAGTATAATGTCGTCAAAATATGTCATCCGTGTAGTATGTGTGGCAGAATTTCATTCCTTTTTAAGGCTTAGTACTATTCCATTGTATGTATAACCACATTTTGTTTATCCATTCATTCATTGATGGGACACTTGGGTTATTTCCACGTTTAGGCTACTGTGAATAATGCTGCTATGAACATGGGTGTGTAAGTCCACTCTCCAGTTCGGATAAACAAACTGTGATATGTCCATATAATAGAATAGTACTCAACAACAAAAAAGAACTGTGGACACATTTAACAACACATATGAAATGATACTCAAATAATTATACTAAGGTAAAAAGTTCAAGAATTAGGTAATTATACTGAGTGAAAAAAGCCACACAAAAAATACATATGTGATCCTTTTATATCAAGTGATGAAAAGAACAATCTAATCTATAGTGAGAGAAAGCAGATCAGTGGTCCTCTGGAGAAAGTCCGGGAGCGGTGGGGGAGTGCTGGGGGCATACGGACTACAAGGGAGCATGTGCTCACTTCCGTAGCACATATACCAAAGATTACAAAGGGTCACCGGAACATTTTGGAGGGAATGGATATGCTCATTACCTTGATTGCAGTGGTACACATGACAAACATCATCAAATTGTACAGTTTAATTATGTGTAGTTTATTAGAAATTATATCTTGATCAACTATTTTTTAAAGTAAAACAAAACAAAACAGGATATAAACATGATCCAGTATATATTGAAGGTAGAAAAGCAGAAAGAAAGAAAAAATACAGCATCCACTCCCAAATATTTCCAGCAGTTCTCTTTAGACAGGATTATAAATTCATATCTTTGGAAGGATTCTTATCTTTGGAAGGAGTCTGTGTGGCTTAAATATGTTTTCTAATGTCCCTGCAATGAACATATACTGCTTTCCTAATAAGGGAATCCGCCAGTAAAAGGATGCTCCTTCCAGAATTAAGACCTAGCCTGCACAAAACCTGCAGTGTGAACACTACCGTACCAGCACAAACACAGTCCAACTGCTCTTATTTCCTTGTGGACCCACCCCCTTCCACGTTCCACTCTGTGGTAGGTCCAATCGAGGCTGACTCCCCGCCCAGGCTGGCCATGTGATCAGGCCTCACCAATCAGGACATCCTACCCCCCTGGCCACGGGGATTCACACAGGGAGCCACTGAGGAATTTTCAGGAACTCTTACGGAAAAGGCTCTTTCTTCAGGGACTCCAAGCTAAGTGGATGTAAGGCTGAAGCTGCCCATGGAGGAAGGGGGAAACCTGCTACCTGGTCAGAGTCCACCTCAGGAGAAAGCCAAGTAGAGAGAAACAGGAGAGAGACCGAAGGAGACAAGTTTCTAACATCTTTGGTAGAGCACCTGGGATCCAGGTGTGTCTAAAGCCATTTACCATTACGTGAGCCAGTGAATTCTTTCTTTTGCTTATGCGACTGTCCTGTTCCTGAAGCTCTTGTGCTGACCAAGCTCAGCAGGCATCCTCACGCAAGAGTCTGCTAACCCTGCATCCTCAACTCCTCCATCTCCACCCTCCCCTTTAGATCATTATGGTTGCTGGTGGGGTCTGCATGGGGGGCCTCTGCCCCCAGAACTTTGTTGGCCTCTCTCATTCCTACTGTTGGGAGAAGTCCAGAGACTCTTGAGCCTAGCTGTCTGGGTTTGAACTCTAGTTCCACCAGCTGTGTGACCTCGGGTATGTTTCTGGACCTTTCTGGGTCTCAGTTGCCTCAGCTGTAATAACACTATTGGTAGAATTCCTGAATTAAGTGAAATAATGCACAGTGCCTGGCACATAGTAAGCCCTCAATAAATTTATTAACACCATCACTTACTGAACACCTCACCAAGCACTGCTTTTGGACCTCATTATAAGTGATTATTAATTTTATTTTGACTACCATTTGCTGCTTCTAAGCAGTCTAAAGGACTTGTCACTTTCTGCTCCCCAAGACCCTTGTGGCTCCCTTTAGGACACTTACCACCCTCTGGGGTAACTATCTAGTTCCAGGTCTGTCTCCAACAGGCTTCGGGCTCTGCAAAGCAGGTGGAATCTTATTCTTCTGTCCTTAGTGCCCAGCAGAGAGTGTAGCTGAAGCACACATGTGGTACGATTCTGGAATGGATTGGGGGTGGAGTGGGTTGAGGTCATTTCCACAAGGCATTCAAGAGCTTGCAGACTCTAACAACGCACCTCCCCTCGGTCTTTGAATCCACTGGTTTGCAAACCTGTTCAGGTAGTGGCAGAGAATGCAATGGCCGAGCCATCTCTTGCAAACTAAGAACTCCTTTCTTAGAAACTGTGACATTTCTGTCAGGAGCCCCCCTGTTGTTCATACCAGTCAAGCTGTCAGATTAAAATTGATTGACCATTTCTTCATTTTGCAGTCCATATATATTTGCTATTTTATGGATTCATTTTACCCAGGAGCATTCTTTGCCAGTGAACAAGATTGCAGGGGGTGGGGGGGAGTGAAGAGCAAAGATTTAATAATAAATAGAACATTTTACATTGAGCTAATTCTTCCCATTGACTTTTTTTTTTAATGTTTTGAGAAAGATGGCCAATTTGCCACCACCTGCTTTGTCCCATTCAGCTCTCTGCCATCTGAGAAACTCTGCTCCATCCTTGGCCCTGATTCCCTGCCAACCCCAGCATCCTCTTCACTAACCACCACTTCCCCCAAAATAAAGCTCCAAAGAGAAAGGGGAATGAGGTCATTCCACGTTTTTCTGGGAATGAATGCAACAGTCACCAGGCTGACTGTGTAAGCTCCACCGTGGGTTCTTGGGTGACTTTTGTCCTTTAATCTCCCAGCACCCCTAAGAGGTCAATGCTGTTGTGTATCCTTGTGTTCCAGATGAGGAAACAACAGAGGGGTGATCCCTGCCCAGGGGCAAATGGCCAGAATACAGTTAGAACCCAGTCCCCTCTGTCACCAAAGGGCAGATATGGGGCCCTGTGCATTGCAGGGCCATTGAAAATGCAAGTTGACCAATACCATGGGCCCTGGGGCTCTGCTGTTGGGGATTGGGGTGGGGGCCAGGTTGGTGGGGTAGATAACACCCACCCCTCNTAAAAAAAAAGAACCCAGTCCCCTCTGTCACCAAAGGGCAGATATGGGGCCCTGTGCATTGCAGGGCCATTGAAAATGCAAGTTGACCAATACCATGGGCCCTGGGGCTCTGCTGTTGGGGATTGGGGTGGGGGCCAGGTTGGTGGGGTAGATAACACCCACCCCTCCCCTCACCCCAGCCTGCAGCCCTTCATTCCTGACAACTGCTGCGACTCCTGGCTGGTATCTCTTAGATTAGCCCCCAGCTATTTTTATTCTGCCCTTGTTTAGGGAAGAAACACAGCTTGGGCAAACCCAAGGCAGGGCCCCAGGGGAGACCACCACTAGCCAAGGAAGAAAAGGAAGCTGCTTTTACTTTTTTTTTTTTTACTATCATTTTTTTCCTTAGAAAAATATCCAAATTGGGTCACCCTGTCAAACTGCCTCCAGCAGAGCCTTCTGCCCTCCTAAATTCACTAACACACTGTATCTGTCTTCCTTCAGAACAATATTGGCTATTGAATGAAGTCTCTTCTCCTGGGCCGGTGGCAAGAAGTGTGAAGCAGATGGGCTAGGAAAAGGAAGCCCTGGAGGGGAAATGGGAGGTGTGTCAGGGAAGCCGGAGAAGCTGGAGAAGAGCCAGGCCAGTGCCTGGGAGGGAGAGGTCCCTCCTGAAGTGGAGGAGTCTCAGGGACGGAGCCATCTGAATGGAGATGATAGAAGGTGGAGATAGAGATCTGGAGCTCACCTGAGAGTCTGTCATGGAGAGAGAACTTTGAAATTATTGACAGTGAATCTCTAGATGATTGTTAAACTGTGGAGGCATAAGGATGACCCTGCCTGTGAGGGAATACATAGGAGAAGAGGGAAGTAGCTCTAATAAGCCAGCATTTATGGCTGAAGAGGAGGTGAAGAAAGAAGAGTGAGCAGGAGTTGCCAGAAAACAAGAGGAAAACCCAGAGTGTGGTATCACAGAAGCAGGAGGTTTCTGGGAGGAACCAGTGCTCATCATGGTCAACAAATGGCTAAGGATGAGGTAGGTGGGGGCGGACATCCTTCAGATGAACAGCCTGGAGGTAATTGATGACCCCAGGGAGGCTTGTTTATGGGAGAGTGACCCAGGCAAAAATCAGACTGAAGTGGGCCAGGAAGTGGGAGGTGAGGAAACAGACTGTGTCACAGAAGTTGAGCAGTAAAGGGGAGAAGGCAGAGCAGTGGCTCTAGGAGGAAGGCACAGTCCTCCTCGTCCTGTCGCAGAGGAATGCTCCCTCCCTCCACAGGTCCCCTGTGGCAGCCAGTGCACAGGCACCGCTGTCGTTCTGTGTTGTCCTTAAAGGCAAGCGGGGCTGGGGGAGGGTACATTTAGGTGCAGTCCTCAGGTATCTAACACACAGCGGGAATTCAACCAACAGTAGATGATTTTGATGATCATATTGATGATGAAAAACACAGATTCTTATAGAACAGAAAGTCTCCTGTTTGGGGATTAAAAGAACAGACTCCCTAAGAAGTCTAACTGGGAAGAGTGGCTCCTCTATCTCTGGGTATTCCTCTTCACTTTCATGTGCAGTTTCCTCTTATTCTGGTCATTATTTCTTCTTTATCTACCTTCAAATATCTGGGCAATCTCATCCAACCTCATGGCTTTAAATCCCATCTATGTGCCTTCTTCCAAATTTATACCATGAGCCCTGACTGCTCTCCCAAACCCCAGACTCACACATAACCACGTGTGTACCTGGCATCTCGACTAGGGGGTCTAATAGACATCTCAAGCCCAACAGGTCCAAAACCCAACTCCTGATCTTTTCCTTTACTTACTTAGACCAAGAATTTCACAGTTTTGGAGTGCCTGGCTGGCTCACTTGGTAGAGCATGCAACTCTTGATCTCAGGGTTGTGAGTTCAAGTCCCATGTTGGGTGTACAGATTACTTAAAAATAAAAGGACATTAAAAAAAAAAGGAATTTGGGGCACCTGGGTGGCTCAGTTGTTAAGCGTCTGCCTTTGGCTCAGGTCATGATCCCAGGGTCCTGGGATTGAGCCCCACATCGGGCTCCCTGCTCGGCAGGAAGCCTGCTTCTCCCTCCCCCACTCCCCCTGCTTGTGTTCCCTCTCTCACTGCCTCTCTCACTGTCAAATAAATCAATCTTAAAAAAAAAAGGAATTTTGTAGTTTTGGTTCTCATTCCTTCAAGAATGATATCCATTTCTTCAAGAAACCTTATCCTATTGGTTCTATCTTCAAAATAAATCCAGAATATGACTACTTCTCACCACCTCTACTGCTCAGCCAAGTATAAGCCACCACTGGTCTGTCACCTGGACATCTGCAATGGTCCTCCCAATTGGCAACCTTGCTGTGCACTTGTCTCATTCACTTTGTTATCAACACATAGGTCACTCCTCTGCTCTAAGTGGCTCCGCATGTCCCTCAAAGTACAAGCTCAATCATTCCAATGACCTACAAGGCTTTTCATGATTTTGTCCCCCACTCTGTCTGATGTCCTGTGCTACTTCTCTACCACTCCTCACACTCTGCTCTAGTCACACTAGCGTCCTTGCTGTTTCCCCATCAATCATGCTCCAGTACCTGCATGGATGTATTTCTGATGTGTGGGTTTTCTCCCCACACCAACAAGCAATTCTAGCTGGTGTCCTATAATTCAACTCAATTCAGACACTACCTTCCTGGTCATCAGATCCCACAGATTAAAGGCTCAGTCCCACAAAACCGTGACCCCACCCTCACCCCCACTTCAGCTGCCCATCACAAGTCTAGGCTGTCATGGGGGCTTCTCACCAACAGGCCACAGATGGGAGGTCTCCATGAGAACCTCCTCCTCGAGTTTGATTAATTCACTGGAGAGGTTCACAGAAATGAAGGGAACATTTTACTTACTCGAATACCAGTTTATTACAAGAGGATATAACTCAGGAACAGCCAGATGGAAGAGATGCCAGGGTAAGGCATGAAGAAAGGAGGCAGAGCTTCCATGCCCTCTACAAGTGTGCCACCCTCCCTCAATCTCCACATGCTCACCAACCTGGAAGATCTCTGAATCCAGTCCTTTTGGGTTTTGTGGAGGCTTCATTACACAGGCATGATTGATTAAATCACTGGCGATTAGTGACTGAACTCAATCTCCAGCCCCTCTCCCCTCTTCTGAGTCCCATTGGCAACCAGCCCCATTCTTAGTGCTTTCCAAAAGCTGCCTCATGAAGATACCAAAAGAAACCTTTATCGCTCTCATTGTAGGAAAGTGCAAGGGCTTTAGCAGCTCCGTGCCCAGGACCGGGGACATCAAATATATATTTCTGACAATAAATCACTATCACAGTTGCTTCCGCTGTAGGCCTTTGCTCTAGCTCTAGCTGGCCCGTGTGGAACCCTTCTCCCTGAGCAGTCCACATGGCTAAGGTGTCTCCCTTAATAAGCCTTTGCTCAGATCTTACCTCCTCAATGAGGCCAGCTCTAACCACCCCACTTAATAATGCAAACCTATCCCCACACCTACATTCCAGGTCTCCATCAGCCGGCCTCACTTTTCCCTAAAACACTTATTTTCTAACAGAATCAATGACTCATTTAGTATCTTAATTATTTATCATCTGCCTGCCCTCCCCCACATAAGTTCCATGACAACTGGGCATCTTTGTTTTGTTCACTGAGTGTACCTAACACAGTGCTTGGTACAAAGTAGGTGCTCAGTAAATACTTGAATGAACGAACTCTTGACAGCTGCTCTGTCCTTTTAACTCCTCAACTGTCATTCAAGCAAAATATAGAATACAAGTTTGCCTTACTGTTAACAGTGAAAATTAAAATAATTTATGAAACAGCTCCCAAAAACTATATAGGTAAACTTTGTACATTTGTATGGCCTTTTTTTTTTTTTTTTAAAGTGTGGTATCTGGGGGGAAAAAATCTTTAAGAACATTCCATGTGGACTGATGGAGAGTCCTAAACACAGCAAGACCATACAGCAAATGTGAACACTGCCCCCTCACGGTGGAACATGGCGATGGCTGCTTTCTGCCCAGCCAGCCCACTTGGGGATGATTTTGAATCCCAGTGGCTGGGTGACTGGGTTTGCAAGATATAATGCTATTGATGACATTTCAAATTCAACCTAACTACAGGAGGAAGGAAGTCAAAGAAGAATAAAGTCAAAGGGAGATTTTTTTTTAAGGAGTACAGAGCCCACACATTCCCATATTGTAAGGAGGATGTTGACAATTAGTGGGAAGTAGTAAAGAAAAATGTTAAGACAAGAAAATCCTAAATTGATAACATCCATCTGCTGCACTTACAGCTGGAATCTGAGTGGGAATTTCCCATCTGTGCTTTATTCTCAGTTTTAATTTGACTATAAATAAGACACATGCGTGCACATTTTGCACTGAGTGTCTTCTGAGGCCAGAAATTGTTTAAAAATTGTGTGTGTGTGTCCATACCATGTACTCACACAGAGAGAGAAACTTTAACTTTGAACCTGTGCATTAAACTAGTCAGTCTGAGGTGAGCAGCCAATCTCTTACACACTTGGGCCCGTGACAATCTGGCACTTTATAACTGAAGCTGTAACTGTTCACACCCTCCTGCTCAAGCAGATCTAAACAGAACTACTGATGCCCAGGCCAGCTTTCACTGAAGCCCATTTGCTGCAGGAAACCTCAGGGCCCAGAGGTGGCCCCAGAAGGGAAGCCCACTGTCCAGTCAGACAGAAGCTGCACTTGTTACTTTACATTCTTGTTTGATTCTCATATTGACTCTATAAATGACTACATGGACTACCACCCCCACTTTACAGGTGGGGAAACTGAGGCTTAGTGACAAAAGGTAACTTGCCCATGGTCACACAGTCCTTAGTAGTAGAGCCAAGAGTCAAAACCAAGGTTCAAAGCCCATGTTATTTCCCCTTTCCCCTCTGCCTCCACATTACACCTCCCAGGGCCTCTGGAGCTATAAATAGTGGGGACACTGGGATTTCACATGTGAGGCCAGCCAGGCCTATAGCATAAGGAGACACTAACATCTCCTAGACTTAGTCCTAGTATCCCCCAGGCCTCAACAGAACTCAGGCCCAGACAGGCCTCAGCTTATCACTAGCCTCGCTCTCAGGGTTATATTTAGCTCTGGACCTCAAAAAGAAAGACATAGGCCAGCCCCCAAGACATGGCACACCCCCAGGCCAGGCCCACCACTGTACACAGAAAGAAAAGGATGTCTGTCTGAGCCTTTTCAGATGTGGTGTCAGCCACCTCCAGTGGGGGCTTTTTATAACCTGCTTTTTCAGAGCCTATGAGATCTTGTTCTTGCTCCCTGCGGGAGGAACCACAGCTGCTTTACCAAGTACTTGTAGTAGTCAGCAGTGTCTATAATACATTGCATGTGGCTGTTGCTTAATAAGCCTTTGTTGAATGAACAAATTAATGATTTAAGTTCATGTCCTAGAAATCTGGACATCAAAAACAGGACACAGATTCCCGGAAGGATACCTTATAAATCCACATGCATTTCATTCTATTAAATATCGTCAAGTTTATTCAAGGAATGGACATGAGTTTTCCTTATCCTCCTTCTCCCCACTTCTCTCTTCCTTCCACCAGATCTGGCATTAAGGCTACAGCAGGAGAAGGAGAGAGAGGAGGATCCAATCCTGAAGGCTGGCCTCTGCATGCCCCATGTGACAGCCACACACACTGTGTGATGGCTCCTGGAGTCCCTGTGTCTTGCAGGTGTCCCGATGACAGGCCTCCCCTTGCTCTACTCACCCCTACAGGCCAGCCAGCTGCCTGCAGAAAGCTGGGGGGCTGTGTCTGCAATCCACCTGCTGAGCACCTGGGCCAGGCCGCAGATGCGTGCAAGGTGTGCACTGGTTTGGAAGCCTGGGCCAGGACTCAGGAGCATGGACGGATCCTGAATCTGGAGCTTAATGGGCAAAAGCTGGTAATTCCAGATCTTACAAAAATGGAAAGAGCCGCTTTTTTACAATATAGAGGACTGTAGCAAGGAAAAGGGCCAGGGCAAGGAAAATGAGAAGCTTGTCCGTCAGCTCTCGGCGATTATATTTTGTGATAAGCTTCCGTCCCAACTGGATGGTCCCTGACATGGACTTAAACTCTTCATTTGCATCCAGGATAGTCCGGGAAGAATTGGCTGAAACAGAAGAGGGAAGGAGCCTGACTCAGAGACTGTAGAGCACCGAATCCACAGACTTTGCTCTGCTGGCTGGGTTACCAGCAGGTAACGCTGCACTCTGTAGCAAGTTCCCTTCAGCCACAAGCAAAGATGTAAGCAGAGATAATCCAGAGGAGCAACAAACAAGGGTATTATAAGGAAAGCACCTCCCTAGGTCCCATCCAGCTCAGACTGATGTGGTGGTTTGTTTATGTATGATGTCACAGGGCCACAACTAGGCATTCTCCAATGTGAACATCACCAGGGAAAAAAGAACAGAGTTCCGTTCCTGACCACTGATCTCAGTTTTCCCAAGCAGACAGGTGCTGGTGAGAAGAACCACCAGCCCCAAAACAAACCCAGGTGATTGTGGCCAGGCACTATGAAGTTTTTTGGGGGCAGAAGCTCGGAGTTACCAAGACTTTCCACCTAAGGTGCACCCTGCCAGGACCCCTGAGAGTCAGATCTGCTTTTGGTGGGATCCAAAAAAGTTGGGCTGGGCCCTGCCACCAACCCCCACACATCAGTTCTTCAGTCCTGGGACACACTGCTAGAGCTTTAAAGAAGTCACACCTATGCTCTGGCCACCGTATGAAATCTAAGGGGAGGTACATGTGTCATAAGGCTCACTGTGCCTAGGAGTCAAATGCACTTCGGAGTAAGGGCATTTGAGCTGGACACTTGGGTAAGGAGGTCTACCTGGAAAGATTCAACCCAAAAGCCTAACATCATCAGAACACCCACAGAATAAAATGTCCTGTTAAGTGGAAGAGTGAGGTGTGAAAGAGCATATGTGAAAATTTCCATTTGTGTAAGAGAGAGGGGGATAAACAATATTTAATGTGCTTCTGCTATACGTGCTTGGAGCTCAGAAGGATATAAAAGAAAGTGGTAACAGTGGTTGCTCTTGGGGAGTAGACCTGATGGCCAGGGCTCAGAAGAGAGAGCTATCTTTTTACTTCTCCCTTGTACTGTCCAGGGCTGTGCAGTCCAATAAGGCAGCCTCTAGGCACAGGTGGCACTTGAGCATGTATATGTGACTAAAACAAACTGAGATGTCCCTAGCTGTAAAATATACACATGATTTCAAAGACTTAGTATGAGAAAAAAGAAGGTAAAATATCTCAATAGTTTTTTATATTAATTCTGTACTGAAATGGTTATACCTTATATGTAATGGGTTAAATAAATTCATAGATTTCTTTTTACCTTTCTTAAGGTGCCTACTGGAAAATTTAAAGTTAAATACATGGCTCACATTCTATTTCTATTGAACAATGCAGGCATAGAGGTTTTTTTCTTAATCATGTAATGCATATTACCTTTTCATAAAATTAAAAGTCAGTAAGTAAATAAAAGAAATTGCCAGAAGAAACAGAGCAGCATTTATATAAAGACAGATGAAGGGGAAAAATAAACACTCAGAAAACAAAAATCCCTCTCTTGGTCCTTTCTTCATGCCTACTGCCATCCCAAAAAACCTAAGACAGTCAGTTCAAAAAAATCTAATAGGCCTTACTTTTTAAACTTCATATTATAGAGAATTTTAAAGCATCACTGAAGTAGACAGAACAGTATTATGAAATGCCCTGTACCCATCACCCATACCCAAGAACCACCAACTCCCTGGTGCTCCTGTCCCCATACTACCCCGCCCAATTCCAGCAAATTCCAAACATTATATCCCTTATATGCTTTTAAAAAAAAAAAAAACTGTAGTCCTGGGCGCCTGGGTGGCTCAGTGGGTTAAAACCTCTGCCTTCGGCTCAGGTCATGATCTCAGGGTCCTGGGATCGAGGCCTGCATCGGGCTCTCTGCTCAGCAGGGAGCTTGCTTCTGCCTTTCTCTCTGCCTGCCTCTCAGCCTACTTGTGATCTCTCCCCCTCTGTGAAATAAATAAAATCTTTAAAAAAAGAAAACAAAACTGTAGTCCTATTAGGCTCTTAAATCAAGCTGAATTTGTGAGCTGTAAGGAAAGGATTAAGACTTGCATTCTTCTTTCAACAGTTTTCTCTCCTACAAAATGGGCTCTAAGAACAGCCCTCAACACCCCAGAAGCCATCAGCATCTGTGCACCCTTCTCACCACTTTCTGATGTGTGTATAAACTGTGTGTGTGTCGGGGTGGGGATGGGGGGTCTGTCACCTGCATCAAAGCAGAAAAGCCCTCCACTCAAATGCTAGGTGGCCTCCTATTGTGCAGGTTCTCCCAGGCCTCATCCAAAGCTTGAGCACCGCCCCCCGCCCCACTCCCCCACACGCATGTAGGAGAGGTGACTGGCTGGTTTGGAGCCTAAATGCCCAGGTAAGTTTCAAACACAGGGACTGACCTTCCTTCTATTGGAGCAGTGCACTGAAAAAAAAAGTGGATCAAAATTATAGATACTTTTTAAGGGTGATAATGGTATTGTGATTTGGTTGTGTTTTTTGTTTCAAGAGTCTCTTATCTTTTAGAGAGACATATTGAGATATTTATAGATGATGTCTGTGATTTGCTTCGAAATAATCCAGATGGAGGCCCGGAAGGGTGGAGCTGAAACAAGACTGGCCATGAGCTCACAACTGTGTACCATGCTCTCTGCTTTTATCTCTTTGTGAAATCTTCCAAAATTGTCTCAAACAGTAAACTCTCCCCTTCTTTTTTCCTATACAGAGGACCCTGAAGAGGGCCAATTCTCTTCTACATTACAAGGGAGACACCATGGGAAAGCTGCTGGAGAGAACCAGATGCTCAAGTGGCTTCTTTTGTGGCCTCTGATTGTATCTTTTAAAAGGGGCTCACAGGAAAAATAATATTGGACAGTATAATCATACGCCGAGGCCCTAGCACACCAACCAGCAGCCAATACACTAAACAACTCCTCAAGCAATGATTCCCCAACCTGCCTAGCCACATGGGTCCACAGAACTCCAGAGAAAAAAAGAGACTGCCAGGCTCCTCCCCCAGCCCTGCTGGCACCCACTCTCCAGGAGAAGGCCTGGGAATTCTTTTCACATGAGACCCTGGGAGTGCTTCTGCTGGGGAAATATTTTGATGGGGCTGTGCAGATCTTCCAGTACAACTACAAAAACCAAGAAGAGAAGTAAGAGCAACACATCCCACTCTGGGCAACACCACACTGTCGAAGAAGTGAGAAGCCACACAAGTTAGTAAGCTTGGAGATGAGGGTGGGGAGAGGGGGCAACGGTGGAAGAGCCTGGTGGCAGGTGCCAGGGCAAGGGCTCTGGAGCTGGAGTCTCTGGGAGAAGCTTCTAACTCCAGGGTCGGCGTTACCTAGCGTCTGCATGGCTTCTTCGCTCTGCTGGACCTGCTGGGACATCATCCTGCTGATGCCCATGAGGCTCTCCGTGATGGCGCTGGACGTCTGGGCCAGGCTCTCTTTGGTGGTTTTCCTAAAAGTCCAGAGTGGGAGGAGGCATGTCAACAAAAACCTGGCTGCAAGAAAAACCCATCTTCAAATGAGATCCCATTTTTTTAAATCTATCAAAATAACGTATTTATATATCAATGATCATAGTCAACACCGGCAAGGATATGCTGACACCACACTCCTGAAGGTTGTTTCTAGGAATGAAAACTGGTGGTACCTTCTGTAAAGCAATTTGGCAACACATATTAGGAGCCTTAGAAACATTTATGCCTTTGGCCCAATAATCTCATCCCTGGGAAACACTTCAAAGGTAATATCAAAAATGCGGACAAAGCCTTATGTCCTAAGATGTGGCCTTGTGTATTATTTACAATACTGATGAACTAGAAATGTCAACATACACAAACAGGGGATTAGCTAATACGAGGGAATACTATGTACTCTTAAACCTTTGTTTAAAGAGTTTCTAAAACAACAAGCAAGTCTTTGTGCTACAATACTACGTGAAGGAGAAGAGGGCACTAAGTTTTATATATGGTATGATTTTGACTTTGTAAAAAAAAAAAAATGGTGGGAGGAGGCAATATACCAAAATGCATGCAACACAATGACAGTATGGTTTCATTTCATCATTAATATTTTTTTATTTTACCAATTTATTACAAATAAGCATGTATTTCTTTCATACTTTAAAAAATATTACCTATATAATAAAATTAAGTACCAGTTTTACATTGAAAACAAGAAGGGGTTTCCTACGTGGGTTTTGCACCTTGCCAATTGCTATCTGTTCTTTCATCCGGGCCCAGAAAGACAAAAAGACAGATACCTTTGCCTTAAGAGGTCTCCTCCCTGGAGAAGTTCTGCTTTCTCTAGATTGTCGATAGCAATTTTGCAAGTGAGATTAGCCTTCCTCCATGAGGTCTGATTGCTGGAATCAGAAGGGTCTTGCATGAATGTCTGTCAGATAGATCAAGTCACAGCAGTTCTTCCTTCTGGCAAAGGAGTGATGGGGAAGGCCACCCAGGAGTGGCCCAGAGAGTCCATCTCCACCTCCCGCCATTTCCGCCTCTTGGTTCCCCCAGCAACTGCTCCAGCTCAGGCCACAACGCCTCTGGTCTGGACCCTGGAGGCCGCTTCTGGGACATTCTCCTACTGCCCTACTGCCTGTAGCTGTCCCTTTCCCTCTAGGGCAGCCAGAGGGAGCAGTCTGGCCATGGCACTTCTGCGTTGATAGCCCACAATAGCTTCAGACTTCAAAGCTGCCTTAGGCACATGAGGCCCTATTCTGTCACGTTATCTCTAACATTTTACTGCTCTCTACCTTGTGTACTGGTTGGTTCCATTTCTTGAGAACCATGTCTTCTTAGTCATCTCTGGATCACCAGTACCTAGAACAACCGTTTCAAGCCCATTCACCAATCAATAAGTATTATAAGAAGTAAAAATCATAGAAAGGTAGTTTTCCTCAATATTCATTTCCTTTTTAAAGTTTTATTTAACTTTTTTTTTGAGAGAGAGCACATGTGAGTGTGAGAGCAGGGGGAGAGGCAGAGGGAGAGAGAGAGAAAATCTCAAGTAGGCTCCATGTTCAGCGCAGAGCCTGACACAGGGCTCTTAATCCCAGGACCCTGAGATCATGATCTGAGCCAAAATTAAGAGTTGGATACTCAACTGACTGAGCCAACCAGGCGCTCCTAAATTTTTATTTAAATTCCAGGTAGATAACATACAGTGTAATATTAGTTTCAGGTGTACAATACAGTGATTCAGCACTTTGGTTTTGCTCAGTATTTCTTTAAGATTTGCTGTTCTTTTTTTTTTTTTAATAAAGATTTTATTTATTTGTCAGAGAGAGAGGGAGAAAAAACAAGCTGGCAGAGTGGCAAGCAGAGGCAGAGAGAGAAGCAGGCTCCCCGCTGAGCAAGGAGCCCCGATGTGGGACTCGATCCCAGGACCCTGGGATCATGACCCCAGCCGAAGGCAGATGCTTAATTGACTGAGCCACCCAGGTGTCCCAAGATTTGCTGTTCTTTAACATCCAGAACAATCATGAACAAGATAAACACAATGCATTAGGCAGGGCCCAGTCTGATGTGATTTATTTACATTTCTTTACCCGACCTCCCTTATGAGAAACAACTCAAATCTGGTGAACAGTTCCCTGGGGTTAGCAGTGCAGCCTTTGTCGATGGACTATAAAAATGTTAACTGTGCCCCTCCGAGAATCAAACTCAAGCACTGGAGCTCTTAGGCAGCTGGTTCACATCAACTGTGCTAACCCCTGCGATATTTACAAAGTCAAACACAGGGCACGTGAACTGGCAGCGTGTTTTTCTAAGAGCACCTCTGTGCTTAAAACATTAAAATGAGCTCTCTGCCACCGGAACAGCATCTGCTGTGCCATTTCACACCTGATATTTAAAAAGAAACAATTACATTTTCGAACTGTTAGCAAGGGGGTTCTGCTGGCCTTGTGACACAGAGTTGAGTGAGCCACAGTGGCTGCCCTCAAAGGGCTCAATTTACTGGGGAGAAAGACAAGCAAACAAACATTTGCTGAACGGTGTGATACCAGTTTTCACACATAACCAGTTTTTGCACAAAACTGCCAAAGTATTCATTTACTGCTTTCTCTCTCTCTCCCCTGTAACTCCATATCATGAATGGCCATTCTCAACTTTAAACCCATGCTAAGCCCACCTTATGTGGTGTAACTTACTACACGTTATACAAGGAGTCCTCTTGACTCAGTGTTTATAATCTGAGTATCCTTGGTGGCCGAGGGAAACAAACACCATCACGACACAAAGTATTACAACTGAGCCACGCATTTTAACACTGGTCACCACTCACACATCCCTCCCTACTTATTACTAGCCTCTACCATGCCCACATCTTTGTCAGTCTCCTCCTGTTGCTGGGTGTTATAAACACAGCTGCAGTCAGCAAGGATGAAGCTGAAGAATTATTCAAATCAGAAGCAAAACAGAGACAAATACAGGTCTGAAAGAGTAAGAGCAATTAACAAGGATGAATGGAACACCCAGGAGGGTGTTCAAAGAGGCTTCAAAAGAGAATGACCTGGCTACCAAAGGATTGGGAAAGTTGATGGAGCCCTCAAATATTTTTGTCACAATAACCGTCTTTATGATTATGATACAAAAGTCAAATGTGAAGGGCCAGGTATTATTTCATGCCATCAGAAAATTTTCTTGGAAAGTCCCCCAACTCAATACCCAAAATAGCACATACCTCAATTATATAATCAAAGGTTAGTACACAGCTACAACAATAACCACCATTTTAACATAGCACAACCTTATTTACATTTTGGGGGGTTTCGTTTTTTAAAATAAAGTTCCATTTAAAACTTTCTAAATTTTGGTCCGTCTTAAGTAGGACTTTCTCTGGTAGCAATTACCATGACCCTGTATTACAAAAGCAACCATTTTTGGTTTTGTCTTAAAAATATAAAATACAGTATAATGGTAAATATGTTTTTGGAAACTATACACAATTTGACCTACCAACAACTTCTGCTGGCCCCTGCTTTGAGAACTACTGATCTAGAGAGGACATTCAGTCTGTGTATAAATGACACAATTAAATCATTAAGCCAGGTTTGTTAGGCAAACCCTTGTATGAGCCTCCCAGGGAGCCAGTGACCCAGCACAAGCCCCCACCTACCTGAGCATCTGCTTTTTGTGATTCTCCACTTCTTGGAGCAGAACTTGCTTCTCTGACTCTTTGTCTTGCTCTTTAGCTGACTGCTCAAGCTCCTTTGGGGGAAAAGGGCTCTATATTAAAATGATTTTAAAAGCCAATATAAAAACCAAAGAGCACTTCTCTTTCTAGGCAGGTTATACAATAGCACTTGAAAACACTTCTAAAAGTGAACACTTAGGAATGCCAGGTAACAGAGAACAGACATCCTTATAAGAATATAGCTGACTTGCAAGAAAGTAAGGATAATCCCCAGGGCCCCAAGGAGAGAAGGGAACGAAGAGCCAGAGCGGTCAACCCATGAATGATGCACAGCTGCGCTGGAATGGGAGATTCACTCCTATAATCCAGGGCATGCCTCGAATGAAAAGGGAATAAAAAATTACTAAATAGGGGGCCCCTGGTCCCACTTGGAGATAACATGGAAATACCAAACTGCTATATGTCTAAATGCTCACTCTCAACCCTGTACCTATTTCATTATCAACCAGAAGCAAACAATTTGAAGGTTTCACTGTGTGCCCTTACACACATACATTCATAGGTATAAAACATATGAAAGTAATAGCCTTCCAAAAATAAAAAATCAAATGATTAAATCAGTGCTAGAGATGGAGGCAAAAAGATCAGCTTGCTTCAGTGATATTGCTAAAATTCTTAAGTAAAAAAAATAAAAAAAATTCTTAAGTCAACTCTCATGAGAGAAACTGCTTATTTTCACAATTGCCTTGCAAATCCCTTAGGAAGGCAACACACAGGATCCAGACATACTATTTCTGAATGGCCAGTTTTTCTTCCAGCTTTGAAATAGACTGTCTTCTGTTAAACAACAGAAGTTGTTAGGGGCATCTGGGGCCATGTAACAGGAAAAGCACAGGTCTTTAAATCCCAGTACCATAAGCAGGGAGACCAGGGGCCCCAAGACCCATGCAGGGATAGGCAGATCCATGCAGCCATCTTATTCTCACTAGGGCACAGCAGCAGAAACAGGCTATGCAAATGGATACTTCTCACTCCAGTGTTTTTTGAGATAGCATATATACCTTAGTTGAATTCAGGAGTCCTATATTTGCATATGAAGTGACTGGAGACCTCAGAAACAGGGAGGAAGAGGTTAAGCAAAGCACAGTATGAAAAAAAACCCCAGGAGACACTGACGATGCATTAAAAGTTCCTTACTTTTACCCTGAGAACAGGTAGTACAGTTACCTTCACTGTCAAAACATTTACTAAAGAACCTGGACAGCTCTCAAGCGGAGGTCACTACCAGGACAGAGCCTCCTCATTGTTATCCAACCTCCCCACATCTCAGCTCTGCAGCTACTCACCTGTATTCTGTGCCGCAATTGCTGAAATTTCTCTTTCACTTTAGTATTCAGTTCAGTAAGTGCACTTAATGGTCCTGAACAATCTCGAATATCCTAGGAGACATTGAAGAGGTGGGGGGGTGCCTTTCAAGAGGCAGTAAAATGAAATGATACCATCTGTACAGTGAGAGAGTTGGCTTAGAACACAACTAAGGCTGGCCTACTGACTATAATTTATCCTGGTCTTTGTGGTTTGCCTCTTTGTGGCAACACAAGCAAAAACATTATCATTTACATTTCTCTCAAACCTCTTTTATTTTGAGCAGGTAATATAAAAGCATAAAAAGAAACACAACTGTCTTATTAGTTCCTAAAGTTTAACAAAACGCCACCTGTTCAGTATAAAAAGGCTTAACGCAGCTTGCATGTCCAACAAGAATGGACATCCAAAAGTGATACTTAAACTTTAGATCTTTCCAACTTGAAAATCAGGATGCTCAATTCTTGGCATCATAGGACAAGGTTAACTTCAACCTGATTTTACAAGTAATCTATTAAAAATCACAGTGTTTACAGACATGTCTAAGCATTGATTTACAATTTGTTTCTGGACATTCAAAGTTACAGGGGTCAGGTTTTAGAGCAGGCCCTACAGCCAGGGTATGTGGATTCAAGTTCTGGCTGTACCAATTTATTGGCTTTGTAACAAAAAGTCACTTGGGTTCTCTCTGCCTCAGTTTCCTCATCATATTGGCTACCACATAGATCATATATGTATGTAAAGCATGTTGCAGAGATGGAACACAGAGTGCAGTAAATCTAGGTACAATCAATCTTTCTCATTAGCAGTCATGAGAACCCAAATATTAGTGATAATATTTTATCACTATTTTTTGCTTTTTGCCACAGCTAGTTGCAAACTCTGAGTCTACCTCTAATGTTTAGTAACATTTGTTAGAAAGGGAATGACTTGCCTAAACCCAAGGTTTAAAACTCCTGGTTTCTCTAATTTCAAGGAACCATTTCTACGTTCCTAAATCTTGCCTATGCCAACTGGCTATTGCTCTGCTGCCTTCTACCCTTAAATGGCTTACGGCAAAGTATCTCAATGACCCCATCTGTTAAACGAAGTTGTAGATACTCCCTAAGTCCCTTCTCTAGGCTGACTTGCCCCGTCCGGTCCCAGTTTTGCCAACATCTGCCTTCTGATTCAGGCTTTGGCACTTTATCCGATTTCCTCATCTACAAAGTGACAACTACAGTCTAGGTTAAGTTCATTTCACCGGGCGCCTCCCATGTCAGGCGGCCTTTGGTACCACGGGACACCGCACCCAGCCCAGCGGGCCAGGAGCGGGGCGGGGCTAATGGCCCCCAGGACGCCACCAAACGGTGGGGAGGACGGTGTCAGAAGGCGGGGCTTACCAGTGACAGGTATGTTGCGTGGTGGTCCCAGTACAGAAGTGTGTGTGGGAGAGGCCAATGGGGGCCACCATGGGGACGCCTGGTCAGGAACCGGGGAGCATGGGAGTGTCCCGAACAGGGCAAGACAACGGCAAGTGAAGGGAGGATCAGGGCCAACGGTCAAGGAGACGGGACCAAAGGGGGAGCACAACGGAGTAGCCGGCCACGGGGCGGGACCAACGACCTCAGAGACTTGACCAAGTGGGTAAAGCTCGGGAGGGAGACCACCGAGCTCACAGGAGGCCAGTGGAGCCTGGGTTTAGGGCCGTTGGAGCCAGGCAGGGGTCTCGGGAATTAGTACCTGGATAAGCGCCTTCACCTCCAGGTCGAATTTGACAATCTCTTGGTTACAGATACGGACGTGGACCTCTTGTGGAGCCGCCATGTTGAGGACGCCAGCGACAGGCAGCGGCGGGGCCCAAATTTAAACGCGTTTCCGCGTCGCGTTCCTTCCGTGCGCGGTCTTTGGGCAGCGCCCTCTAGAGGCCGGCCTGAGGCGAGCGAGGGTACATGGGATACGTCCTGGGGACTTTTCCTGAAAACTCGGATGAATTCAGCCTCGCCTCTTGGTGTGGTCCTAAGAAAACGAAGAAGAGAGGGAATATCAAGGGCGTTTTAACAGTGGCTTTTCCCCATCTTCTATCTAAGAGCCATTCTAATTGAAAGACCCTCGCTTATGACCACCCTCCCCCAGCCGTTGACTAACTAACCGCTTTCTTGCCTTCCTGTAACTGCTTGGCTGCGATACGCCTCTCCACGAATTGTCGGCCCCGAGAACCCCTCCCGGTAACCTGCATTCTTGTTTGAAATAACCAATAGAAAGCCTGTTGCTAAGCCGTTGTTTATGTACCCCCTCTTCCCCTATAAAAAGCTTGTAAGCCAGAAGCCCGGCGCGCTCAGCCAGCTGATGCTGCTGACCGCCCGCAGGCGCGTCTGTGAACAATAAACCCTCTTGCCTTTGCATCCAGTGGAAGCCCGGTGTCCGATTCTTGGGTAGCGGGATCTGAGGGTCTTTCATAATGACACCATATTTTTTGCATAGAGGGGTAAAAAAAGACTGGAAGGAAATTATCAGTTGGGATGTCTCTGGAAGGAGTTAACAATTTTTTTATATTTCTTTAAATTTTCTTATATTTTTTATATGCTATGCAGTGAATATAAATTGTGGAATGAATGAAAAAAATGAAAAATGTTATTACAACTTTAATGTATGGAATTCAAGGCAGGTCTCTGAGAGCACCCCCCCGTCAGTTCAGCACATGGTCCACCAGTTCCAAAATCACAACTGATGAAGTCACCTCCCCTCCTATACCTCTTCTATGGCTCCTGGCAGTTTCCTTTTGTGTATAGTTGGATTTACTAAATCTACCTCTCTGGAGTAGTTTTGATGGAAATAATTAAGAGCAGACCCTCAACAAATGGTGCCTCTTTAGTTTCATTTTTAATTATTAAATAGTCCAAGTTTCTTAGCAGGTCTTCAAGGCCATAAGCCACCTCACCCCATCCCTCTCCTGGATTCCTCAAGCTCTTTTTGGATATGTAGTTTTGGAATGTGCTGTTCCCTTTTCTTAGAATCCTTCCCCCGTCTTGCTCCCACCCCATGTACTTTCATTCACAAGCATAAATTATGACGACCTGAATGCCTAGCTGTGTATTTCTCTTAATCCTTTAACCACAGTTGAAATAGGCAATACCCCAGTTATACAGATCAGTAGACGGACTAAGAGTGGATCAAAACGAAACAAACCAAAACTGAACATCCCTGCTCCAATGTTACCCAACTTGAAAGTGGCAGAGCCTTCACTGAAAGCCTTGTCTTCCCTCAAAAACCAAATATGGCCCCTTGGGTAGTGTTGTACATGTGGGGCCATGTAGCTTTCCCATCTGTTTCTCCAGTGCTCCACATGGCCCCTTAAGGTATTCATCATCCCACTGCACCTAATAGGCAGGGTATTACGGGCTTGGGAGTCAACCCTGCTTGAATCCTGCTGGACAACCCACTTCACATCTCTGTGCCTCAAATCCTCCTGAGGCTAACTGGTGGTAACCACAGGGTTGTTTGGAGGATTAAATGAGGTAGTACATGAAAAGTGCCAAGCACGGTGCAGTAATGTGGCGTGTGTTTAAGAACTCAATGGGCATTAGCTGCTATGATATTATTGACATTTTTGGAGCACTTCCTATGTGCCAAGCACTTTGTACTAGGTTCTTACTGTGTGTCATCTAACTTAACTCTCACAACAACCCTATAAGGTAGAATTATCCACATTTTACACATGAAGAAACAGGCACAGAGAGAATGACTTGCCCAGTGCAAAAAGTGCTAGTCAAAGGATATGTGCATTTTTTTAAAAAAAACTTTTTTAATTTATTTGACAGAGAGAGAGAGATCACAAGTAGGCAGAGAGGCAGGCAGAGAGAGAGGAGGAAGTAGGCTCCCTGCTCATGCGGGGCTCAATCCCAGGACCCTGAGATCATGACCTGAAACAACGGCAGAGGCTTTAACCCACTGAGCCACCCAGGTGCCCCAGATATGTGCATTTAAAAAATTTGGATACATACTACCAAAATGCTCTTCAGAGAGATTATATCAATTTATATTCCCGCAGCAGTGTGGTACAAATGCCTGCTTTCCCACATCAGCGTGCTGTATTAACAAAGACTAGGATTTTTTTAATTTGCATTTCTCTTATCATGAATGAGATTGAGTACTACTTGTATTTACTTTGCTCATTTCTCTTATTTATATTTTAGGAGGATTAGCCCTTAGAGATGAGCTTTTTGTTTAGACTATAGAATTTTGACTTGCCTTAGGATGGTTTTGGCCTTAAAGAAGTTTAATTTTCATTTCACATAGAATTTATCAATCTTCATTTATGACTCCTGTATTTGGGATCCAAGTTAGAAAGGCCTCTCCATCCTCACCCCATGGGTTTTAAAGGAATTGCCTACATTTCCTTCTGTTATTTGTTCATTTATACATTTTGAGATACATATTGGTTTACTGTATGAGATACAGAGCCAACTTTTCTTTCTCCAGAGTTTCCCAGTTGTTCCAACCCTGTTTTCTGAAGAATCCATCTTTTTCTCACTGGTTCTGGATGCTACATCTACCATAATAAATTCTTATATTTGAATCTATTTCTAGACTTCCCCTTCTGTTCTGTTGGCCTATTTATACACCAAAATGACAGTTTTATTTATAGTTTTGTATTTTCATGTGCTTGGATTAAATGCCCAATCTTCCCCCCCCCCAGCATCTTCCAGGTATTATTTTTTCACCTATGAACTTTAAGTGTTTTTTTTTTCAACCTCATTTGTATGTTTTGAGATAGCATTAAATTTTTAACTTAATTTTGAGGACTAAGAGCTTCACGTTGTTGGTTGCTCCAGTTCAAGAACTTGGGTCTTTCTTTCCATTTGTTCACTCATGTCTTCCTCTGTGTTCTTCATGTTATTTTAAAGTTTTCTTTATCTAGACCCTGTACATTTTAAGTTAATTCCTGGTGATGTCTAAAGACTAAAATCTTTTAAAGAAACTGGCATTTTTCAGGTCACTCAAAAGTTTTGGATCCTCAGACAGAAGCTCCTTATTTAGGACACATGACCTTGGGCCCCTTTCACATCTGGCTTCTTGCTGGAAATTCTTCTGCAACTGACAGTTTCCATGCAGTTTTTCTGCAGCAGTTAAAGAAGAAAACATAGCTCCCTTGTTCTCCACCTTCCAACATGCTTCCTTCTAACAAAGAGACCCAATTCTAAGCCCTTAAGCTAGAGGCCATCTTTGAGGGATAGATGTACAATGTGGTGATCCACACTCTTAATCACTAACTTACTGCCAAAGCTATTTTGCTTCTATCACCTTTACCCAGAGATCCCAAGACTAGTTTTTGGTTATTACATCTGCTAGTTTTTGGCTTCAGTTCTGGTTTTCAGATTCTAAGCCCATTATCTCCCTCATACACAGATATCCATTCAAATATTGCCTGTGACCTGGCCTGGTCTTTTAGGAGTATAAATTGTCTCTGAGTGCAGGAGCAGACTGGAGTTGGAACTGGGGTTATCATAGACGCTGGGTCTGAGGTGAGTCCCCTTAACTGAGTCTACTGTCTTTTGTAAAATGGACATGACCACCCACCTCACTACACCACTGACAGCTGAGTCACCTGACAGGAAAGCACCTAGCAGGGGTTTAATGAATGCCAGCCTCCCTGGCCTTCTAGACTTCCTAACATCCTTTTATTATTCTAACCCTTTCACAGCTGGGATATTAAAGCATTTCCCAACTTTATGTCTTTCTGGCTAAAGGGCTCTTCTGGTTCTGAAATCACTGGAGGTGAGGAGGGGCAAGTGAATGACCCATTTAACTAAGCGCTGCCCACAAAATGTTGTTTCCTAAGGACTATACTGACCTGGCTCACCCAACTCCTTCAAAGTTCCCAGACCATGACAGAGGCTCCTGTGAGGAGTGGTCTTGATGGAGGTCAAGTCCATGAGAGGCTATCTCCACTTTGCTGACAGCCCCAATGTCACTTGAATGAAGTAAAAAGAACTGCAAGAATCCTGGTGTGTCATGAACACAAGCCTGTCAATTCTTCTCTAGCATACCCTACTGGATGTGGTACCTGTGTCCTTGCAAGTATCTTGCCAATAATGTACCTAGAACCCTCTGCATGTGTAACAGCTCTTGTCTTACTCACATGCTGCCTCCCCTCAGCAAACTGAGCTCCTAGATAATCTCTTTAATCTCCTTATAGTCCAGTACCTAGCACAAGTCTTGGCAGAGCATTTCAAATGTTTAGCATTTGAAGGAACACCTTGCTTCAGTATGTGTTTACTCAGGTCCCCTGACCTAATACTCTATGTATATGTGAGCACCTGGCTGGCTCAGTTGGTTAAGCATCTGCCCTCAGCTCAGGTCATGATCTCAGGGTCCTGGGGCTTCCTACTCAGCAGGCGAGAGTGCTTCTCCCTCTGTCCCTACTCCTGTTTATGCTCTCTCTCTAAAATAAAATCTTAAAGAAAAAAAAAAAGACTCTGTGTTTATGCCCAGCCTATCTTGGAGACTTACTATGAATTATTAAACACATACAAATGAGGAGAGACTCAAAACAGTTTATTTCCCTTGCTTACCCAAAGAATCAAAGAGGAAAAAATACGTGTAAACTAAACGGTGCTCCAAACTATGAAGAATGCAAATGTTTTCATCAATAAATAATTCTCCATAATAGCGACATTTCACTAGAGTATTGAAAAATCAGCCCAAAGTGTCCAAAATATTAGCTCTTTATGCCCTACACCAAGAAAGGGGCACCACAAGCCACAGCTCACGGCTGTCTTTAGTCTGGAATTTCTTTGCAGTGGATTATCTTGCAGAAGAGCAGATGGTTACCTTGGTAAGTGACAGAAAAGCAACAGAGAAAGGGCAAAAACATGAGGCAAACAATTTAAAACCTTTTCATCTTTTTTTATTTTAAATTACAAAGGATGTTGCATACACTGATGAATCTGTATCTGACTAGAAGTGCTGAGGGGTCGGAAGGTGACAGAAAACAAAGGCAACATTTGAATTGCCTTTTCTTCTGAAAAGAAAAACTGCACAACTATTAACCAACATTTAATAGAATAATTTTTAAACAGCTCATGCGTCAACAAGATAAAATTCTTTCTAGACAAAAGACAAGACTGAATCCAATAAAAAGTTTCATAGCTCCAGTTGGGGGAATGGGGAAACAAAACTACAGAATATTTATGACAGCATTACAAACAGGATCCTACGCCACTATGCAAAAGAGGTTGCCACATTGTATGAACAAATGCTCTGAATTCTTGCCCTTCCGCTCTTCTCTTGTGACTTCTTATGTGCGGTCAGCCCTAGTATCACTGTTAATCACAAATGCTAAGTTATAGGACAAATCCTAGGGAAAGAAGGTAAAAAAAAAAGCAGGCAGTGGAATACAGTGTCATAAAAATGTGGTGGAAAGGCAGATACAGTACACACATACACATTTCTGTTATTTGGTTCCGAAAAAAACAAAGGGCGAAGGGCAAGACACAGTAATCAGTCCCGCTCCCATCCACCCAGAATTTAATTAACTACACCATTGTGTTTACATTGTTATGAAAGAGGCAAACCTAGTTCACCCAAACTTGGCACACTGAAATACCCAACTCTGATGTTCTTCATTAGTCACCAAGTCTTCAATTTCCAAAATACTATTTGGAAGTAGTTTTAAGGTTCTACTCCCTCACTACTACATCCTAACCTCTCTTTCCTAAAGAAAAATGGCAATTTGGCATAATTCTGTTCCTAGGTGTAATGTCTATAATTTTCGGTCAGTTTACTAAGCATGAGGATTATGCTTCAACACATAATCCCACTTGCCTATGGAAGTGTAAAACTCAGTAGTACGTTTCAATCATCTTTCCCCAACATGCTTATTCCTTAAAACGAAACAACCATCCCTACAGTTGACATTCATTGTTACATCCCAATGTGTTTGAAATATTAAAAAAACATGGAGTCATCTTCTCATAATGCCCTTATTAAGATTACAAAGATTACAAAAGAATCCACAAGTATTACGGCACTGTGTGAGACTTATTTGTCATGATCTAAGGGAAGAACAAGACTGCAATTCTGTGCAAAGTTGTGGAAATGGCCTCAGTTCCATGGGAAATGGTATTCCACAATAGACTTCACTAGAAGGATAATTGAAACCTTTTACTTTAACACTGA
Source organism: Ailurus styani (assembly GCA_002007465.1). NCBI lineage: Eukaryota > Metazoa > Chordata > Mammalia > Carnivora > Ailuridae > Ailurus > Ailurus styani. The sequence continues at coordinate 2,910,112 of LNAC01000017.1, forward strand.
AAGCATAATTCAATGCATTCTCAAAATTCAAGTTTCAAGATTTGGAGAGATGCTAACATTCTCTTACATAATTAATTAGAAAATACTTGAACAGAATTGTAGGAAGACTATATAAAGAAAGGGAACATAAGCTTTTGTTAATTCTTGCTGAAGGCAACTTGAATTTGTTTCTTAGAAAGTTAACTAAATCTTAGCAGCTAAAATATTTTTAAATGTATGGAATAAAGAAAAGCACATCCATTCTTGACATTTTGGTGAATAAACTAACAGCTTTATTAATGAAGGCAAACATCAGATAATTGTATGAATATTATATATAAAAAAAGAAATCCAAACTAACAGCATTGTATTTCAAAAGTACTGTACTTCTGTTTCTTTTAAAGAGACTTGTCATCTGTTTTATAAAACAAACAAAACGGGTATTCTTCTCCTAAAAAATTCTGGAAAGATGAAATAGTCAATTTCAAGCTGATGAACTGAACACACCTTTCTTTAAATGCAGACTATTGCTAAGGAGCAAATCAAGTCAAGCATCAGAAAGAAGATGTAGGACAAATTCATGAAAGTCAGAAACAAGGGATGTAGTGAAATTACTGCTAGTCTTTCCCTCTCTTATTTAAGACCATTCAAAACTGGTCTTTCATACAAATATAAAATAACTATAAAGAGAGGGAACTGGAAACCATACCCATCTGAAATCCTTCATGATGTTTTTATAATTGCTCTGATTCTCTTACCAAAAAGGTCAAAGTGAAAGATTTGGGAAGTGGAAGGGAATGAAGACGTTAAGTTTAAATGTACAAGTAAGGCACAATATAAAGCCACATCATAATCTGTCATGAAGGATACAGGAAAGGACAAGAATCATACATGGTACAGTAGAACAAGCAATCATATTGACTGAAAAAGTGTGGCACCCAATTCAAAACTTAGACAAGATCTTAACAAGAACAACTGGACAGCATGCTTCATATGGAGACAAACTCTATAAAGAATCCAGTGTATCTGAAATGAGGAAGAACGTTTTTTGTATTTTTTTTCAATCATAGTAGTACTAGAGTCAAAGTTTATAACTGCTTTTGGAACAATGGGTTTATTTGAGGTGAATTCACAATGCCTTCACTTAAAGTAAGATTCTGGACTTCATTATGAGCTATCTGTATACCATGTATGAACACAGAAAACCTTTAGAGAGCTCTTCTCTAATGATCTTCAGCCAAAAATACATGCCACAATTTTCAAAAACAGAACATGTACAATTGTTGGGGTTTTTACATTACCCTTATAAGATTTGTTTGTGTGATACACTAAACGTATATATTTTAATGACAATAGAGGAAGCAGATTATTACTGGCATTAAAGTACAACCATTTCTAGACGGTTTTAAATGCCACAGAGTCCCCTGGTTAAAATGTAAAGCTGCACAGCTTGCCTATGTCATCTTTATGATAAAGTTAAAACAGCAAGAGGATTTAACTTTCACTCTACATTTTACTGCCAGGTTTTTATTTAGATCAAGTATCGCTGCAGCATTCTGACCAGCCCAGATTTAGCAGCAAATGGCAGGAATCATATAAAATGCAATTTTTTTAACAAAGTGCTTTTCTAAGATATACATACATATATAAATAGGTACAAAATAAAGTGTCAACATTAAAAAGCTCAACTATTTAAAAGCTTTTAACTATTTAACTTAAGTAGTACATATAAAACACTGAAATGCAAGGATATGGAATCTACTAAACAGATTCAAAGTCTTTTTTTTTTTTTTGAAATGCAAGACCAAAAAATCAAATTCTGGTTTGCAGACAGGAAAAAAGTATCAAAAACCAGAATTCCTAACAGAGCAGCTAGAAAGGGGCAATTTTATAAACCTCATCAGCTGAATCTCTATCATGAAGTGATTTTCACCTGATTGCAAAACTGCCACATTTTGGAACATGTTTCAATTTACTAAACACACTCTGTCAAAACTTCATATACTTCCAAGTTATAAGCCTGTGCTTTGCCTTCTCCCATCTAAAAAGGAAAAAACTTTAAACAGTGAGCTTACATTCTTTTAAACCATTAGCTCTGAGCTTATCTGTTTAGCATGAATGCATTAACCAGGTACATTTCCACCAAGCACACAGGAAAATCTTGTGCATCACAGTTCAGCTAAGGTGTTAAGACAATCCTAGGAGTTTTCTTTTCATGATGTCAAAGAAGCATATAAGCAACATTGTTCAGATGTTACTGTGTTTTAGAATCAAACTTTATAAGCTATAGCTTCATATACTATGGCTTACAAGTGGGGTGGGGTGGGGGGAGAGAGGATAAAGTAGAAGAAAAGGAAACACACTATAAAGACAAAATATAATTAAGGAATAAATTCTCCAGGGGGTAATGGAGAAACAGTTGGAGAAATAGATAATTTCCCAGCAGCTAGGTCTGAAATTTTTGGTATTTTTTTCTGGCTAGATAGGATCTTCTTTAAAGTATAGTTTTTAAGCCACCAGTTTTCAGAGGTCAAAACACAAGATTTGAGAATCAAACAGTGAGAGAGACAGAATGGAAAGATCTGTGGGGAAGGTTTATAATGCTGCCTTGACACAAGAAATTTCTCATCAGGAGGTAAAGCTTTAACACAGTTAAAACACTGACTAATGAAGCTGTTGTATGTAAGCAAAAAAGAGCACCTAAAAACTAAATGTGTTAATATTTCTCATTTCTAGAAACTATAGAAGAAGAATAAGTCACATGTAAGTTTGAAGAAGCTAGTTTGAAAATACCTGTACAAAAATATAAAAATCTATAAATCGTTTTTGTTTTTGTTTTAAGCTTGTGTTGATCTTTGAAAATATTACATGCACAATAATACATCAATTGGAAAAGTGGCAACTAAAGAATTAGATATTTTTAGCTTTTTTCTTTCTTTACATATATATATATACATAATACAATAAAAATAATCTGTATTTTGGTTGTTTGGTGGAAGTATACTACAATAAGCTAAATAAACTTTAATTTCCAAGGTCAAAAACTATTTTACCAATAGCTTACTAAAATGAAATATATTAAAATTTCCTACAATAAGTGCAGAAATAAAAAGACATCTAAATGGCCACCAACTTATCTACTATGGAAGCGAACTAGAGGAACAGCAAAATAATATTTGTGTGTGTGGATGCTCCTTCTGTAGATAATTGGACCCAAACAGAAATAAAATTCACAGTTCAGTAAGATCCCTAACCCTGACCTTTTCATTTTTCTTTTTTTTTCTCCTTTTTTTTCATACATTCATACAGTATCATGTAAGCTGTGCAAAACTTTACTTAGACTGGCAGTTTGCCATATCAGTTGCATTTGTCTTTGGTACAAAAAATAAAACAATCGCAATAATGTGCAAGTATTTGTCTTCTTCCGGTCAAGTACCGAAATATGAGTTTTCTAGAGCCATCTTTTTTTTGTTTGTTTTTTGTTTTGTTTTTTATACAATACACAGACTCTGTGGCATATATCTACATTTCAACATAGTCCTATATACATTCAAAAAATTTGAAAAAGAGTTGGAACAAAAAAACATTTAAACCCCATAATTTTTCCATCTATATATCTTGTGTTTCCTCATTAGGGTTTTCATCATACAAAATATTACCAGTTTTATAGTTTCCCCAAAATACAAGGCACAAAGAATATGCTTTTTTTCTTACTTGCACAGACATTATATATATATTTATATATATATTTATATATACCATATTGAGCTCGGAAAATGAACTTCTAATATGGCACATGGGCGTGAGTGCTGGGTTGTGCCATGTACAAGTGAGATTAATGGTTGTGGAAAATTAGAACAAAAGGAATAATTCTAAAAACAATCTAAACTGACTGTTTAAAAAAATGCTTCCTCAATTTTTTTTGTGTGGTTCAGAGCATAAACCTGCCACAATATTTGGCATTTACTAATGTGTTCACTCCTCCCAAATGTTTACTTTAACAGATTTTTGCAATCTGTATCTAAACATTTACTTAAATGTTTGAGTTTCAATTCTGATGCCAGTAGCAGTTTTAACCATGGTTTATGCTCTGAAAATGCAATAATCAAGTATTTTGGATCATGCTTCACTTATGCTACTTAGTTCTTAAAACAATGTAACCTAATCATAAATGTTTACATAATGCTAAACTGACATGCAAAACAGAATGAAAATTTACAGTGAATAACGTGACAAACACAGACATTTCTGACCAGTGGTCCAATGAGGCTGATTACACTTTTGATGTTGGTATCCTTAGTCCGACAAGGCCTCCAGTGGGATTGCCTTCTGCAGTCTTCTCTAACACTTGGTTAACAAATTCTGAGGTTTGCCCAGCAACTGGGAGACCTGAGGGAAAAGAAACAAGACACACTTAGGCACAGAAATGGAGAGGACATAAAAGGAGAGTGAGGAGTAGGCAGATCTGAGGGTCAGGGGTGGCTGCCAGCCTGACACTGGTCCCAGCCAAGTACCCAGCAGCTCGCTACTGCAACCCAGAAATTAATTCTACTCACCAGATTAGAGCTTGCAATTTTTAGATTAGAAAGGTCAAGCCAAGAATGAAGAATGGTTAATCAACATTTTAAAGTGTGGCAGATGACAAGTAGCAACAGTCCAAATAACAGTCCAAACCCAAACCCCACACCTGTCAATGAGCGTTGTTCCGCAACTGACCATGTTCGCCCTGTTTTGTCAGCCAGTCTCCCTCGACTGCTCCAGCCTCAGTGCATCCCATGGGTGGGCTTTACCCACACAACTGAAAACACTGACTTGAAGGATGTTTTCAGTCATTTTTATAACTACTGGATTAAGTTTATGTTTCCTTTTCTTCATTTTAAAGAAAAGTGAATGAATAAACAAAGGTGAAAGAGAAGAGGGGGAAACGGTGGGAAATAGTGTAATTTGAATTTTTTGTCTTCCTCATCTTCTATAGCTGAGTCAAAAGATACTTCAAATCAGTAAGTCAAATAACAGAAGTATAAGCATGTTTTAAAGGTAATGAGAAAATAAATGATTCAAATGACATGGAAACAAAAATATCTAGTCATTGCTCATTGGAAGACGTCAAAAGATACTGTAAAAAATAAAGTACTGATGCTACCTTAGCCATGTGATTAAATGCAGCATAGCCAATAATGGGACAAATTGATAATATGTATCTCTTGACCAATGGAATGAAAAGGATAATCACCTATGATGATTCTTGCCAAGAAAATTTAACTGCATCTAGTCGGAGGAAACAGACAACTCCAGATGTTGGGACATTTTACAAGACCAACTACCTGAATTTTTCATGGGAAAAAAAAAGGCTGGTAGACTGATTTAGGTTAAAGGGGGCAAAAAGATATAAATAAATGCAATAAATGATCCTTAACAAACAAAAAGGCTATAAAGGACATTATTGAGACAACTGGGGAAGTTTAAATATGGACTCCATATAGATATTGTAACAGTGCTGAAGTACTTGGGTGTGATACTGGTATTGTGCCTAAGTAAGAAAATGTCCTTGTTCTTGAGAAACACATTCTGAAGTAGTTAGGGAAGAAGGATTTGTTTAAAAGTTACCTTCAAATACTTAGGAATAAAAAGATGTAGATAGAGACAAAAATAAAGCAAATGCAGCAAAATATTAACATCTGGTGAATCTAGCTGAATGATAAGCAGGTGTTCATGTGCCATTTCTACTTCTCTTACAGGATTGAAATATTAAATGAAAAGTTAAGGGAAAAAATTAAATATACACGTTAGGTTATAGTTAAAAATTCAACTCATAGATCAACAATGAAGAGCTTACAAATTTTAAGAAAACTCATAAAAAACTGCAACTATAATAATGGATCATACAGTGGATGATATAAAAAGGAAAAAGCCATGTGAATAAAAGCCTAACATCTTTTGATGACAAAACTAAAATCAAACATGTATCAATAAATAAAAATGACCTAAACTCACCTATTAAAGAAAAACTCCCAGTCTAATAAATAAAATCCAACTCTGTATATGTATAAAAATCCAGAAGTGAATTTTATGCTATACTTATCAAAATTAAATTTTAACTTAAATGTTTTTAAAAGAGATGTATCTAACATAAAGGGATTCAGAAAGATTGAAAATTAAAGCGTAGGCAAAGGTATACTAAGGAAATATAAATGATAAGAAAGCTAGAGTTATGACTGCAATATCGGACAGGACTGAATTCAGAGAAAAAGTTATAAACAAGACCAAAGAAGTATGCTTCGTGATGATAAAGATTATAGTCCGTAATGAAGATCTAGCAGTAAGGAATCCTATTGAAGCACTCTAGCATCCAAGTAAAACCACAGAAAATATGAGAAAAAACTGAAACACATTTGCAGGGACTTTTCTCAGTTTTACATAGAGTAAATGGACACTTTCTACAAAAATAAAAAGGAAAAAAAGACCTAATTAAGATTACATATAATGGACATATATTTAGATTACATAATCAACATATATGGAATCTTAATATAAAACATAAAATATATTTACTTTTCAAATGTCCACAGAACATTTAATTAGGTTGTAATAAATATAACAAAGGTAAATAAATGTAGCTATGTTAGGTGGTAAAAAAAACTTAATAAATCACAAAAAAGGAGAAGTTAATAACAAAACTAGAAAATAATAATGTCTACCTTCTGGAAAAATTTAAATCTCTTAATTCTTGGGCCACAGAATAAATCAAACCTAAAATTTCAAAGTATTCAGGAAACAAATATGACATATCAGAATTCATGACATATAGGCTAAATCAGCTCTCAGGAGAAATTTCAAAGGTTTTTGATTAATGAACAAGAAAGAATAAAAAAGAAGTGAATTAAGCATCTAACTGAAGAAATTAGAAGAACTAATGAATTCAAGAGCTGATTCTTTGGGGGGAAAGTAGAACGACTTATAATTAACCAATTCAAGAAGTGAAGGCAAACACAGAAGACATAGAGAAATGAAAATGAAGCATGAGCCACTGATACAGAGGCTATTAAAAAACAAAGACAATTTTAATAAATTTGAGGGCATGGAGAAAGCAGATAATTTTCTAGGAATATACAAACTATCAAACTAACTCCAGAAGAGCCTGTAATCTGACATTCAAATGATCACAAGGACACAGAGAAAGCTTTCAAAGAGTTAATCATAAAAACACACTGGACCAGATAGTTTCAAAGAGTGTTCTACCAAATCTTTAAGAAAAAGAAGCTCCAATTTATTTAAAGTGCTCCAGAGGGAAATTCTGGAAAGACTGTTGGATGGCAGCATAGATTTTTAATCTCCTCAATGCCCCATATAAAAACAGAAATTAAAGAGAAAAACCATAAACCCATGGAAAACATTAACAAGTGACGACGTATCTCCACAAACCCCAAAATTCAAAAGAGTGGAAACAAACTACCAAAAGCTACAAGACCTGTATGGCATTAACATTACCAATATTTGTGCAGGATGAGTCCAAGAGACTAATATACCTGAGAACAAAACTAGTCGAAAACAACCCATACGTTATTCACCGGAACCCACAGGAGACCAACATGAGAAAACAGCTGAAGCTGTGACAGACTGTCCAAATGAATAGTGAGGACAAGGTTGTGTGAGAAGCCCACAGTAAGATGTTGAGGGGCTACAGCAGTCTAGCTCTGTAAACTAAAAACTGACCAACCAGGACTCCGCTGCAGTATAGGAGGCAGGACTGGTAATAATCAAAATTGAGCAAGACAAGAGCAACAGATATGAAAGAAAGAGATGGTCCAGATAAAATGGAAGAGGAGAATAGAACAAAAGAAATTTCAGAAAGCAAGCTACCATGTGCACGTGCCCTACCACAAGTTCCTCTTCTTGCACCCACCTGACTGTGGGCTAGTGACATACAAATGTACCAAAGAAATCCCCTCACACCTTCTGCTTCTGAACATCACCACTAACTCCAATAAAGGTACTTGCCCACGGGTTCCTTTGTTTTTCTCCCACTCGCTCTGTCCCCTCTCTACTTGCTTTGTTGAACCCTCTCTCCCTTACTGCTCCATTTGGCTCCCTTGTGGCATGTGGTGCCTTTGTTTCTCTAGGGTAAACCTTCTTCCTGCTCCTCTCCTGTGTCCCTTTCTTAGGCTGGATTGAATGATCATCTCAGAAATGAATACAAAACTTGTATTAAATGAAAACAGAGGTCTCTAAAATCTGAAGTCAGGAAAGCAATCCTGAACTAAACTTTCTTTTCAAGGTTTAGAAAAAACAGTTTTACACATATTAAGGTAAAAAAAATCCCATAAAAAAGTTATTGTAAGTGGGGCACCTGGGTGGTGCCTTTGGCTAAGCATCTGCCTTCGGCTCAGGTCATGATCTCAGGGTTCTGGGATAGAGCTCGTGTTGCGTTCCCTGCTCAGAAGGAAGTCTGCTTCTCCTTCTCCCTCTCCCTCTGCCTCCACCCCCTGCTTATGTTCTCCTGTCTCTCTTTCAAATGGATAAAAAAAAAAAAAATCTTTTAAAAAAAGTTATTGTAGGCTGCCTGGGTGGCTCAGTGGGTTAAAGCCGCTGCCTTCGGCTCAGGTCATGATCTCAGCGTCCTGGGATCGAGGCCCACATCGGGCTCTCTGCTCAGCAGGGAGCCTGCTTCCTCCTCTCCCTGTCTCTCTGCTTGCCTCTCTGCCTACTTGTAATCTCTCTCTCTGTGTCAAATAAATAAATAAAATCTTTTAAAAAAAAAAGTTATTGTAAGATAAAAGAGAAGAGGATTCCTACAATGAAAGTTTGCATGAAAGATATGATCACAAATGCCCATATCCCACTATTACTATCCCAAATGGTTACAACCCACTATTATTTCACAATGAACTCAATGATTTTCGAAATGAACTAGAAGACATTAAAGAAAATGTTACATGAAAGAACAAAAATTAGAAATAGAAAAACTCAGAAAAGAATTGGAAGAAAAAATTAATTCCTGAAATTAAGACAAAACTAAAAGAAAATAGCAACCTATGGAATGGGAGATGATATTTGCAAATACCTTATAAGATAAAGGGCTAGTATCCAAAATCTGTAAAGAACTTATTAAACTCAACACCCAAAACACAATCCTGTCAAGAAATGGGGAGAAGACGTGAACAGACATTTCTCCAAAGACGACATACAAATGGCCAACAAGCACATGAAAAAAAACTCAACATCACTTGGCATCAGGGAAATACAAATCAAAACCACAATGAGATACCAGCTCACACCAGTCAAAACGGCCAAAAGGAAAAACTCAGGAAACAACAGATGTTGGTGAGGATGTAGAGAAAGGGGAACCCTCCTACACTGTTGGTGGGAATGCAAACGGTTGCAGCCATTCTGAAATACGACATGGTTCTTCAGAAAGTTGAAAATAGAGCTGTGCTACCCAGAAACTCCACTACTAGGGGTTTATCCAAAGGATACAGACACAGTGATTCCAAGGGGCACATACACCCCAATGTTTATAACAGCCATGTCCATAACAGCCAAAATATGGAAAAAGCCAAGATGTCCATCGACAGATGAATAGATAAAGATGTGGTACGGGGATATACACACACACACACACACACGCACGCACACACACTATGGACTATTAGCCATCAAAAAGAATGAACTCTTGCCATTTGCAACGATGTGGATGGTACCAGAGAGTATCATGCTAAGTGAAATGTCAGTCAGAGAAAGACAAATACCATACGATTTCAACTCATATGTGGAATTTAAGAAACAAAACAGGTGAAAATAGGGGAAGGGAAGGAAAAATAAAATAAGATGAAAATAGAGAGGGAGGCAAACCATAAGAGACACTGAACTCTAGGAAACAAAGTGAGGGTTGCTGGAGGAGAGGTAGGTGAGGGGATGGGGTAACTGGGTGATGGGCATTAAGGAGGACACTTGATACATCAGTTGTATCACTAAATTCTATGCCTGAAACTAATAATACAGTATATGTTAACTAAATTGAATTTATATAATTAAAAAAAGACAAAACCAAAAGAAATATAAGAGCAGCAAATAAACACAACAATAATGCTTTTAAGAGAAAGAGGGCACAAAGGAGAAAGAACTTCAAAATAAGAAAGAAATTATGAGATTAAAAAATTGATCAAAAATGAACTTACCTCAGAAAATACTAAAGATAGGCAGAGAAGATCCAACCCACAAATAATAAGTCCCTGAACAACAACAACAACAACAACAACAACAAAGCAAGGGAGTGACTGGGTGGGTCAGTCAGTTAAGTACCCGACCCTTGATCTCAGCTCAGGTCTTGATCTCAGGATCCTGAGTTCAAGCCCTGCACTGGGGCCCATGCCCAGCTTAAAAAAAAAAACAACAAAAAACCAAAGCAAGGAAACAGATCAAATACTAAAAATATCTGAATACATATTGAAAAAGCACAGAGCACACGTGAGAATATCACCTAAATTGACCAACCCCAAGACAAAGTTTAGTGAAATTACTGGGAATTAAAGAAAAAGAAAAAAACCTGTTGACATTGGCAAAAATAGCAAATGAGTTGTAAGGAAAAAAAGTAAGGTGACTATTAGGGTTTTTTTTGGGGAGGGGAAGCAATTATTAACTTTTTAATAGCAACATTTTATGCCAAAAGAAAAACGGAAAAACATTTAAAACAAGGAAAGAAAATGTGACTCAAGGATTTTGAATCTGGTAAAACTGACCTTTTGGATATAAAGAGAATATACAAACTTATCAACATACAAGGTCTTTACATTTAAAAATGAAAAGATAAAAATAATCTTTCCTTGTAGGGTTAAGTTCCTCCCTCTACCTAATAAAGGAGATGAAAATGATTTTAAAAACCATGAAAGACAGAAATGCACTGAAAGAATTCATAAAATATTAAAACAGCATCAATTCATTTGAAGAAAAAGTGAAGCAAATTCACCAAGACTTCCTATTTGGGTACTGAATTAATCTACATAGAGGTAAAAAGTAACCGGTTGTTTAGGAAAGTATTGATATTTGGGAACTACTCTTTGCCTAAGATTATTCTCCATTTAAAGATAGTTTTCTTCAACATAGACTTCTGATGCTTCACAGTGTTAGTTTTTTGTATAAATATACTGTCCTTAGTTTTATTTCATTTTGTATGTACTCTATTTTGATATGTATTTACAACTCTACTTTTGAAAAAGTCATTCTATAAATATAATAATTGCACATTCAATTCCTTCTAGTATCCTATGAACTTACCTAGTCACTATTTATAAGTCATTTCCTAAAGCTTAGCAAAAAAGAATTAACTACTGATAAGAAATAATCACTGAAATGCCATACCATTTGGAACACTGAAATAGAAAAATTTTATCTATTTTGTTAGTCAATTATATCACAAATAATCATCAAGTCAATACTATGTTGTGAGCATACAACTTAAGCATTTGACTAATTTTAACTGGCTTTGTCATGAACAAAGTCTTCAATTTTCTAAAGTATGAATGATGGATTACAGGAACCAGGTGGAAATAAAACTCTTTAAAAAAATTCTAAATGGTGAAGATGTAATATGGTAACGTCGACAACTAATACTTATTGAGTATTGAGAATTTATGTGCTCAGCAGGGTGCTAAGTGTTTTATATGCACTCTTCCCATTTAATCCACCCATTGTCCATATTTTACAGATGAAGTAAATTAGGTTGAGGGACGTCAAGTCATTTCCCTAGGGTCCTAATGTAGTAAGTGGCAGGGCCAAGAGTTAAATCTAAAACTAACTTCAAATACTCTGATTACTTAACCACTACAATAAACAAGCTTTTATTTTTTGAAAACATGATTTTAATTTTTAGACCAGTGGCTATTGCTAGAGCCACAGAGAAACCTAGCCCCTTTTGGTAAAAAGGTAGGAAACAAGGCATGCAGATCTAAGGTACCTTACAATAAAGAAAATGTTTCAATAATGAAGATAAATGCTCAAAAGTGTCAAATGTTACAAAGAATGTCAAGAAAAAGAAATTCTTAAGTAAGCCCAATGGATGAAGTGATTAGCGGGCCACATGTGAACTACTCAGGTCAAATACTATAGAGATGGGTGTCAGATGATTGGGCTAAGTGATGGTATGTGGGGGCAGTGTAAGCACTGGAACTCAAAGAACTTATTTCTATGCCTGATTCGGCCATTTATTGATTGTATGACTTATGGCAAGTTACTTTAATACCTTGCTGTGTTTCTAATTCCTCATTTGTAAAATCAGAAAAATAACACCTCCTTCACAGAACTGTGAAAGTAGATAACTAACCAACCTTAACAGACAGGTACTGGATCATAATAAATACCCACAAATGTTAGCTGTTTATCCCTTCCTAACACTTAAGCAATCCTTTCCACGCTCTTGATCTCTCCTTTAAATCTTCTTTGGCCTTCAAATATGAATGCTGTCAATTCACGAAACTGTTTTGTCAAAATCTATATGCATTGCTAAATTTATTAATGACCCCAAATTGCCCTTCGAAAACACCAGAATATTTCACATTCAGTATGAACACAATGCTGAGAAGAGAAACTAGTAACTGCAAAGACATGAGAAACTTACTAGTAAGTGCATGGAAGTATTCAATGTGTATTTTTTATTAAAGAAAATGCAATCATTTTGGTAGCTGTGAGAAGTATTTCTGTGTAAACAGAAATAAACTATTGCTCACTCTACTCCATCTAAACATCTTGATTTCTTCACAGCAACTGCCACAATTCATTATTTTTTCTCATTTATTTTTTGTCTTCCATTTTTAGACTACAAGCTTCCTAAGAGTAGTGATCAAATCTCTATTATTCATCCCTGTATTCCCCAACACCTGGCATATAGTAGGGTTTGAAGAAACTTTGATGAATGAATTTACAGTAACTGGAAGTAAAAAAAATCATCTTAACAGAAATGCAAAAAAATTCCAAGATATTTATAATTAAAAAAATAGAACACAATTTATAGTGTTTTGTTACCCTAAAATTCAAAAAACCAAGTAAATAACTAATTATTAAAAAGTAAGCTGTAACTCCTCTAAGTGAATTGATTCAATACACAGTCAGCATCCTGAGGAAAAATGAACTGGAAGAAAATTCTCAGGTAACCGAAGTTTGCCAATCTACACAATGACTACATAAGAACCAGTTTTTAAAGACAATCCTACAACACATATCGTTAAACAAAGAATATATAAAACAGCTGAGTCAATTTTATGATGCTTCGGGGTTTTCATGGGTTGTACTATGCTGCAATGTTCTTGGGATGCTACTCATCTGTAAGGTGATCTGTTCCTATGGCACCTAAGCTCTTGTACCTCTAGAGTTCTCATGTCTGTATTAGCTACCTCTCCCCTCCCTGTCAGGTAGTGTTCTGCCTCTGTCCCTCCTCATGTTATATAATCTGTTCAGGGAAAAAACAGACAATTAAGTTTATTAGAAACCTGTGAACTGTATTACTGAGTAAAACATATAGGTAAGAACCTCTACCAAAGTATAAATTGGAGGCTTGACAGCTCAGGGATCTTTATTTTTCCCATAAAAGGTTAAAGTTGCTACAAGTTCATCTTTCCTAAGTATTAAAATAGTTCGGTGATGAAGTCTAAATAACCAATCGGGGGGGCCTGGGTGGCTCAGTGGGTTAAAGCCTCTGCCTTTGGCTCAGGTCATGATCTCAGGGTCCTGGGATCGAGGCCCACATCGGGCTCTCTGCTCAGCAGGGAGCCTGCTTCCTCCTCTCTCTCTGCCTGCCTCTCAGCCTACTTGTGATCTCTTTCCCTCTGTGAAATAAAGTCTTTAATAAACAAACAAACAAATAAATAAATAACCAACCAACCAATCGGGATAACCAGCAATATATGTTTATGAATGCAAAATCTCAAAAGACAAAAACAACTTGTAGAGTAACTACAATAAGAACATTTGAGTTTTTCCTTAAAAGAATGTTTAATATCTCCTTAAATCATGTATCTTACACTACATGTTACTGTTAAGAACTCATCCAATATTCTTACCAAGAGTATCTTTAATGAGCATTTCAAGCTTCTGCCCCATGTTGGGTCCTCTCTCCTCTCTTGGATTCTGTACTCGGTTTACAATCTCTTGCTTGATGGAGTTGATTACAAACAATAAATTATCTGGAAGACAGAACAAGACACTTGGAACATGTCACTAACACGGAAGAATTTGCTTTTTATTGTGTAATAACAGTTACTCAGTTAAAAATAGAAAATTTGTAAGAAAATATTAAGTAGTGATGGTTGTAAGCTTTTTAAAAAAAATTTAAATTTGATTAGCCAACATACAGTACATCATTAGTTTCAGATATAGAGTTCAGTTATAAGCTTTTTTATCCAAAGAAACAAATTTCAAATGATGTGCCAGTTTTGATGACACACTATAGAGACGTATCAACGTCTACTATCCTGTAAGCAACTTGACTTAATTGTCTTCATGGCTTCAAGACCTATAATAGTGCCTGTGTACTGAATCATAGGATCTTAGTAAATGTTTATTAAATAAATCACATGAAGTCCTTCAAGTCCTCCAAAGACAAAATTTTAAAAACTATCCCCAGTTTAAGAAGAGAGTTAACCAAAAGTAAACAGAAAGAGGTAAATGATAAAGAGCAGAAATCAATAAAACAGCAGAAACATACAACAGAGAAAGTTAACAAAGCCAAAAGTGGTTCCCTAAAAATATCAACAAAACTGATATCCACTCCTACCCCCTCATCCCCAGCTAAATAGATTGATCACCTGTATCTGGAATGAAAAAGGGGTTATCACTTAAGAATCTACAGCTATTGAAAAGGTAGTAAGAAAATGCTATGCCAACAAATTCAACAACTTGTAAAAAATGGTCACATTTCTTGAAAATGCAACTTAAAAAATCGACACAAGAAGAAATGAAAAATATGAACAGCTTATTTCAAGTAAAGGAATTAATTTATCCAAAAATATTCCTAAAGGAAGGGTTTTAATGGAAAATTGTATCAAATATACAATGAAGAAATAAAATTGATCTTATTAAACTTTTCAAAAAAGAGGAGGAAAGATCATGGCCCAATTCACTCTGTAAGGTCAAAACAAGCCCAAATACCAAAACCTGACAAAGACATTATAAAAAAAAAAAAAAATCACAGACCAATATCCCTCTTGAATACAGACATACTAATCCTTAACAAAATATTAACAGAATACAACTTAATGTTTTAGAACAGAATCTTACAGAATATTTTCAATAGACTCTAATATAAAAAAGGACAATATATCACAACCAAGTAGAGTTTATTCCAAGAATTCAAGGTTGGCTTAATATTCAAAAATCAGTTAATATAATTTACCATATTAAGAGGTAAATTTGTGATATATTACCGGAATAAAGGAGAACAACATAATTGCTCCAACAGATGCAAAAGAGACGATATGACAATATTCAACACCCATTTGTGATAAATGAAACTACAAAAAAAAGAGAACTTAAAGTGATAGAGGGCATCTCATCTTACAAAAAAGCCTACTGCCAACATCATACTTTAAGGTGAAAGGCTCCCCCACCCCAAGACTGATTTTTCTTGCCTTACTGCATTATCTAGGACATTGGATAGACATGGTGATTGCCTTGTTTGCAAAGGCATAAATATCAGAAAAGAAATAAAGCCATCCCTATTTGCAGATGATGACTGCTTAAACAGAAAATCATAGGGCATCTACATACCTACCACTGGAACTAATAAACAAATTTAGCAATGAGATACAATAATAATATGCAAAAATCCATTTTATATATTAGCAGCAAAGTTTAAAAATAAAATTTCAAAAATGATTCCATTTACCGTGCACCAAAAAATATAAAATACCCAGCAAGAGACCTAACAAAAGATGTTAAGCATTCTACCCTGAAAACTATAGAACAAGGCACAGAGAAATTAAAGGAGACTTAACAAATGTAAAGAGATACCA
Source organism: Ailurus styani (assembly GCA_002007465.1). NCBI lineage: Eukaryota > Metazoa > Chordata > Mammalia > Carnivora > Ailuridae > Ailurus > Ailurus styani. The sequence goes on from LNAC01000017.1 coordinate 2,926,089, forward strand.
AATCATGGATTAGACGACTCCATTTTGTTAAAATAGTAATTCTCTCCAAATTGATCTACAGATTGAAAGCAGTCCCAATCAAAATTTTAGTAAGCTTTTTTGTAAAAAGTGATTCCAAAATTTATATGGTCATGTAAATGACCTAGAATAGCCAATGCAACTTTGAAAAAACAAAATTGTAGGATTAACAAGAATTTACACTTACCTGACTTAAGATTTACTATAAAACTACAGTTTCAAAACAGTTTATATCCACATAAAGGTAGACAAATGATCAGTGGAACAGAATACAGAGTCCAAAAGTAGACTCATATGTACAGGGTCAACTGATTTGACAAAGGTGAGAAAAACAACTTAACAGGAAAAGGAAGGGCTTTTTAATGGATGGTGTTTGATCAACTGGATAGTCATATGGAAAAAAAATGAACATCAACTCTCACCCCATACCATAAATAAAAATTAACCTAAAATAGATCATAAACCTAAATGTAAAACCTAAAACTATATGAGTTCTAGGAGAAAACATACAAGAAAATATTTGCATTTTGGAGTTCGCAAAGTTTTTAAGAACACTAAAAATACAAAATATAAAAGGAAAACCTGGCAAATTGGAGTTCACCAGAATTAAACATTTCTGCTCTTTGGTAGCTCTTGGGGCTACCCCAGTTTTCCATGACTTGGTTCATTTTCCAACTGGGGATGTCTAAGGGATGTCCCTTCTCAGTGGGTCTTTTATATTTACTTGGGCACTTGATCTTTAGCAGAAACAATGATGAATTCATTAACTCCTGTGTTTACATACTGTTAATCCTTCACCCTCTAACTGCCAAGTAAATTCCGTTTTAACATCTTAAGTAGCACAAATTGTTTATCCTAAAATAAAGGAGTTAGAAAGGCAGGGTATTGTGCTATGCTTAATTCTATGTAGTACAAAACATATAATGCAGAATAACTAAGACCTTCAGAATATAAATAAATAAACAAAAAGAATAAAGATAATGGAATAAATTTTTCATAAAGTTTATTTCATTCTGAGGTTATTTCTGTCTCAATTTTTTAATGCTAAAATATCCTTCCTTGTATGAAATTACAGTAGTTGTAGATGATATTCTTTTTAACGTCTTTACCTGGCAAAATATTAAAGTTCACAACCCTATAGTTCCCAAATCCCAAATTCTTTTTCAAATATCACTGACTTGTGAGCTACAAATTCCAGAAACTATTGGGTTAATAGGTGGGTAGTGGATAATAAGTGTGCTACAAAACAATAACAGACCGTCTGACAGATATTTCGAGGAATCGAGGGCACCATTCTCTTAAGAAATGTACCAAAACTCAAGGGAGATTTTTCGAACTACATGTGGCAAACTGCATGAGAGCATCATATGGGTTCTGAAATGACTTCTAAACCAATAGTTAAGGCTGGCTGTTCTTTCCCAGAAACTGGAGAAGAGAAGCTAGTAAGACAGAAGTGGAAGAGAAATAAATGAATGAGAAGAGCTTCTCTTTCTTCATGCTAATTGAGAAGAAAATGGTACCTTTTAAAGACAGGCCATTTTCCAAAAAATGTAAGATGCTTTAAGTCAGCTTTAGAAACAAGAAAAATTTAAGACAGCTCTCATGACTCAATTTGAGATAGAACAACACATCCAGAAACACACATACTCCTGGCCCTTACCAATTCCCCAGGTGTTCCCTAACCCAGAATATATTTACATCACAGACCAAAGCATGTTGGGGGGGGGCTGTCCATTAGCATACAGACAAATGCAAAAATATCTGGCTATACATAATTATGGATATACATATATACATAATTATGGGTAAATACATTAACTGAACAACACACAGATAGATGCCCACAATTGTCCAAGGAAACACAGACCCAGAAGGCTCCCACTGGCCCACAACATCACCCTGGAGCCCAAGTCATCTGATTCTAAAACAGAATATGAATGTCTATGATACTGTAATCATTATGTGTATATATACTCACAGAGCTCAAAGTCAGAACGCTTCAACAGCAAGAAAGAATAATAGGAAAATGGGTAGATTTCCTTTCCAACAAACCAACTATTGTTTTACCTAATTCATTTACCTGATGAGAGTTCCTGAGTGGCAATTAACATGTATAAAACCATCAGCTCATTTCACAAGTTGTAAACTTCACAATAGGAAATCCTCTTTCTGCCCTCACAAATGGAAACAAGATAATCAAGATAAAGAATTAAGAAAACTGCACAAAGTTTACTGACCACCTATGTGCCAGATGTCATGGACTTCAGAAAATCTCTGAAAACAAATAGTACTTATCATTTTGCCACTCATCCACTTTCAGATACAACTTAGCCCAAGAGCTATACAGTGAAGACAATTTTAGAGTCAAAAGAACATAAAACTCGTATGACACCAGGCTTAAGGAATAGTAAGAGAGGAAGGAGAAAAGGAAAGGTGGTTCTTACTACAGAAGATCAAAACCAGAGCTTTCCAAACCTCTAGTGTACAGTAAAAGGGTTCTAGGTGTTTGAGATACTAATCCTCTCAGCCCATAGGGGCCTCCCCTCCTATGTGCATTCTACTCTGATAAATTCCAGGATGCCTCAGAGATGATAATTTTTACATGTGCCATGTTGTGAAAGATTAGGCGGTACCGATCTAAACCAAGAGTTACCAAATAAGTGCTAAGATAGTTGCCTAAGAGTAATATGGGGGTAGTGTTAAAAAATATGGACTTGAATTCTACTTGCAGATTCCAATTCATTAGATCTGGGGAGAACCCTAGAAATCTGTACCTTAACATGTACACAGAAGATCCTAATGAGCAGTCAAATTTGTAAAACACACATCTAAATTACCTACTCAGACTAAAATAAACACTAATCACTAAAACTGGCTAACACAACACAACTGTAAAATGAAGTAGGAGATTACTGTGGTCACAAGTAGACAAGCTCTTCAGGATAGAGAGGAGATCTGGCATGGAGAGCCACAGATACAGAAACTCACTGAAAGGAGAACATGAATGAGTAAGAGTGAGTATGTAGCTTACTGAATGAATGAACAAAAAGGAGGCTTGCCTAAAACTTGGCAGGATACAGGGAAAGCAAATAACAAAACCAAAGAAAAAGAGAGTGGTCGGCAAAGTAATAGATTAATCAAATTCTTAAAAGTTTAGGTTTACCATATTCTGTGTTGAGGCCCCATAATTTCACTTTATTAGCTTCATACTGGGCTTTTTTCTTTAATCGACAAGCCCTGTGAAAGGAAGGAGCAATTAGTTCACTTCTTTTTTTAAGTGAACATTCAGAATATACTTCTTTTTGCTGCTGACAAACATTCTCTAGTAACAACCAAAAATCACTGCCTATTGATGTTTATATCAAGGAACTCAGTTTCCAAAAAACACACAATATAATCATTAATCCAAACTGATTTTTGAAAATTTTAGCACATGTCCAAAAATAAAGTTATGACGAATACACTAAAATAAACAACAAAAACTGACAATAGCAAGAGAATGTAAAGAGGAACCATCATATAGTGCTAATTGGGATATAAAATACCACATATTGCTACTTTGAAAAACAGTAGTTTCTTTTTAAATTTTACTTTATTAACTTCAGAAATAGCTACTTTGGCAATTTCTTATAAACACAGACTCCTGGGTATTTACCCAAGAGAAATGCAAACTTATGTTCACACAAGCACCTGTAAGTGAATGTTTATGGTGGCTTTACTCATTATTGGCAGAAAGTGGAAGCAATCCCAATGTCCTTCAGCTAGTGAATGGATAAACTGTAGTATAACCCTACAAAGGAATACTATTCAGCAATAAAAAGGAACAAACTATTACCCAACAGCATGGATCAACATGAATCTCAAATGCATCATGTTGAATCAAAGAAGCCAGACTCAAAATGCTACATATCATATGATTGCGTCTATAAAACATTCTAGAAAAGGCAAAACTGGGGGGACAGAAAACACATCAGTGGCTGGAGGGATCAGGGGTGACAGAAGGATTTCCCTTTACAAGGAGGCATGAGGAAATGTTTTTAATGGATGATGAAAATTATTATCTTGATTGTGGTGGTGTTTATATGATGGGATACGTTTGTCAAAACCCAAAGAAGTATACCGCAGAAGAGTCTGGGTGGCTCAGTTGGTTAAGCAACAGACTCATGGTTTCGGCTTAGGTTGTGATTTCAAGGTTATGCGATCAGGCCCCACATGGGGCTCCAATGCTCAACTCAGAGTCTGCTTGGGATTCTCTCTCCCCCTCTCCCCTACCCTTCCCCCTACTTGCACACACACACTCTCTCTCTCAAATAAATAAATCTTTTAAAGAAACCCATAAAAGTATACATTAAAAAGGCATACATTTTACCTCAAGTAAATCATACCCCAATAAAAAAACTGACTTACCACAAAACAAAGAAAAAGTAAAACTATGATAAATTTTTTCATTTTTATAATACAGTGCACTTGAGTCCATTCACCTTTCCCTTTTAAAAGCATAACACCATCTTTTGGTATTATGAAGCATAAACAAAGCATAAATACCATCTTTTATTTTCAAAGGAAAAATTACAATACTCTCATTATAATATTTATAAAAGCATATTTCTGAATAAATGGTTGACAATCATCTCTAAAAGCTCACTGAAAGTCTAAAATCTCACCACCTAGACTTTATTTACACAGGTGAACATGATTAGCATTTACCTGGAAGCCAGCTTATTTTTTTCCTTCCTTGACCTTGGCCGGGCTGTTAAGGGTAGTTCACTGACAGGAGTCAGATCACTAATCACCTTATTCAGTTTCCGTAGTTCATTGCCTATCTGGAGTAGCTTTTTAGGATTTGGAGTCAGGTCTTCTACGTCAGTTCTCCGTGACTTCTTTACTGCGTATTTTCCTACAGATGGTTTAGAAGAAGTTTAAGTCAGATCATTTTATTTCACCAAAGATGCATTCTACAGCCATATTTTAAAACCACATTTCACCCTTCCCTTTTTTTTTTCTTTTTTAGAAGTCTTGGCATGTTTCAGAAGTCTCAGCACGGTATGCTAAAAGGGCTAGCCTCCTCTCCTTCCCACCGTGTGCCTCCAAGTAATTGGGGAAATATGGCACAGCTCCAGTCTCCGCCAAGTCCTTCTCCACCTTAAAGTTTCTAGCCCTGGTATGACAGAATCTTAATTACGTGCATAGTGGTAATAAGCATCGCAAACCTCAGGAATGGAGCACGAGTTCACTGCACCCAAAAGTCGGGGCTAGGGTAGAACATACACCCAGAAAAGAAAAAGGATATTTTACTCAAACCAAGAGGTTCTGATGCTATGACTGAAAATTTCCCAGACATATACTCTGGTATTGGACTCAAAAGGCCAACAAATAAGTACTGCCTTTTGTGAAAGCTCTTCTTTAGTTAGTTTGATAAATAATGTTACAGAAGACCTGGGGGTCTTACCCTATCACCGAAGGCAAGAGAGATGGCCTGATCTTCCGAACCACAACATACTAAACAATTTTCCTAGTACTGGCCATGTGCTACCTAAAGCTATTTACTGGACCTGTCCTTTCATTTCTCATAGAAAACTGACAGCACAGACTGAGTGCCAGTGGAAAGGGAAAATGAGGCACAAATATACTTCTGACGTAATTCCTGTGTCAAAACAAAATTGCTTAGTAACTTACATCTGTAGCATGAGAGATTACTAAAACTGTTCATTGAGAGCCAGACTTACTAGAGCCCTTCCCCTTCTCAGTACAGATTTTGGATCACACAAAAGAAAAGAAGAAATATACTTAATTACATCTTCCTAGGTTCACAATTGTAAACTTCGCCTGCCTAAGATTATAAGCTTCTCTCAACTCCTACCATTCAACTCTTCTCTCTCCATTTCTTTTCTCTACAATTATTCCCTTTCCTCTCCCTCCTCTTTTCTTCCCACCACCATTTGATTCCAATCTCCCTATTTACATTGAAGCCTGGAGACTGGACAAGAATGGAAGAGAAAGATTCTGGAGCCCATTCCCTTTCTCCCAAACCCTTTGGTTTATTGTAACTGTGGCAGGTCAGGAATCAATCAGCAGTCTCCTGGTCCTTTCCTGGTAGGGTAAGTAGAACAGGAAGTAACCAAAAATCACTTCTGCACAGAGCTTCCTCCCTGTTTAGGTGATGGCTCTCACTACTGGTAAATGCTATTTGTGAGTATCTCTGCAGTGATAGCCATATATAGCAGCCCTACTGTTCCCCTCTCCACTTTGCTAGTAAGGGTTGAATATGTAGGTACATATATTCAGTAAACATTAGACAGTAAACATTATGGTTTATGATCTCTATTAGTGACATGAAATGTTTGACCACAATTCCCTCTTACCATGATGTAAGCCATTTTTCTGATACATATTACTTGGCAAGGTGTCTCGGTTCCATTCAGATGGCCTTAGCATCCTCTCTTGCTGTGATGGGGTGAGCTGCTCACTATATTCCCAGAAGTACCTTCTTTTACCTCTCTTCCGAGAGGATATTGAAGTCATCTCCTTCAAGTCTTCCACAGAATCATTTTCATAGCCTTAAAAAAAAAAAAGCCCCCCATCCCCAACTTCTTAAGTTCCATAAATTTCAATAAAGCAATCAGGGCAAATAAAAAGATCTATTTGTCACTTGATATATTTCCTTTCATCTGAAAACATCACTGGCATGTCAAAGGTAACAGACCAGGTCTATAAAATGACTTTTAATATGGAGATCTCTAACTCATGAAATATTCAGAGATTAATAATCATAGGTAACTATACTGTTTATCCTCCTTATAGTTCTCTTTGGTTCATATAAGTTAGTGTATGACAAGTTTTTCTTGTATCTTTATACAGGCGCTCATTGAGAGAATAATGAAATATAGCTCCAGGAAAGTCAAATGTACCATTAGATCATGGTAATAAGACCCTACACTGTGATTTAAAATGCCTTCTTCCTAAAATTTATGCAACCAAAACATTCCCAGACAGACAGGTATGTGCATTTCTATGATGGCATCCTACCAGAAAGAGTTTTATGAGGCAGTAGTGGTTTTCTGCCTACCTGCCACCCTACCCCTTTTGTAAAAGTACAAAAATGAGAGTGCTCTCTCACAGGCTCTCAAATAAAAACATATATGCCTAGTTTAATATTTTACTGGAAGCAATCTGCATTTACTTTACTTTTTTAAGAAGTTATTTTCCTTACTAATGGGGAGTTTCAGAAAATACTTAATTCTGAGCTGCTAGAACTGTTGGTCAGACCTCACGCAGGATGACCTACAGACCTAAAATACCCTGAGAATGCCCATCTTAGTGTACTCCACATCATTAGTGCTAAGTACATGGAGGAGTGGAGATGGACCCCACGTAGGATGTATATAACACTAAAGTGGCCAGGAAAACTTGGGTAGCACTGATGAAGCCAAATGACCACTCTGTCTCCTAAAAACATGACTTCTCTGCAACTGACACTAAAAAAGTGATAATCTGCAGAAATATGGCTCCATTTATATGACATTCTGGAAAAGGCAAAACTATAGGCAAAACTAGAAAGTAGTTGCCAGGAGTTGGGGGTGGAAGGAGGGGCTGACTCTAAAGGAACACAAGGCAGGGGCACCTGGGTGGGAGTCAGTTAAGCGTCTGCCTTCAGGTCAGGTCATGATCCCAGGGCCCTGCTCAGCGGGGACCCTGCTTCTCCCTGGGCCTGCTGCTCCCCCCGCTTGTGCTCTCGTGCTCTCTCGATCAAATAAATAAATAAAATCTCTTAAAAATAATAAGTAAAGGAACACAAGGGAAGTTTAGGGGGTGATCAAACTCTTCTGTATCTTGATGGTGGTAATGGTTACCAGCACTACATGCACTTGTCAAAACTGACAGAAGTGTACACTTAAAGAAGGGTAAATTTCATACTTATACTTATACTTCAATAAACATGACCTTTTAAAAAAGAATCAATTTAAAGACCAGAATGATTTCAAAAGCAACAATCAAGAGAAGCTTCTGTAGCACTGCTGATATTAAAAGCATTAAAGTGCACAGGTGGTAGTTTAAAACAACATGGCAAAGAGTGTGACAGTGAACTCTAGTTTCTCATTAAGAAATGATGAATGAGTCACACCACCATTTCTAGAAGTCTGATTTTTAAAAATTCTGTTAGATACATAAAACAATGACTTTGGCCTATTTATTTGTACCAAAGTGACACTTCAAATTAAGGATTTCATCTTGTTCCAGTGATCAACCTAGCTTTCAGAAAGATGCAAGGGCCACATAGTGCCACCAGAAATGGCATTTTTCAAACACCTGGCTCCACCAGGCCAAGAAAGACTTATTGGCTTGAAGAAACTACTGGCTCAGGGAGATTAACCTAGTATGGCTGGGAACACCTCAATACAAACAGATGGACCAAAAAAATACTTCCAACTTCCTACCAATGTCAAGAACTGGTGTTCCACAAAAACAAAACAAACCAAAACAGAAACAGATTCGCAAATACAACAAACAAACCATATACAAGATACAGAGGGGGGAAATGGGTAGAGGGGACTAAGAGGTATAAATTTCCAGTTATAAAGTCAGTCAGTCATGGGATATCAAGTACAACTTGGGGAATGGTCAATAATGTAATAATTTCGTATGGTGACAGCTGGTAATTAGATTTAATGTGGGAATCATTTTGTAATGTACATAAATATTGAATCACGATATTATACATTGAAACTAATATTATATACCAACTATACTTTAATTAAAAATAAATAAAAATTTAAAAAATAAGTAAAAAAAAAATAAACAAAACCCAACCCTTTGTATGGTGGCAGACAGTTACTAGACTTATCATGGGGATCATGTTGTAATGTGTAAAAATATCCAATCATTATGATGCACACCTGAAACTAAGAGGATACTGCATGTCAATTATACTTCAATAAAAAAATAAAAGAACTAGTGTTCCCTATTTAAATCTACCCTAGCCCAAAGCATAAAGGAAACTTTTTCATATACAGCTTCCTCAGGCATCCCATCCCTCTGACAATTGTTTTGATAATCTCCCCTGTTTAGCAAACCTCCTCAGGTGGCCTGGATTTCTGGCGAACACTGTCCTTCTCGTTTAATGTACTTACATATTTCACTTACAAATACTCATTTGAGACTTCTAAGAGCCCGGTAAAAAAGGTGTTATTAACCTCATTTACAAAAAGAAACATGCTCATGGAGGCTTTAAGTGATTTGGCAGAGCTGGAACTGACTCAAGTCCCATGACTCAAGGAGTCTCGCTCCTATTGGGCTTATTTGACATGATTAACAAATGCAAGTCAAAAAGGCTACATTTATTGTGTAAAATTCTAACCACACATCTTTGGTTAGTGCAAACTACTGGTAAAGTTGATTGTGAAAATGTTTAGTATAGATTACAAAATAAACTTTCATTCTGGGGGCCCAATTCTTAGTATTACAACCATGTAATCCCAATGACCCCAAACAGTCATAGCCTGTCCACAGAATAGGCTCTATTAAAACTTGGGAGCAAGGCCAGAGTAGGGACTGAAACTCCATTTTACACCTTTCCTGGAGCTTTGTAGGCTCAGGCACTGTTGTAGCCTACTGCCAAGAAACAGCATCAAGGGAGCTAGTCATCACAAAAGGGCCTTTGCAAACTGCTGCAAATTAAACCAATCAACCCACTCTAAAACTAGCACTCTGAAGAAACTATAACTATCCCCACTTTTCTGCTTCAAAGGATTTCTTCCTGCTTCTCACCAATAATTCACTTCTGCGTTCCTGAAGTCACTTGTTTAGCTCTTTCTTCTAAGAAAGGGAAATTTTCATTAGTAAATGTGAATAAAGCCTAAATAATACCACAAAAATTATGTTGATTTTGTGGTTAAATCATGTCATTCATTTACATTTGTGAGAACTGTCCAAGTAATACTAACCAAAGAGGCTTTACTTTAAGTCAACTGGAAGTGAGTGAATTAAATGTTATCCAAACATTTAGCATTGTTAAACAGAGTCAAGAGGAGAGTTTTACCTAGCAAATGCATCTCTATTTCAAAGCAGTGTTGGTTAACACCAACAAGCTCACAAACCAGGATTCTTCTATAGGAGACAAGGCAAGAGAATGTGGCATGACAGAACAACACCAATTTTAACACTGCCTCCCCACCCCTCAATAAGAATCAAAAGGTTGACAAAATGGAAATGAGGGTCAACTTACTAAGTGATCTCTCTTCACAGACCTAGCCATCTCTCAACATACTTATCCAGGTAAAAATACACTACAAGATAAAGGATGAATTTAAAGTGCAGTTGAAAGCCAAAGAAAAGCAAAACTACATCCAGAAGTGGGGTAGACAGTATAGTCTCTGGCGATGGTGGGATTTACTGACTCCCTCTGATTTACATGTTCCTTTAAGCATCTACTGGGACAAGCATCTCCTTCTCCACACTTTCCATTTTCCTTAGTTATTACCCATCTACCCTTTGTTTCACCCTTCCCCTACCCTGATCCTAAATATGGAACTCAAAGCAATGGGGTTAATCGGTCAGACCTTGAAGACTACTCATAGATAGCACTCTGGTCTTCCCATGGAAGGGAGCTATATAACTTACCACTAGCTACAAAGACAACTTTCCCTGAAACACCTCAAAGCAAATTTTTTAAAGACTTTAATCTCTACACTGAACGTGGTGCTTGAACTCACAACCCCGAGATCAAGAGTCGCATGCTCTACCGACCGAGCCAGCCAAGTGCCCCTCAAAGCGAATTTTATTAATTTGTTGAGAGGAAAATTTTCCTGCTAAGTAGAAAAGAATAATCGTTCTATCTAGACTATGCAGAATTCTAAAGCAAACCAAAAAAACACATAAGGCCTTTTCCTCCAGATTAAAGTATTTTCCTTACTTGAAACTCCACCTGAGTCAAACAACTTAATTGTATCAAATACACAAATCTAAGCATTTGTGTAATAGAAAGATTTCACTAAAGCAAAGTCTTTTTTCTAGCAATAAGAGTGCTTCATAAGCTACAATATATCTACTATGGCTTAAAAACCTTTCTAAAAATTAAATATCAATCTTTATACTGCCAGAAATTCCAGCAATTGTAACAAAAGAGCTCTCTTAAAATTTCTAAGGTTTTAAAAATAACTTAGTTTTTTATGTACAAGTTACAGCATCAACATTATTCTTTTTTTTTTTTTAAAGATTTTTTTTATTTATTTATTTTACACAGAGAGAGAGATTACAAGTAGGCAGAGAGGCAGGCAGAGAGACAGGGAGAGGAGGAAGCAGGCTCCCTGCTGAGCAGAGAGCCCGATGCGGGCCTCGATCCCAGGACGCTGAGATCATGACCTGAGCCGAAAGCAGAGGCTTTAACCCACTGAGCCACCCAGGCGCCCCAGCATCAACATTATTTTTGAAGAATATAATTTTTGCTTAAATTTGAAGATCTTCACTTCTTTGTGCATTTTAAACTGTGTACCACTTGGCAATACCATTTTCATAAATACTGCACAAGCCAACAGTGGCAACAGCCCAAGCATGTAAATGCTGAATGAAGTGAACCAGTTCCCATAGGTTTCATTTTCTCCCTTTTATTTATATGTGCGGTATATAAAAAAAGCAGAGTATCCTTCATGCTCATTAAATTACAGCATGTATTCTTCTTAAATGGAAAAATACTATGTGAATGAAAGATGGGACAGACACAAAGAAAAAGCTCCTTTTTACATTATTCATTAAGTAGGTCTTGGTTATAAGCATGAGTAATATAAACCACCATCACTTGGTTTACCATTGTGGGCACTCCTAACTTGCCTCAACTATAAGAGAGGGACATGTATATAAATAGGAATATTTTTAAATCAATCAATTCTTGGCATCTTTGCACAGCTGGTCAGAGTAACAAATCAGGTCCCTTAACATAAATTAAGAAAGCGGCCTTGAAGAATCAGCCTATGAATCACTATATGAGCAAAAGCAATTATTTTAGAACTGCCTGAATAGAAAAAAAGCAATTACATATTATCTAAGCCAAGATAGTAAGTCATCTAATCCCCAAACTAAGGCAAAGAAAACATTCGTATCTCAAGATAGGAGAAGGGTCAGTTTGGTAAGCCTCCAAGCATTACCATACCTGGCTCAGAGAAAGTGTCACTAATATCATCATCTTTGTCATCTTCATAATCCTCTTCCTCCTCTTCCTCCTCCTCATTTTCAGAAAGTTCATGCTCACTACCAAATCCTTCATCATGGTCCTCATCATCAACATCCTCCTCGTCTTCCTCATCTTCTTCAGGGCTGCATTTGGTTGGCTGTTCACCCAAGTTGTCAGAGACAAAAAGGGAGTAATTGTGCTCTTCTTTTTTCTGGGATGAATCTGAGACCAATGTGCTGGCAGAAAGGCTGCTACTCTCTCCTGCTACAATTGACCCAGGACCCTCCTGGGACAGGGGACTGAGTAGTAGTTCCTGGGTTTCTTTAAAAGGCAAAGCTGGAGTGGCATGACCCTGAAGAGGCTCCATCCCTTTTTTCTCGGGTCTCTTTGCTACTGCACCACAGTAGCAAGTATTCTCCTTTGCTGCGTCTGCGTGAATCTGGCTCAACAAGGGCCGACTCTGCTGCACTGGGTTGATCTTTACCTTTGCCTTTTTTACATAGTCTTTACATTCACCATGAAAGTTCACCTTTTCATTATGATACATGTTCGTCTTCACCATGATCTGTGTGCTTGAAGTGGGTTTACTTGCTTTTTGGACACAGTCTGACAAAGGGACCTCAGCCTGAAGAGTTTTAGAAGAACACACAGGGGCAGCTGCTCTGCTTGAGATCTTTTTACTAGGGAATGAAGAGGGCAAAGGATTTTGTTTGACACTGAAAAGTGAATCAGGGTAATAAAGGGAATCGGAAACAGACTGAGAGTCCTCACTATTAAGCTGGGCCAAAGTTGGAGTTTTACTTATGACCTCTTCATCTTGGTAAGGGCTAGAAAAGTCATCCAGACCCAAGTAATCCACTTCTTTTGTTCCCCAGATGTCACAGCTGGTTAGCTTGGTGTACTTCGTTAAGTCTTCACAGTATGTATCCCACTGTTCCCAGTTTGAGGTTAAAGAACCCTCATTATCCAGGACATCTGTGAAAGACTCCAGATTTTCAATGTCTTTGCAGTCCTCCAAAGAAAGGAAGTTGTCTCTAGGATTCTGTTGATAGTTCATCTCTCTATCCTGAGAAAAGTTTAAAAAAAAAAATCACACACCTTATTTTAGGAAAGACGTACTCACCTCCATCCTCACATCCATGTACCAAATTGTTAAGTCAGTACTTGAACTCTGGTCTGCTTTAAGATAAAGGCTATTTACATGTCACTTCACCAGTCCATATAATATCATTTCCTTGGGCAAGGAAATAAAAGGGAAAATATGCCCCTTGAGAGGCTTAGGTATGGTCTAAATATCAAGGGCTCTTGAACTTTACTATAAACACTCTTCCTGAAAAAGGTTTACATTTCCTGATCTTTGACTTAAAAAATTTGGGGATCTCCTTTGAAACAAGCTTCAATTAAAAGCAAATAATGAAGAACTTACCTTCATCACAGAAGAATCTGTCTTCTTAAGTGAGAACTTAAATACAGAGGCAAAGAGCAAACCAAGGAAGAGTTGAAATTCCATGACAGAAAGATAAGATCTTTGATTAGACCCAGTTAACAACGCTTGGGCATGGGACTACAATACTCCTCATGAGTGTGATAGAGATAGGATTTTAAAAATATGTTAGTGAGACTATGTAGCCATTAAAAAGAATGCAGTTAAAGTCTAATGTACTAGCATTAGTACAGTAGGCTGCTCATCAGATGTCTTTGTTAAAAGAATTAAGTTACAGAATACTGTACCAATGAATGTGTCATCCAATTTATTTTTTTTTTAAGATTTTATTTATTTATTTCACAGAGGGAGAGAGATCACAAGGCGGCAGAGAGGCAGGCAGAGAGAGAGAGAGAGGGGAGCGGGCTCCCTGCTGAGCAGGGAGCCCGATGTGGGCCTCGATCCCAGGACCCTGAGATCATGACCTGAGCCGAAAGCAGAGGCTTTAACCCACTGAGGCACCCAGGCGCCCAGGTGTCATCCAATTTAAAATACTCATGTATTTATGAACAGAAAGACTTTGTTAGGAGTACTTATCTTTGGGGAAAGGCTTAGAAGGTGGAGGTTCAGGAAGGAAACAAGGACATTTTCATTTTTCCGGTTTGTTTTGATTTTTCCATTTGTGTGGGGCCTTTCTTGCTTTGTTTTTGCTTATGGGTGTGTGTGTCTCTGTGTTCTAAGAGCTTTAAAGAAGTACAGTTTGCAGCAAAATTCACCCGTATTAAGTGTACAATTCAATGATTTTTAGTAAATTAACAGATCTGTATATTTAGTCTTACAGTTTTTCTATACTTCCATGTTGCTTAAGCTGTATGTAATTAAAAAAATTTTTTTAAATGTTCCTCTTAGGAATCTTAGGTGTCTATTTACTTTGAGAATAAGTGATAAGTATACTGCTTGGAATTGCTATTTTTACCTCATATTCTCTGTGTCATATGCTTTGCTCAATGTTATCATTCCTAAATATCCCAGTTGAAGAGTCCGTTAGCAGTTAGGCATATCAAAAAAGCTTCCCAACCTCATCATCAGAAACTGAACTTGAAGATATTTAGATAAACTCTCCTCTTATAATTTTCTTTTATGTGTGTATGTATTTATATAAAAATAATTATTTTTATAATCATTTGCATATTTTAAAATTCCAATATAATTAACATATAGTGTTATTTTAGTTTTAGGTGTACAATATAATGATACAACAACTCTACACATTACTCAGTGCTTATCTGGTAAGTGTACTCTTAATCCCTTTCACCTGTTTCATCCATCCCCTCATCCATCTCCCCTGCTCTTACTATTTTCAATGGGTTCATACAGCCTTCTAAAATTACTAGACTGACATTCACAAGAATCAAACTTGACATCTTTTTTTTATTTTCAGGCATTCATAAATAAAAAAAACTATACCACAACATTTTTACCCCAAATCACTTAAAACAGAATCCAAGAAAATGTTACTTACCAGTTCATACATGAAATCTGGATCTGAACTGTTTGCTAAGAGATCTGTGCTCATCAGAGTCTGTTCTGAAAAGGTGTGGCTTCGAAAGGCATCCCCAAAAGGCGGATCCATTCCGCTTACACTAGGCTACAACAGAGTGATTTTAACTTTAGAAAGTTAAAGACTACTTCAAGACCAATTTATTACACATAACTCCCACACCTACTGACTTGTTAGTTTTACAACAATTCTGTATATTTTCTACTCTTTAGCACATTTGAGAGATTTAACTAACATTAAATTGTGAAGTTACATTAGGAAAATAATGAAGATGCACTAAAAATAGGAAAAGAAATAGTAGCAACTGTTAATAACACCTAACTTCTAAAAACTAAAGCTTAGCCACTAGACTCAGCATTCACTACCCAATGAGTACTTTTTTTATTCGTCTATATAACATTTCTTCAAACCCATCTCTAACAACACTTCCTCTTCTATCTCCCCAGTGTGCAGAATTCCCTCCTATTTCCCGGGGACTCCAGAGATAGCAAGTCAGTCTCATTCTGTACTCTTAAGTGAGTCCAGTGTCTTATTTCCACAATCTGGAAGACAACTTAGGCACCTTTAGTGCAACCAATGCTTCCAGGAACGTGATGATGAAGACCTAATCACCCACACATCCAAAAGTCTTACTGGCGAGACCAGAAATTTAGGCATGAGCTCAGTAGCCTGACTCCTGATCTCGGAAAAGGATACAACTCACATTCTTTAATAAACAAGGGAAAAAAGACTTGGAACCCAGAGCTGATGCTCCTTCTTTTCTCTCCAACCCACTTTTCCATTTCAACATCTATAGAAATCACTCCAGAGGGAAGTCAGGGGCCACACTCCTAAAGCAGCCCAAACAAGTGAAAGGCCTCACTCTGAAATCTAACTTGGATGAAGGAAGAGGATGTGAAAGAATAAAAATTCCCTCTCCCTTTTTGTTCTTATTCTGCTAAAACTTTAAAATATCCTATTAGTCTATTTGCTTACATTTCTCTATTCTCATACCTTCTACCTATCACAAACTGACCTTCTTACATGCTCTCCTATCATGTTTTTCTTCACTGGTACTTCCCAATCCAGTCTTTTCTTTCTGTAATTTTCCCCAACCCTACCAGACTACAAGCTCAAAGTAAGTGTGTTATAGCTCTAACTTCAAGTATTCCACAAGTAGCAAATTAAACTCTAAATGGGAAAGAACTCCAAATCAGTATGTGTAGTTCACTTGGCCTGGAGACTGGGGTGGAGCTAGGCCACTGGTCGTCTTAGTATCAGCTAGCAAATCCCCTTTCTTTGCCTCTGCTGCCTGCCCCTGAGCCACTGGATAATCCCAACAAGGTGCTTATTTTCTGTGCTCAAGGCATAATTCTGCCTGGCCCTACAAGAAGCCACCTAAGAGTCCTTGCTCTCTCTTATTTCTAGGTTTCTCCTCAGCACTGAACCCAAAGAGGTAATGGGGTAAGAGCTAACCACTGGAGGAGGACAGGAAGAAGTCTGGATGTGCAGTGGGGAAAAACAGGACTTATTTTATTATTTCAGAGATTGCCTCAAACTAGGACTGATAAATTCAAAGTAGTTACCATAATATAAATAGATCTAATCATTCTCAGTAACCTTTTGTGAAAATTATATATATGTATGGGAGTATATGTATATATATGAAAGAGAGAAAGGTTGAAATCTCTTACCATTTCCTCCTAACTACTTTTAAATTCAAAAGCCATAATGGAAAGAAACAACTGGGAAATAGGAAGCAGATGAAGAGATGGAAGTGGGCTTTCTGTGGCAGATTAATCTTCAGGGGAGTTGGGTGAGCCTCCTTAAAGCCAGCAGATCTGACCCCCTTCTAATCAACTTTTCATTCACCACGTTTCCCCATGTCAAGCTCATTCAATTTCAAAGTGTAGCAAAGGAGGAAATAGAAGCAAGGGAAGGAAGGATATGTATTCAAAACTAGCTGAGATCAGAAATAAAATGTCTTCAAAAGAGAGTTTGTCAAGTTGTGTTAAGATTCAGGAAACTTACAGAACCAATGGTACTGACTGTCTGCAGTGGGAAAATATAAAACTTTGCACCTACTCTGTATGATTTACCTGAGGCATTTCCAAGCCCAGATCCTGTGAGTCCGATCCCAAACTTTGTTTTTTCCTCGCTCGTAAATTCTTTTCCAGCTTTACTTTTAATTTCAAGATCAAAGACGATTTTCACAATAAATGGCAGGTTTTTCCAGAATGCCTTCAATTCAAATCCTTGGATCACTGCTTTTTACTTATTTTTTAGTATTCCTGTGTGAATCTGTCAAACAACAAAAAGTAACTTCACTGAGCAACATTAAAAACAAGCTGACCTTTCAAAAATGACATTAGCAAAGAACACTTTAAAGGAATACCTTTTAATGGTTGCAATCTCAAGAATTTGGTCATTTCTTAGTACCAACTATTCTGAAATTCACCATTCCTCTCTTTGTTTCTAAAAAAGGATAGGTCAATAACCAACTGGCAACATTAGAAAAGAAAAAAAATGACCCTGACAAAATTAACTGGAGGCCTATCTTTTCCTGTGACCTGAAAGATGCATCTAATGTAAAAGTAAAGCTCCCATTCACTTTATGTTCCGTATGAGAAAATATGTCTCAACATTTAATTCCATGTGTTGTATAATCATTACCGCGAAATTAATCCTCATTTTATATCTCTTATAAATTTATAAGAAGAGTAATGAATACATAAAAGTTAACAATGGTGCCTGGGAGGTTCAGTCAGTTAAGCATCTGCAGTCCCTGTCAGGCTCCTCGCTGGGTGGAGAGTCTGCTTCTCCCTCTGCCTGCTGCTCCCCTTGCTTGTGCGCTCTCTCTCTCTGACAAATAAATAAATAAAATCTTTTAAAAATGTTAAAAAAAAGAATTATTCCAGTAAGTTTTTAACATGTTTATGCTGGGGGAAATAGGAAAATACTCCACAGAGGGGTTTCGAGGGTTAAATAATGATTGTAAATCACCTGCAAAGAGTCTTGACTGTGTTAGAGCCTTAAATTTAAATGTTAATTCCCTTTTCCCTCCTCTGTGAAGGCCTTAATTAAGGGGGACTAAACATCTATACCCACTTCATCATCTTTTTCTACATCAGTGGTCCTCAAAGTGTGATTCCAAGACCAGCAGCATCAGCATCAACCTGAATTGTGTTACAATTGCAAAATTTTGGGCTCCAACCCAGACCAACTAAAACAGAAACTCTGGGAGTGTTTCTCCCAGTTACGTGTTTTAACAAGCCTTCTAGGCAATTCTGACTCTCCCTAAAATTGGAGAACGACTGACCTACACTCAACACCTTGCTCTCATTCAATCTAGTTGCAATATCCTTTCTTAGACTGATGTAAAGACCCAATTTAAGCTAAGCTGTTCCACACTTAACACACCTGGACTAGAGGGTTAGAGTGGTACATTATATCAATTTCAAAGGTGTCTGCAGAACTAGTAAGAGACTGTCAACAAGAGATTCAATAACTGTTCCACTTAATTAGATTGGTAAATTGACAACATTTCTATTTCCTAGATCTTTGCTGGGCTCTCCCCTCTGGTGGGCTGTCATTCCTACCTTGCTGTTCTAGCCTAGGAAACACCATCAAGTGCCCTGGCTGGGCCTACAAACAGAATTAACTATGCATTTCAATCCCATGCTACAGTTTAGGCTTCTGACAAAGGCCAGTTCTGGTCCAGTTCCTCCTTATGTGGCCTCATGCCTTAATCCTACTGCTGACATACAATCTCAGTCCTAATTCTTCCCTTGATTCCTGTGAGAAACAAGATCAGTTGCCCTTCCTTCCTCCCTCCCTCCTTTCTTCCCTTCCTTCCTTTTTAAGGGTGGGGAAGGGCAGAGGGAGAAGGAGAAAGAGAATCTTAGCGATGTGGGGCTAGATCTCACAACCCTGAGATCATGACCTGAACCAAAATCCAGAGTCAGATACTTAACTGACTGGGCCATCTAGGCACCCCCAGTCCGGTGCCTTTTTCTAGACCTATTACTTCAACTCCAAAAAGGTGTATGATTCAAGTGATGCATTCAATGATGTGGGTCAGTATAATCCTGGTCTATAATCTGGATCTGAGAGAAAAGTTTGATACTCTCTAAAATCTTAAGTTTACCCTTACTAAGCAACAGGCTGAAGACTCGAGAAAAGATTAAGTTCTATTAAGCAAATACTTACTGCCATCAACTAAAGACACCATCTACCAACAGCTTGGTTTATCCGGGAAAACAGTGGACAAAAAAGGGGCTAAGTTCTAGTCGCAGCTCTCACTTGCAAACTATAGAACACTGGGTAGGCCAATTTTTCTAAGCCTCATTTTTCTCATTTCTAGAAAGAAAACAATACTACTAATAATACTAGTTTCCTAGCCACCGAATTTTCTAAGTCATCAAACCATAAAATACAAATGCAAACAGAGGTAACCCCACTTTTTGAAGTTCATGTTACTTCACTTCACTTTTACAAAGACCTACACTGATACCTGTTTTTGCTAACTGAAGAAAATCCAAAGAGGATTTTTGTTTTTATGAAAATAGGTGAAAATAGTGTTAAGCGTTTATTGTGTTTTGGGCCCTTACAGAGGCAGAACACATCCCAAGCAGAGCAGCAAGTGCCCCACCCGGCTCCTTCCCCAGGAACCACCCAGCATCTCAGCATCAAGCTGCCACAGTCCTGAACTGTGTCTGTGAACATCTGTGCTTTATCCCGATTTATTTTGTGCATGCATTAGCAAGATGTATCCTAAGGTATCAGAAAATCCTATGAGAGGTTATTTCCTGAGCCTGGGAATGCTCAAAAATTTTCCACATAATTAATGGTAAGCGCTTCTCCACTTCATGCCATTTCAGCTTACGAAAGGTTACATAGGAGCCCTCTACTTTTGCATAGCAGGAGAAAACTTTTTTTTATTTTATTTAAACACTTGATCTCAAAACTAGGTTGTAATGCAGTTAGCAAAAAGAACACTTATTTAGAGCACTTGACAGGAGACCTGGAATCCAGTTTTGATTCCATGATTAAAACTTAGCAGGCTTATGAATTTGAGCAAGTTATTTAAATGTATGTCTTAGCACCCGACTGAAGAATCACAGTTATTCTCCTTTAACTATAACAGGGGTGTTATGAGAATTAAATGAGATATTAAATTAGGATGTACTAATAAAATAAAAGGTGATGATTATCAATAGGTACATTTTGCCAATGCTTTCTATTGTTCCATAGCTAGCCCATCTCAGAAACTCAACATCTGTGACAGCTATTGGCAGCAAGACTGAATGTTTTAAAGACACCAATTCCCAAAGGGAGAGTGGGTATCCACCATCTTAAGAGTTGGGCACATCCTCCTGGTCCTTAGTTAAGGACCTTAAAGGTCCTTAGTTGCTTCTCCCAGTCTCTCAAGTAGCAGCAAACAGGATGGGCGAAGGGCCAATTCTACCCCAAGCGGCAGAAGGTCTTTTCATTCTCTAAAACTAATGAACCAAGGTCACAACCAATTATCTTTATCCCCAAGGTTTTGCACCCATTTTCCAAATTCTTGGTACCATTCCAAACATTAATTGTGAAAAACCATGAACAACAAAATTTCCCACCCAAAAGTGGAAGGAAAAGAGAAAAGAATAAAAGTTTCTACAGCAATTAGCACAGAATCTTCCATAATGACACACTGCTCCCAAATCATCTCCTATACCAGGGAGCCATACACAAAAGGTACATTGATGTTTAGACGGCCAAATAACAAAAGGAAGGTATAATAACTTGCTCTTCAGGATGCCTTCACACTTCTTTGGGATCAAGAATACTGATATTTTACTCAAAACTTTGATATTAAAATCATGTACATTAAAAGCAATAGTCTACTTTCCCAATGTGTAACCTAAGAAATATTTGTCTGAAGGAATGTTAAATGGTTATTCAATAAAAGGGTTAAGAGGTTTGGAAAACACCACGTTAAATAAAACTGATATACTGACTCTATGTAAGGCTTCTTGCAAACTTGAAGGTGCTAGATGCCAGGTGCTAATGCGGATTATTAATCACCAATAGGTGACTAGAGCAGATACGACTTCCCAAACTTACTTGATCCTAAAATCCTCTACCCTGCCCTCAAGCAGACCTCAAGACTAGTGTTATTAAAAACAACAAAAAACCCACAACACCCTAAAGGAAAGGCTAAGTCCATTTCCCTAGTTATGAGTTCCTTTTTTTCCCCCAAAGATTTTTATTTATTTGGGAGAAAGCACGCACAGAAGGAGAGGTAGAGGGAGAAGTAGATTCCCTGCTGAGCAGAGAGCCCGACAAGGGACCCTATTCCAGGAGGATTGACGTTATCCCAGGCACCCCATGAATTCCTTCTTTTCACAGCTCTGGTTCACCAGTTCTCAATACAGTTTTGTGGATTTTTCAAGGGAGAGAAGATTGTTGCCCATCAGAAATATTTGCCAACAGATTTTCTGTACCTAGGCTCATTCAAAACTATTCAACAACAGCTCCTAGGCACAGGAAAATACTGTTAACAGAAAACTAGCTCTCTGAAGCAATGTGATGGGGTTCAGGGCAGTCTGTCCCAATATGACACCCTCACATATTACTATTTTTTCCCAAATCCATTAGCATTTTTATTTTTTTTTTACTTTATTTTTTCAGTGATCCAAGATTCTTTGTTAAAGCACATACTCTTTTTAAATGAAGTTACTCAAGAAAGAGCTAGTGTAAGAAAGACACTCTGACCTTTCTTTGTTCCCCTAAAAGCAAGAAATAAATTTGCCCACGTGAGAGGTACCCTCCTTGCACCTGGGAGACAGAAAGCATCCTTACTCCCAGAGATAGGCAATTCAGGGCCAAGAAGGCTATATTAATAAACCTTGCTATTTCTTCATTAATTTGCTACCCCAAGCCCAAACATCTTTGTCTTGTCAACTCTTAACAGATTTATTGTTTCTTTATCTAAAAGGTATAAAAGTTGCCTGCTTTGGTCACTTCTTTGAATCTCGTATTTGAATGAACTCCCATACATATAAAATTAAAATTTATTTTTCTCCTGTTAATCTGCCTTGTGTCAATTTAATTACACCAGGCCAGCCAAAGAACCTAGAAGGGAAGAGAGGAAAAGTTCTTCTCCCCTACAAATGACAAGGAGCAAATGACTGATTTATGAGCAGTAATTTTATCACTTGAAGATGGCACCAGCTCAATATCTTTCATAGTCTTTTTTACCAGGTCCTTCCCTGGTTTTATTTTTTTGGTTCTCCACTTGAAAATATGTTGAGGCTTACCTAGGTACATGAAGCAAGGCAAAAGGTTAAGTAAGATGATAGGTAAGACCAAAGGACTTTTACAAAAGCTCGTCCCTAGGACTGCTTAAACCATTAATCCAAACTTTGAAACCCAAACCCAAGAGCTGACCAGAGTGCCCTTGGCAGCTTACACACACCAAAGAGCTCCGAAATTTGCCTCTTCTGAATCTGGGAGTTTCAGCTAATTCCTGAAGTCCACATATTTTTCAAAGGTTGAAAAATAGAAACCACCATAAATGAAAAAGTCTTATGAAAAAGCAGATACTGTATATATGATGGCCAAAATCCCTACAGCTCCCCCTTTATATGCCACTGGCTTAGGGCACTATTCCCTTTTAGTTAGTTAACTCAAGGGAACTGGCTCCTCACGATAGTAAGTAGCACTTTTGAGTCACCCAACATTCATCAGAGTAGATGTTAAAATTTTTTTGACAACCCATTAGGATGGTTACTATCCAAAAACTGGAAAATAACAAGTTGATGATACTGAGAAGGATATGGAAAAATTGGAACCCTTGTGCAATGCTGGTAGGAATGCAAAGCGGTGCAGCTGGGAATCTTTAGCAGTTCCACACAAAGTTATACATCTAGTAATTCCACATCTAGATATATACCCAGAAGAATTGAAAGCAGGGACTCAAACAGATACATGCACACCCATATTCACAGCTACATTATTAACAATAGTCAGAAGGTGGCAACAACCCTACTGGCCATTGACAGATGAATGGATAAACAAAATATAGCAACTCATACAATGGAACGTTATTCAGACATAAAAAGGAATGAAATTCTGATCATGGGTGAACCTTAAAAATAAAAACATTACACTGAGTGAAATAAACCAGACACAAAAGGAAAAATGTTACCTGATTCCACTTATAAGAGGTACAAGAATAGGCAAATTCATGGAACAGAAAGTAGAATAGAGGTTACCAGATACTGGGAGAGTTATTGTTTAATGGGCAGAGTTTCTGTCTAGGATGAGGAAAATGTTCTAGAAATAGTTACACAAGATTGTCAATGTACTTAATGCTATTGAATGGTACATTTAAAAATGGTTTAAATGGAAAAATCTGTTTTACAATAAAAGGTATTTAAAAAAATTTTTGAGGGCAGAAATGCCAACACATTTATACTGTTATATAATTCATATACTACAGTTTATTTTGATCTTTCTTAATCTTTGCTGGTTCATGCTCATTTTTTTCATGTGTGCAGAGTTCCTGGGTTTTCTCTCTGTTGTTTTAAACTGTACCAGATCCACAGTTCTAAGGTGTGGTAACTGTCCTGACCCCCTAACTTAAATAAGTCATTTCTCCTGAGGCTTAATCCCCAAGTAAAGATAAAAGAAAGGGAAGAGAGTGGAGGAAAGGAAGGAAGGCCACTGACTTGGTAATTTAAGTTTATACATCATGTATATATACCCCACGAGGTTCCCATTTGGCAAGAAAGACAGTTTATCTGTTTGCCCAAGCTCCTTAGCAGACCAGGACCCAGCCGCCACATTTGATCCCTCCTGCCACACTTCATATGTCCCACTCAACAAGTCCTTTCCTTCTGAAAACTGCACAACAAAATAGTGAACAAAATATTTCTACTGAAAATAGTTCTTCAGATGTTTACTGAATCAAGCCACTACCTGTTCCATGGCACAGCAGAAATCTGAGATCCACAAATTCCCAAACCACTGAGGAAACATATGCTGCTCATCCAAGAACACACTGGGCAAATGATGGGTGCCACATTCTCCCTTTATTATGTGATATACATCCTGTGAACACAACTTCAGGTGAATCCCTATTCTCTACCCCTCAACAGCAGTTCTCTGGACTCCAAAATATAGGAAATAGGTAAGTACACTTCAAACTAGATGATTATGGTTTATGTCTGGAATTACTAGCAAAAGACCCCCATTATTTATTTTCCAAACCCTGCTGCTGCTAGTCTTGAAAAAAAGAGGAGGCTAACGAGAAAGAAGACATATCTTTTCCCTCAGATTGGGTGAGAAAACAACATTTTCCTAGCCAAGCAGTACTCATCATGGTCCTATAAGCAGATATGATCCTTTTCTCATACCACTTTGTGGACTCTTTATCCCAGGGTCAATCCAATAGTTCCCTTTTATCCTCACACTCAGAGAGTTTTAAAAATATGGGGGTTGAGAGTTAGGTTTGCCACAAACATTTAATTAAACAAAATAATTACATTCTACTAAGAATCCTGAGGAACTAAGAAAAGATACTGAATCTCAAAAATCTCTCTCCTTAGAATGCAATCTTGGAGGAAGACACAAGACCTCTCAGAATTTTATTCCATTCCTTTCCAAAGACTTCTGCTGAACTTTAATCTTTCACCTACAGAGAAACATATGGGAGCTTAGTTAAAACCCTTTGGAAACCAAAAAGAAATACCATTAAAATAAGTGTCTGGATCAATGTGAGCTGAACAGGAAAAACTACTTTTTATTTCTAAAAACTATCAATTACAAGGTATTAGGGGCTTTCTGCAGCATTGATATCTGTCAATTAAGTTGTTCAGGGCACAAGAGCGAGCGAGCATGGGACAGTTTTAGACAGAACCAAAGAATGTATTTCTAACCCCAGCCACACTTGGTTATCACTGGCAACAAAATATTCAGTTTATATTTGTATCACTGTTTATAGACTACAAGCACATTGCTATGCCTTGTCATTTGATAAAACAACTTGGTAAAGTAGTTAGGGTATTAGCATCACCGCCATCCCCTACCCTCTGTCCAACTATTTCTACATTAATAAAAAAAAGTTCAACAAGGATAAGAGATATTTATCTGAGGTCATTCAGTAAATGTCTCTGCAAACCCATCATTATAGAGACCATCTCTACTTGCAGTACACCTCTTCTCCAGAGAACTCCCAAATCTACATCTTCAGTCTAAACGCATGAATGCATGAGCCTTACCATCTGAGAACCAGATATTTCCATGTTCATTCACATCCCATGGCCTCAGACACAACATGCCACCTTCCTCTTCAAACATTTCCATTTTGTCAGCAGTACCAACTGCTGACATCCAGGCATGGAACACTGATCTCCACACTGACTCTTTTCTTTCTCCTCCCCAATTCTTTGTTAAATCATGCCAGTTCTCTTTAACAAAGATATACTGACAACTTACCCTGTACCCAGCACACATGCATCTGTTCGTCTTTGCCCTTCCCACTCTCTCAACCCTTTACTTCGGCCTCATCATTTTATATTTACCATTCCAATAGTTGCCCTACAGATCTTCCTGCCACCAGCCCCTCTCTCTAAAGTTCTCATGTTCCATTATATTTTCTCCCTAAACCACCACTTGGTATCCGTACCATGCTCATAAGTCTTCAGAAACTACCAAAGATTTCTTGGATAATGTTCAAAATACTCAGACACAATGAAACTATCTTTCCAATCTCATCTTCCTCAACTCTTCTATAACACTAATATTTGCTTGATCTTACAACTTCACCAAATCCTTGAGGTACTTAATATCACACTTCCCACCACTCAGAATTTCCAACAGTGAGGCTCTGGCCTTTCATGACTTTGCTCACAATGGTTTTTCTTTTTCTTTTTCTTTTTTTTTAAAGATTTATTTATTTATTTATTTGACACAGAGAGAGAGAGAGATTACAAGTAGGCAGAGAAGCAGGCAGAGAGACAGGGAGAGGAGGAAGCAGGCTCCCTGCTGAGCAGAGAGCCCGATGCTGAGATCCCAGGACGCTGAGATCATGACCTGAGCCGAAAGCAGAGGCTTTAACCCCACTGAGCCACCCAGGCGCCCAACACAATGGTTTTTCTTTTCCTCCTCCCTAATTCCTTGTCTCCCCTACCAGACTATAAAGTCTTTTGAGAACAACCATTATATCTCATATCTCTATTTCACTAGTGCCAAAAGCAATGCCTTGCCCAGCACAGGCATCCACACAGGAGTTGACTGATAATGAATGAGAAATCCCCTAAGACCACAGGTCCTTCTGGATAAGAAGTCAGAGGTGCAACTTTCTTCATATACAAAGAGTACAATGCAAAGTTGTCAGTCATTTAGTATACAGCTGACCTTTGGATAACAGGTTTGAACAGCGTGGGTCCACTTGTATGTGGCTTTTTCTCAATAAGTACAGTATTAGTACTGTACATGTATGTTCTCTCACGATTTTAATATATTCTCCACCTTACTTTATTGTAAGAATACAATACATAATATACATAACACACAAAATATGTGTTAATCAACTGTTTATGTTCTCCATAAGGCTTCTGGTCAACAGCAGGCTATTAGCAGTCAAGTTTTGGGAGCGTCAAAAGTTATACACAAGAGTTTCAACTGCATGGTGGGGGGAGGGTCGGTGCTCCCTAACCCCCATGTTGTTCAAAGGTCAGCTGTGTATTTATCATCTTTTATGTGCTCTGAAATTATCTAGTAGTTAGCTTGTTAACTTGAGTCTTGAACCACTATAGTATCGTATAACAAAAATATTTAAAACTGTACTCCTGAATTTTCTTTTACACTTCCAGGAAAAGTATTATTTGAATTTCAGTCGATTCTGAAGACCACAGAGAATTCCTGTCTAGTGAGGAGAGGGTAGAAGAAAGAGCAGGATTAGTATTTATTTAAACCAACTGAATCCAGGCACTGGACGGATACAGGTTACACTGTTCTTTCTCTCCACACCCCCATTTTAATTACGACAAAATATTTTATGCAGATTAAACACTGAAATTTAAAGAATCATTTAGTTTTCTGAGCTGTTCAGCAGAAATCTACAAAATGTAAAAAGGGAACAGAAGGATTAAAGGCAGCAGCATAGAAACAGACAGTGGTGCAGGCAAACACATTTGAGCCATACTGCAAGATTCCAGGGGAAGAGCTGCCCCAAGACACTCTGGATGGATTCTAACAACTTCAGCTCTTCTGTTATCAGAGACCTAGGCTCTTCCTCAAGCTTTGTCTCCTCCCTCCTTTCCCAGATTTGACACTTTTCAAAAACAGCAAGAATATATACAATTTTGAAATCCTCTTCAAATTCCTTCCTATTGTGTGAAATGGACTATACCACTGGCACAGGGCTACAGAACAGGTGGTACAGGGGTTTGGGGCATAAGGCTACAAAGAGGTTGTGAATATAGTTTTGCAATCATTTATTTCAACACTGAGTAAGGTTGGCTGCCTCTTTGGCTCTAATACTCCTAAAGGCTTGCTCTGTGAGAAGCAAACTCTAGATTTGAGATAAAAGGTTCTGCTTTATGAGTATTTGGAATTTTATTCCAGATTCTTACTTGCCTTCTTTTATTTGTAAATACAAGAATTCCGTCTTACTTTGCAGGGATTTTGTGATTCACAATAATTATGTGCCCTGACACAAAACAGATACTCAACAAATTGTGGTCATTTTTTATCCTAAGATTCCTTTCTTGTTATAAGATGTTCCTGGAGTGTAGCAGCTACTGAAAGTATAAACCTGAACTCAACTCAGAATCCTAGATTGTCTAAATTCCACACTTAATTATCACAAAAACCCAACTGCTTGGAACTAGGGTAAATAAGGGATCTGAAGGCAACACAGGTCATTTAACACCCCTGCCCTGGCCTCATGAGGGTCAATGTCAATTATGCTGGTTTAATCAGCAAAAAAATCTTTGTATTCACAAAGTAACTCATAAAGCTTCAAACTAGTCCTCTCTGTACACAATAAAGAATTGGCAAGTAGGAGCACCTGGCTGGTTCAGTCCACGGAGCAGGGGACTCTTGATTTCAGGGTTGTGAGTTCAAACCCACACTGGATGTAGAAATTACTTGGAAAAAAAAAAATCTTAAAAAAAAAAAAAAGACTTAAAAAAAAAAAAAAGACTTGGGGGCACCTGGGTGGCTCAGTGGGTTAAGCCTCTGCCTTCAGCTCAGGTCATGATCTCAGGGCCCTGGGATCAAGTCCCACATCAGGTTTTCTGCTCAGCAGGGAGCCTGCTTCCCCCCCCCCCGCCCCCGCCTGCCTCTCTGCCTACTTGTGATCTCTTTCTCTCTGTCAAATANTATCTCTCTCAAATAAATAAATAAAATCTTTTAAAAAAAAAGACTTGGTAAGTAAATTACAAGAGGAAAAGGCTTCTTCAGAGAGATTATTGCTCTAATTGTTCAAACAATTACAAAAAGCTTATCTCTTTTTTATAGTTAGTTATACTGGCTTTACCAGAGATTCTGGGTAACCCAAGGAAATGGACTTACACAAAATTTATCTTTATATCCATAACACCGTACGCAGTTTCTAATGAATACAAATACACAGTTTAGGGCGCCTGGGTGGCTCAGTGGGTTAAAGCCTCTGCTTTCGGCCCAGGTCATGATCTCAGGGTCCTGGGATCGAGGCCCGCATCGGGCTCTCTGCTTGGCAGGGAGCCTGCTTCCCCCTCTCTCTCTCTGCCTGCCTCTCTGCCTCCTTGTGATCTCTCTCCCGCTGTGAAATAAATAAATAAAATCTTTAAAAAAAAAAACAAAAAAAACAAAAAAACAAATACACAGTTTATACTATACTTGTCTCAACAGGATTCAGAATAAACCAAACAAAGGAGATGGACTACCCCAAGTGCTGGGAAAACATAACTATTAACAGAATCAGCAGCTATCAGAGAAGTACAAAGATAACAAGAACCTGATCCCACCCTCCCATCAGACACTCAGAATTCCTATATCCCTCCTAGTAGAAGAATGAATAAAATTCATTTACAGAAATTCATTAGTTTTTTAACTTGGGAGGTTGGACAACCAGCAAGTTATTATGCTAAACTATTAGGCAGCAAAATCCCAACAAGATCACTCTACCAGGACTATATACATTTTACAAGGAAATACAAAGTTAACTGAGGATTTAAAGTAAAGGCCTCAAACTGGACTCCAGCCACAAATCAATGCCTACATATGGGTTTTGTTGGGCTCATTCACTGGTGTTTTTAAAAAATTAAATTTTAACTGCCAGCATTTAAATTGGAAATTTCATATAAAATTTCTGAGTCCTGTTAACAAATGCCACTCTCTTGGGGGGAAAAAAATCACTGGGTACATATTCCCAGCAAGATCACTTTGATCACCTGAACTGAAATGAATTATCCCTTTAAACTGGCCTGTGCTCCCTAGCTTGCTCCACTCTACCAGTTCCATTTTACAGATGAGGTACCTAAACTGACAGGCATCTAAGCTTACAGATGAGGTACTGTTAAAACCACAGCACCAGCAAAAAGCCTGTCTGTGAATACAGTTAACTTCAGGACTTTCACTCTTAAGCATTCTGCAACTGGACCTCGAAATAAAAGATAGTTAATGATAAGCGAAGTATTAAAAGACCTGTACACGAATGTTTATAATAGCTTTATTCACAAAGGCCTAAAATCTGGAAGCTAACTCAAAATGGATGGACAGGTTGTGGTATATCCATATAATAACAAGTACTCAACTGATACTCCAAATGACATGAAATCTCAAAAGCATTATTAACATTACAAGAGATCAGACTCAAAGGACAACACATTCTATGATTGCATTTAAATGAAATTCCAGGAAAGTCAAACCTACAGTAATAGGAAGTAAATTGGAGCAAGGGGTGAAGCAGGGTCATGAGGGAACTTTCTGTGGTGATGGAAATGTTCCATATCATGACTGTAGAGGTAGTCAAATGATTGCCTAGATTTTTCAAAACTAAAAGAATTAGGTAAATTTTGTTTTATGTCAATTATACCTCAGCAACGCTGAGGTGTTTAGAAAACACTATAAAACTACAGAGAAGAGTACTACCAGCCCTACCTGGTAAGTTTGGGAAAGTTTCAGAAAAAGGTAAGATTTGAATTGAGTCTTGTCACAAAATGATTTTAAGGCGGATTAAGAAGTAGAAAATACGGTATATAGTTACATTCTGTACTGTAGCCTATAAGAAATGGCATCTCTGAATACAAAGGAAAATGCTTCATAAAAGGAAATTCACAGAGATGGATAATTAGTACTTGGAAAGGTATCAAAACCAAGTTGATATCACAAGATTTCCCAAAAGGGAATCAACTCAGACATATGTTGCTGTTCAAATGCAAAGAAGCAGATAGTGTGAAAGAGTGTTTTTGTTTTGTTTTTAAATGAAGCAAAATGAAGAGGAAAAGTAAGAGTCAAGGACGCTTGGGTGGCTCAGTTGGTTACGTGTCTGCCCTTGGCTCCGGTCATGATCCCGGAGTCGGAGGTTTGAGTCCCACCCACATCAGGCTCCTTGCTCAGGGGGGAGCCTGCTTCTCCCTCTGCCTCTGCCTCCTGCTCCCCTTGCTTGTGCACTCTCTGTTTCTGACAAATAAATAAAATCTTAAAAAATAATGAAAAAGTAAGAGTCAAAAAAAAGGGGGGGGGGGAAGGAAACCCAAAGGGAATATAGGAAGGGACGGAAGCAAGGAGGTGAGATAAAGGCAAGGGACACATTAGGTCAGAATAAAAGGTATCTTGGTATTGACAGATTACAAGAGAGAAGAGAGGTGTGTCAGACCTTGATGAAGGACTAAAAGAAAAACCAAAAATTATGGGAAAAGAGACCATCTAATCAAAGTCAGAGCCATAGAGTAAAGAGACCAGAGACCTGACAGCGTAGAGCAGGCCTAGGAGAAGTAGAGGACAGGAGGAAAACAAAAAAGCACTTTCCTCCGAAGTCCCACCAAGTAGTCTCCTCCTCCTCCATCTATCCCCTCCCCATGGCCCTGTCTTAAGTGAAGCCTTCTCATATCCAAGCCTACCCCACATATCACATATATCTTTTATTTTTTAAGTAGGCTCTACACCCAATGTGAGGCTCAAACTCATGACCCTGAGATCAAGAGTCACATGCTTTGACTGAGCCAGCCAGGCACTCTGCGTATACCTTTTATAACCTCCTTGACTGGACTAGAATGCTTCCTTCACTGGTCTTCAAAACCCAGTTTAAATGGAGCTTTTCTGTGAAGCTTCTCCAACTTTCCTCCAACTTTCTCAAGCAGAGTTTGTCCCTCTCCATATTTTCAGAACATGCTGTTCTAAAAATTATCCTAATGTTAAACTGCAAGGTCTTGTTTCCTCCATTAGTCTATGGGCAATTCTAATAGAGGATTCAACAGTAAGGATGAAAACCCTTACTAACAAGCATTTCACAAAACTGTAAAGTCCTTTTACAAGTAAGAAATTTTTACATCTTATACAACACAAGTAGGAAGCTAGAAGCCTTGCTATTTACAGGAATTCTACAGTGAATCTTTTGAACAAGAATACAGGCACCCTACCCCTACCTCTCCCCATACCATCAAGAACCTTTAAGTTTTATTTTTGTAATGCTTTAAATTTCTGTTGAATGGCAAAGATATAACAAGAAGGCAAACTGCATCAGGAATAATATGTAGCAATAAAAGAAGAAAATTCCTCTCTTAAATAAAAACAAAAGCACCTTAAACTCCCGAAGGCAGAACATTATATACTAAAGAAAATAAGTGTGCAAGAAGAATCTGAAGAAAACTGGAGGACACAAAATCAGCAAGCTCATAATGCTTTCATGGGAAACTGCCAAGGTCAACAATACCCAAAGATAAATACGTAAAACATGACTTTGTAACAAAAGATGTAGAAGTAGGTTTAGTGTTAGAAGGACAGAAGAGCAGGATGAAAATAGAGTTGCTGGGAATTAGTGGGAAGATGAGTGATTTAAAAAGTTGGGAGAACAGTTTCAATACAGATTTTGGAAGAAAGGTCATGAACTGGTGTAAAGGCATACAAGGCTAGCAACACAATGGAATGGTACTGCAGTCACCAAGTACCACTGCAGTCCCCCGCAACACAAACTCTCTCCATGTCTAGCCCTCCCCACTGGGGTGAATCAGACTTATTAACAAGAATGATTTTACAGTATTTCCCCAAGATGAGAAACACTGCTATACAGATAAATAATTGTCACGAACCTCTAAGAAATAAGAGGTTCCACTCACATTTGCCAAACACGCAGAGATCCAAGTGTGGCAAGAGCTAATGACAAATCTAAAGAAAAGGAGCAGGTAGGTGTGTGTGTGTGTGTGTGTGTGTGTGTGTGTGTGTGTGTGTGTGTGTGTGTGTGTGTGTGTGTCTGCGTGCGCGCATGCTTAGAAGGAATATTCAACAAGTCTAACTAATAGAATGTATCTGAAAAAAATTAACAAAAGAATTCAAGGGATTTTTAGACATCATCAAAATAGCTTTTCCATAAACTTTCTCAAAACAGGGGTCAATTTTTAAATGAAGGCTTTTTGTTCAGCCGATGTTGATTAATTCCTCCCTTCCAACTAAGCCCAATCTCTCTACTAATAGTAGACAGACTTACTACCTTCCAGACAAGCAGTTTTTAGCAATGCACTCATTTATTTAGGAAGTTCACAAATACTAAAAGGTGTCAGGTACAGAGTGAAGCACTGGGGATATAAAAATAAAGATGCAGACTCTGACCTCAAGTTGCTCACCAGGTAGATGACATAAATGGGTAAATACTGTACAAGTGCTAATAAAGATAAACTGAGAGGTCATTAAACTATGAAAAAGAAAACTGAACAGAGATTTGAGAGGTGTTCTAAGCAGCCAGAAATATTAGCACAAACTACAAGAGTCTGAGAATACAATAACTGACAATTTCCCAGTATCCCACTGAGACAGAAAACATCATTAATCTCTCCCATTACAAATTAATAAACTGAATTACCCACAGTCACCCGGCCAAACAGTAGGCTAACTAGTACTAGAAACAAGATTACAGGCCACATGATGCTTTCCATTTTAAGAGGTCAATCTAGTCTCCTTTCTCAACTGTCATGCTTGCACTTAAAACCCAGTCCAAGTCAACAAAACTGGAGAAATACTGCATAGAAACAAAGAAAAAAACTATCCATGAAAAAATTAAGTATTTGCCTATGTAATATTTTTAGGGTTTTAGCATCTCCACTTCAGTGGGCACTTAGCACCACTTCACATTTTCCAAGGAAGGGGAAGGGTAGCAACCTGTATCTTTTGGGATCTTGTTTGAAAAAGTATCCTAACCTACTTAGGTAATTCTACGAACATCTCAGGCAATGGCACCATTGGTATGGCTTCCAAATTAACTGCATGATATATATAAGAACTCAGAGAGTTAAGTATTTACTCACTTGACTAACATCTCTTCAAACAGCTGTGAACAGTTTTGTTGGGAATGATAACACTAAATGCACTTTTAGATCTCAATAGGACTACACTCTTGACTATATTAAGGTTCTTAGGTATCATATCTTAAAAAGCAAAAACCTGGGCACCTGGGTGGCTCAGGTGGCTCAAAGCCTCTGCCTTCGGCTCAGGTCATGATCTCAGGGTCCTGGGATCGAGGCCCACATCCGGCTCTCCGCTCACCAGGGAGCCTGCTTCCTCCTCTCTCTCTACCTGCCTCTCTGCCTACTTGTGATCTCTGTCAAATAAATAAATAAATCTAAAAAAAAAAAGCAAAAACTTTTCAATGAGAATGCATCTCTAAGATAAATAGGACTTACTATTCCAACATTTGCTTTAAAACGTTTTTTCAGAGGCCCCTGGATGGTTCAGTGGGTTAAACATTTGACTCTTGATCTCAGCTCAGGTCCTGATGTTAGGGTCATGTGTTTGAGCCCCATATTGGGCTCCACAGTGAACACGGAGCCTACTTTAAAAAAGTAAAAGAAGTGTTTTTTTCAGGAAAACAGCTATTTTCAAATGAAATAAAAATACAGAATATAATGCTGCCTTGTGCTCTTATTCTAAAAATGCTTCAGGGCAAGAGATAACGTATGTTCTGCAAGTGCTCAAATTACTAGCTGAAGTGCAAGTTTATATATTCTGCAGTATCTTTACATCTAAGTAATTAAAACCCAGTGACTGATGTCTTAGAACAGGGGCTGATAAACAAACTACAACCTTCAATCACAGCCAGTTCTTGTAAATAAATTTTATTAGAATACAGCCCCAAACATATTATCTATGGTTGTTTTCATGCTACAATCTGCAGAGTTGAGACAGAGACTATATGGCCCACAAACCGAAATATTTACTATTTGACCATGAACAACAAAAGTCTTGTCAACCCCTATCTTAAAATCATCAGACAATGACCTGACAAATTATGTCTAGCTTAAGAGTTTATCTAGCCTGGAAGATGAACTACTGAATACAATGAAAGGAATTTTTCTCCCAAACATCCAAGTCAAAACCCACAGGGAAACAAACCTCTGCTGATAAATTCCAAGTCTTATAACTGTCAATCCTGACTACAAACTATATTTAAAAGCAAATGGTGGATTTAGTTTAACTCTTTTAAAAACTGTGCTACATTAATAAACATACAAACTCGTACTTTCACGGTCACTTGTATTGTTAACCACAAACAGGAAACCATACAAGTTATTTTTTCGGTCCTTAAACTGGCATCTAAGAACCAACACAGAATGAACGAGTAAACCAAGTAGGACATAGTCTTTCCAAGAGTCTGTTTTCACTTGTCCAGACAGAGAACGGGATGGTAAGTCGAACACCCAAAATCTCTCCGTCTGGAGCCTCTTCTATGCTTACTAGCCTAAAAATTCCAAAGCTGGTATAAAAGTCCTACAAAAGAATTACACCCAAGTAAGTCGTGTTGGATCTGTTTGCCATTCTTACTTTATTCTTTAAAGTAAACCGTAGGCCCAAAGTGGTGCTTGAACTCACGACTGGAGATCAAGAGTGGCATACTCTACCAAGCCAGGCGCCTTTCTCTTTGCCATTCTTAAGAAAAATCAATAAATAATAAACTAATACTTTTATTTGCTGTAGAAGTATATATTTTAAGAACTGAAGTCTATAAAAAATCAGGGATTATACGTTTACATATCAATCTTAACAGAACTGAATCAAGCATGTCAAAACAATACAGAAATAAACAAACCATTTATTTACCAATTATTATTTTTCTCCAGTTAACAAAATAGGAGATAATGCAAATTCCTGAATAAATACAGTCAACTCCTGAATGGCCTCTGCATGATACCCTAAGTAATTAACTTTCAAAGTGCATCAACAAACAGCCTGGTACCCTTGACAATACCAGTGCAGTCACAGGTTGTAAGGTGATGTTAACATAAAGCTAAATCAATTATTTATAAGGCTGACAGGATGCCAAAATAATCAGAAAACAAAGTAAAATAAATGATTTTCTAATTACTCATACCATTTCCCCCTTCATCTCTGGTGTTTTCCCAGCTATTTTGGATGAAAAGAAAATGGGAAAAAAATATTTAAAAGTACAATAAAGTGAAAACCAGTTTACCACAGATTACCAGATTTACATAAAAATCTTTTCTGCTTTTTAAAAAGAAATAAGTCAGATTTTGATCCTATTCCTCACCTGCAGGATATTCATAAGACAAAGTCCTAAAGAACCTTCAAATCTAAATAATTTTCTCAAGGCTCAGTTTTCTTACGAACTTCATTCACGTGAGCTACAAATTTATGTAAGCAGTAGGGGCAAACTGCTACTAGGACTAGGACTAGAAAGTGCGGGGGCGATCTTTAGAAGGTACCCTGACGAAAAAAATGGAAACCCCACCCAGCTCTTAACTTTCTCGACTTTTTCTAGTCCTGGTTTTCTGTGCAAAATCCAGAAAAGCACAACTTCCTCCTCACTGCCGGCCTCTCTGTGAGGCCTTGCGCCGAAATTCAGACCGCTAGCTATCCAAGTACCTTCTTAAGGTAGTCTTAAAGCGCAAGCCCGCTCAGAAACAGCAAAAAGGTTTGCTTTCTTGGGTTAGAGGAGAGCAATTACAGGGTCTGGCGGCCGTGTTTGTCAGGAAGGGTAGGGCAGAGAAAGAGAGAGAATCCAGAGATTGAGCTCCATCTAGTCCCAGGAACCACCCCCAGGGGCGGCTAGACTGCCCTCGGTACTTCCCTGCCTCCTCTGCTCGGGAGGGGAGAGCGGTGGGTCGGGGTCTGGCTCCCCTGAGCTACTTCCTGGTCCGATCGGACTCGCCTTCGGACACCCGAAACGCCCCCGGCCCGGCTCCCTCGCCCTTTGCCCTGTCTCCTCCCCTCTCAGTGACCCACCACCACCGGTCCCCTCCCATCTAACATGGCCGCCCCACCCGGCCCACCCCCCGCACAGCCTAACTGATTGGGGGGGGGGGGTCCCCGCGGCACCGCCTCCCCCACGTCCATTGGCGCAGCCGCCTCCATCCGCCTGTCCCATTGGACGGCACGGCCTGCCACTCCGCGCTGAGGGCTCCGCCTACGAGCCGCTTCAAGCTGCTTTGAGAAGACATATAAACAAATCCCGGAGGGAGGCCCCTCTCGCCCGTCTCTGGGGCGGAGACGGGAAGGGGGAGCGGCTACCCCAGAGACACCCCTGCCTGGATGCCCCCCAACTCCCAGCGAGCGCTTCCTCGTCTCCTGCCCGCCCGGTTCCAACCTTCGTGGCCCCGTCCCTTCCTCACACGCCCCTCTCTCTCCTCCCCCGCCAGCCTCGCCTCCCCTCCCTTCCCCGGCCCCTCCCACCCGCTCGCTTCTCTGACAGGCCGGTTGCCGGCAGCCACGGCCCCGGGCTCGGAGGCAGCAGTGAAGGGCCCGGCAGCCTGGCAGGGCAGACGCCTGGCGTTGCCCACCCCTGGCCTAGCCTGCCGCCCACCCGTGGGTCCCCTCTACAGCCGCCCCGCGCTTTTATATAACCGTCCCGGGCCGGCGGTGGGGGAGGGGAACCGGAGACCCCGTGACCTGCAGGCGGCAGCCTGAGGCCCGCGCGCCCCCAGACTCGGTCCTGGTCCCGGCCGCCCCGCGCCCGCCCGGCTCAGAGCCCCGGCGCTGCTGCCTCGTAGGCCAGCGGGCCTCCTCCGCCCCTCGCCCGGCTAGTCCCCCAGCCCAGGGTCCTGCAGGCTCCGGGCGAAGAGCAGCGGAGCTCACCTGTGGGTGTGGGGGCGGCTCAGGGGCTGGGTCCGGTTCCGCTGCAGGGGCCGCGGCCCCTCTCCATGCTGCCTCGGTTTGTTTTGTTTATGTCCTTCCTGACGGGTTCCCGGAAATCGCGTGACTCGCCCCCCTCACGTGGGCCGCGGCGAGGAGGAGGAGGGAGGCGGGGGCCCGCCGGCCTCCGGCCAATCGGGAGGCGCCCTGCCACCCGGCCAATCAGGAGCTCGTCCCGGCTGGGCACCCCTGTCACATGACAGCGGAGGGGCGGATTGCCGGGAAAAACCAGGAAGAGGAGGCGGAGCGGGGGCTCGGCGCCTGCCACTGCAGCGTGGGCGTGGGCCGTCTTTGATACAGAGCCACACTCAACGTTTGTAGAGGAGGTTCGTTTACAAAAGCTCTCTCATCCAGCTTCTTATCTGACCTCACGACTACACGGTGGGGCCCGAAGTGTCGTATACCCATTTATACTTACATTTATGCCCATTTGCATTTACATTCTAAGTTCAGTGAAACTCGTAAGGGGCTGCGGGAACCGAGGGCACTGACTTAAGAGAGGGATTGTATCGACTTTCTGTTTTATGTAGGTCCTCCACTTCTGGACCTCTTAATTCGCTGAGACTGACCTTGTCTTCAGTCATTCGTTCATTCAACTACTATTTGTTGCGTACGTAAGCCCGAGACACTGGGATCAGATTGCGTGCACCTTTAAGAGAAAAAATACCTGTACATCACTATACAACAGAATGCTACTAGAAGCGTTTAGACAAACAAACCTTCATAACACATGTGCCCGAGGTTTCCTTGTGCTCCCTAATCCTATTAATAACAACAGCGACCCTTTGCTGCTGAACGTGTACTACGTAGTGGGCTCATCATCTCATTTAGTTAATCCTACGGGTACGCGCCAATGGTAATATACCGATTTTTGCAGATGGGGAAATTAAGGCTCATAGGGATTACTCGCTCAAGGTCAGGCAGCTAGTAAATGAACCAGCTGGGCCCAGAACCCAGGTCTGTTGCCACAGCCTCTGCTCCCAGACAGCTACCTTCTGAGCACAGAACAGAAATGTGACTTTAGTAAGCATGGAGAAAGTTGGATTAGAGCACAGAAATGCTTGGCCAGATTCCCTCAGGATGCCAGTTTTCTCTCAGGAATAATTGCCTTAGAAATTGGGGCTCTCTTTTGCACAGACCTAGGGGAGTAGTATAATGCTAATGTCAAAACCATGGACTTTGGAATCAGAAACACTTCTAAAGATCCTGAATTTCAAGAGGGTAGGGATTAGCCCTGCTGTTTCTCCTCCACCTTTCATGCCTGCCACATAAGCAGTCATTAAATAGTGGTTGAATAACAGCCTGGATTTGAATCTTTGCTCTACCACGTGTTAACCAGCACAAATTATTTAACTTCTTTGAGGCTCTTCTGTAAGTAACTCATGGGGTTGATGTGAGAATTGAGTGGAAAATTTCATATAAAGCACTTAACACAGTGTGTTGCATATAGTGGGCATTTAATGAATGGCAGTATTATTAGATTGTTTCAAAGATACCATTTAGAAAATATACTGTAAGCTAAATAGCAAGTAAGGATAATTCTAGACTTTAAGAGTTTAACAGCCACTAAAATAATACTTATGTAAACAGTATTAATAGGTGGGTATATGTAGATACCTGAGGGGGAATAAAGTAAATCTCACCTCTGCATCCTTCAAAATGCCTTAGGGCTTCAATACCCAGTGAAGGAGTATTTTCCCTACTGCACAGGAAGTAGCAGGATTATCATTATTTTCTTTTTTAGGTCTAACATACCACATCCTAATTTTCCATATCGACTGGAGTTTAAAATTGAAACACCAAAAGAAAAACTGGCTGGGGAAGTTTGAGCCAGTTTCCTCTTATTCATGTTCGATTCCTGCATTAAATCCCCATGGAACATGTTTCAGACGATCCTTTCTCGTAATACCTTGTTTGGAAAAACTCCAGCGTATGGCTAGCTCTTCCACTGTTCCACTGCCCTTTTGACAGTCATTTTCATACTTCTGCTGGGCAACAGTCTGCTTGGATCAAGGAGCAGCCTGATTCTTCTGGCATGTGGCTCTGCTATTGAAGGAGCTCACTAGTAAGTTATGTTGGATTCCTGCCTTTGCATCTTCCCTTGTCTCAGAAAGGACAGTTTTAGCTAATGGAGACCTTTCCATCACGGTTTGTTAATGACCATATTCTGCTCTGAAGTGAATGAAATCACTGGCTACTAATTGATTTGTGTTTTTCTGGGTTTTATCCTGCCAGATTGTGCCACAGTCAAAACTGGCAGGAAACTGGGATTCTGGAATAGCACTGGCTTGAGGTTCAGGAGACTCTTCTTGTTCTAGCCACAAAGCAGTAAGCAACTGCCATCACCTCTTCCAAAGTGCTCAACCTTGCTCCTGCAGAATCAAAAGCCTGAGCCAAAAAATGTGTTACACAAACATGACACAACGGGGGAAACAAAAGCAATTGTTAGGACTCCACTGAACTTTTTTTTTTTTTTAAAGATTTTATTTATTTATTTCACAGAGGGAGAGAGATCACAAGGAGGCAGAGAGGCAGGCAGAGAGGGGGGGGGAAGCAGGCTCCCTGCCGAGCAGAGAGCCCGATGCGGGCCTCGATCCCAGGACCCTGAGATCATGACCTGAGCCGAAAGCAGAGGCTTTAATCCACTGAGCCACCCAGGCGCCCTCCACTGAACTCTTAAAAATAAATTATTTACTTTTTGACTGGGTAACATATACACAGCACAAAATTCAAAAGGTACAAAAAGATAGTCAGTGAATATTAAATCTCCCTCCCATCTCTGTTCCCTGGCCCCTCATTTTCCCCTCTGAGAAGCAACCAGAAATACCCACGCTCTATGTATCCTCCCAGTGATATTTTCTGATATGCCGACATTTCACGCACTTTAAATCTTGAGGTATTTGAAATGCTGTTCTTGGCCCCAAGACTTCAATTTCAGCTCTACTTACTATGAAATCCAGGATGAGGGGCAGGACCTCTTTGGGTTCCACTTTCTTCACCATGAGGAATCTGGACTAGAACTGGATGTTCTCTCCAACCTTCTAACTTTTAACATTGAGTTCTCCTGAAAATTAAAAGAATTGCCACGGGTCCTAACTTTCCTTATGACCTAAAGTTTGCAGTTTTTCATTAGAGCACAGACTGAGCCCTGCCTGCTGATTATGTACACATCTAAATGAGTGTTATACTTTTGAGTCTAAGTGTTTTCTTTCCACAACCCTCTGGACCTGTGTGATACGTTAACATTTCACAGCTTCAGAAGTGAGATTAATTAACTCAAAGCTCGAAGATCTCCAGGAAAAGTTGTGTCCTTCTCACACTTTTAAAAACTCATTTTCTTCCTGAGGAGACGAAGCACTGCGGAGGGTGAATCTCAAAGATACTGATGGTTGGCAATTGGCACCCATCCTCATTCACCTCTCCTAAAAAATATTCTTTGGGGGAAGAAGAGTTCAGTTCTTCCCCTTGTCTTAACCTCTCAATGGGATGCAGTATTCTTTTTTTAAAGATTTTATTTATTTATTTGACAGAGAGAGAGAGACATCACAAGTAGGCAGAGAGGCAGGCAGAGGGAGAGGGGGAAGCAGGCTCCCCGCTGAGCAGGGAGCCCAATGCAGGGCTCGATCCCAGGACCCTGAGATCATGACCTGAGCCAAAGGCGGAGGCCTTAAGCCACTGAGCCACTCAGGCGCCCCAGGATGGAGTATTCTTTATGTAACAGGTCTGAGCTTTGGTTTCTTACTTCTTCCGGAAAGCACCAAGTTCAGTCCCAAGGCTCTTCTCTAGTCCATCCGTTACTTATTTACCCTGATTCCTTACTCCCCATACACAGAACTAGGCCTACCATGAGAAGGGGAACTTAATAATCGCCATGGTCCAAATCCGCCTCGTCCTCCATGACTCAAGATCCCACACCTTTTATGAAGTCTATTTCTACCATGTCTATTACTGTCCTCATTAAGATCCTTTCCTCTACCACCCAAATGAGCACTTAAAGTACTTGTTGCTTTGTACTATTCATATCATGTGTGTTATTATGTCCTCAATTAAATGAAGTGGTACAACACTAATACATCCTTGAATTATGGAGAATGCAGGCACGTCACTAGACAGCATAATCAAGCCTGTGTTTAGTGATGGGCAGGGGAAGAGAAGAGAGAAATAAACTGACGTCCGTGGAGTGTTTAATGTGTACATGAAGATACAGTTCTCACCCTGAGTTCTCTGAGGAACTCAGAACCTGAAGGAGAGTGACATGGAAAGCTTACGGTACAACAACAGAGTTTGTAAGAGGCGACGAGGCCCCGTAGCAGGGCTTAACACAATACCTAAGTGTTTCCGGGCAACTTTCTTGCTAACTGATTTGGGCAAGGTACTAAATTGACTGTTCTTGATTTCTGTCATGCATCAGGTTGATTTTGAGTATCAAATGCAGAACCTAGGGATCATAGTGCTCACGTGTTGGTTCCCCCCTCACCGACCTTCCAGGGAGGAATGTGATGAGAATGTGATGAGAAGCTTCTTAGGGAAAGTAATATGGCAAGAGAAGGCAGCCAGCAACTCAGACTGCTTTGTGATTCCATTATCTTCCAAGGCAGCATTCCTATCAAAATTGTTTTGTCTATTTTGCTACCACTGAAAACTTCTAGGACAACTAGTAGCTCCTATGGGGTTTTGTTTTCTGGTTTGGTTTTATTTTTTTTGTCAGCACTGAGCTGAACATACACTGTTAGTATCAGCAACTCTTAACTGATAGCAAGCCAGGAAGCCAGGGAGTGAGAACAATCCAGCATTTGTTGTAGGAAATACTCCCAAAGGACAGGTACAATAAGACATTCTTGTTGGTGAGGCCCGAAGTAGGCCGATAAAAACAGAAAGTGGAGGAACAGATCGATAATCAGCAGGAACCAAGACCTGTAGTTATGATAACAGTTTGTTGAACTACAGATGGAAACACACTCTGAAAGAGCAAATCCGGTGTAAAACTATGAAGCTGGATTTCCACATCCAGGAAGTGAATAGTCCAGAGGGGCTGCTAAAAGAGAGAAGTAATAATAAAAAGTTCAGAGAACAAAGAGTGAAGTTAGGTGGTCCTTGTATCCAAGGTTTTTGTTTTCTCCATAAATTCACAATGTCACAAATTTCCTTCGTGCGACGGCGAAACCAGGGATGGTGGCCACCAGTGTTGAGTTTTCTTCCTGTCTTCCCAGGGCTCAGTCCAAGAGTGAGAGGTGTAAAAGAAGTGGGTGCCATATTCTGCACCTGTTTTCACCCACTAGTCATCAGTGAGACATAAAGCACAGTAACAAACCCGAATGCCAACTGCAGGTACTATCCTGTTAGGAAGGGCAGTCCCAGGAGGAAGCTGTGCGCTGGTCAGCGCCCGTACCTCAGTGCCCACCTGGGCTCCTGCGGGGCTGCCTGCCTTTCCATACAGAGCCTCAGGGCACCTTGTCGACCCAGGAGGCACACCTATCTCTCAGGCTAAAACCAGAAAGATTATGGCTGCAGGAGTCCTGGTAAGCTGGCCACAGCTCTTCACTGGTGCCCCTACAGCCAGTTGGCTCGACAGGAGGGGGCTTCCTGTCCACTTATCCAAGCCTCTCTTCCCAGCTTGGCAGAGGGAGTCGCCTTTGGGAAAACCGGGAGTAAGGGTGGAAGCCAGAGTGAGATTAGGACAAAGCAAGGGGCAGTTCTCCTCTCCTAAGAAAGAAGTATGAACAGGCTTAGGCTCCTATAGACACCACGGGAGAAAAGAGGACCAGGTTGGTGGTCTTTTCCCCACCAACAGAGGGGGACACAGAGAAGTTGGGACTAGTAGAAAGGAGAGAGGTGTGCAATACTGCTCGTTGCCCTGTCCTGCCCCAATTATGGTCTGGTGAAGGGTAAAGTCCTTAGGGCCTGGCACATGGCAAGCAGCAGATATAGGTCAGCTATTGTTGATATTGTTATTTGTTTTAGGTAAACTCTACGCCCAGTGTAGGGCTCAAACCCACGACCCCGAGATCAAGAGTCGCATGCCTCACCCACTGAGCCAGCCAGACACCCCTATTGTTGATATGATTATTAACAATGGTTCTGAACTTTTCTAGGGGTCTGATGAAAGCCATATACTTGCTCCCCGGAAAAACACACACAAGTATACACGCACCTAATCTCCCAGATGATTTCAGGGGATATCCTCTGGGTGAAATTGGCTAAGTCACATAACCTCAGTGCCTCCAACTATAAAATAGGAATGTCCCCCTCATTCATATGACAATGTATGTTATGAAGTTGGAGGAGAGGGCAGTGCTGACTGCTGTACTTTCTACTGTTGTTCAAGCCATGGCGTTTACCTTCGA
Source organism: Ailurus styani (assembly GCA_002007465.1). Taxonomy (NCBI): domain Eukaryota; kingdom Metazoa; phylum Chordata; class Mammalia; order Carnivora; family Ailuridae; genus Ailurus; species Ailurus styani. The sequence goes on from LNAC01000017.1 coordinate 2,969,912, forward strand.
TCTCTAGATTCCTCTTCTCTCTTTGCCCACTGCTGAATGGTGGGTGCTCCTAAGGTCTCTAGACTAGACTGCATCTCTTCTCACTCTACACACTCTTCTCAGCCCCCTTATCTGCACCCACGGATTCAAAAATCTCCATGCTAGCGCCTCATACCCCACGTCCAGCCCGGTCTTCCTGCCCAACTTCCTGACCCACACAACAATGGCCCACTGGGTATCTGTTCATGCCTACCTCTGGCACCTGCAAATTCTTTGTCCACAACTGAACTCATCACTGCACCATCTCAGTGAAAGGCCGTCATGTCCACCCAGCCGGTAACCTGCCTGCGATCCTTGACTCCTTCCTGTCCCTTAACAACCTCCCTCCAACATCCATCCAATCAATCATCTGTATGTGCTAATATGTGCTAGCTCCCAATGCACTACTTCTCTAACTCCATTTCATTCCTATCACCATAATCCAGGATACTTCTCCCTCTGGGACTATCGCAACAGCTTCATCAATTGTTGACCTAGCTCTTACTCATCCTCTGGGTTTACCCTTAAAGTTCATTTCCTTCAGGAAGCCTTCCCCCACCATTAATGCTTCTAGTGCTCTTACTCAGCAACCGTATGCCCAAGGCACAGCACCCAGCTATCGTGGGCTCCACCTACCAGGAGCACCTGGGAGCCAGTTGTCTCTCCCTGCTAAACTCTAAACTCCAGGAGCTCAGGGCTGAGTCTCTTCTGCTTCCCACTGTCTCAAGCAGCTAACATCAGGACAAAGAACAGGAGCTGAAAATACCTGTTGAATGTTGTTGAAAAGCTTTTGTGGCTTGTAAAGTCACACTTGGCTTCTCAACTCATGCTTCCCCAAATACATCGCCTACTTTTACAAAACATCTGCTCTGCTTGTTCTGTTTTGGAGTGGCAACCCACAGTGTAGTACCACACTTTGGACAGTGTAAAGAAACTATGGAAACCATGTCAAAATTTTGACAGCAACTTAAGTCGAAGCCTCCCTGGATTCATGTGGGTAGCAGTGTGTTATTGAGCATCCTTAGCCACTAGAATATTCCTGTTTTGGAGTTGGTCAGGGTGGGGGGCAGGTGAGAGTTGGGGAAAACAGGGCCAATGCATTTCACAAGGAGGGGGTTTTAACGGAAGCAGTGACACAGCCTGAATGAAAAGACTTGCTTGGAGCAGTTGGGAGGGAAAGAACAGAGGGGCTTATTCTAACCCATGTGGGACCCCAGAACATTAATACCCCAGGCTTCCACATTTCTATGTGGGCACAATCAAAATCAATGCTCCCTTTTCATTTCACCATGCCGTCACTGTGAGCACCTATACAAAAGGAGGCCAGAGTTTTATAAGCTGAATGCTCTGTACTCTGTCCTGCACAATAGAAACAGTTAATCAGAACTGCTGTGTGAACTTGCTGATTTTCATTGATTCAGAACAGCTTTAGTGTTTTAACAGATCTAGCTGACTTCGTTTCCCCTCACCCTGAATTACTTTTTTTTTTTTTTTAAAGATTTTATTTATTTATTTGACAGAGTGAGAGAATACGAACAGGGGGAGCAGCAGTGGGAGGGAGCAGCAGAGGGAGAGGGAGGTGGCTCCCTGCTGAGCAGGGAGCCCTATGAAGGACTCAATCCCAGGATCATGACCGGAGCCCAAGGTAGATGCCCAGCGACCGAGCCACCCAGGTGCCCCTGAATTACTCTTAAAAAAAAACAACAAAACCGTGTGTGTGTGTGTATGTGTAATAATGTTTGAAGAAAGTATTAACACTATTCTGACAATGGTCCCCTCCAAAACACCTTTTTTCCCCTGATTATAAAAGTAATACATACTCTGGAAAATACACAAAGTTGCAAAAGAAATAATCATTATCAACATTTTGGTCTATTTCTTACCAGGCTTTTTGCTATGTATGTAAGTTTAAAATCCTCTTTTTTTCTGAATATTCTATTATTTTTTATTAAAATAATTTATCATTTCTTCTTTTTACTCAAGTATTACCTTTCCATTGGAGAAAATGCTAAAAAGGAAAAATAAAATTTGAATCATTTGCAGCTCCTATCCAGAGGCAATGTTAGTACTTTTATCTTTTCAATCTCATTTCTTGACATATATTGCAGAAAAAAAGAAATTATTAAATGCACCATGACATTCTTTCAGTTGGATGCAGTATGGCTTCTTTAAGCATCTCCTTATGTTGGGCATTAAGGTTGCTTTCCATTAATTGTGCTATGATAAATATCCTTTACGGTGGTTGTTTTACACTGTGCTTTTTTTCTTTGAAAATTAAGGATTTTCTACAATTCCATCCATTCAACTTTTGAGAGAAAGTTAAAATAAAGGAGTAGGGAAAAGGAGCAGGGAAAAAAGTAATACATAACTTTTGGCTAAAGTCCCATCTTCATTTTAAATATATTTGTTCTTCAAACAGAAGAGAGCACTTGCATAGAAGGATGGGTTGGTGAAACCACTGTAAAATCCCTAGATATGTATTTTAAGATAAAATTTAAATATAGTTTGTAAAGGAGCGATTAACCCTTCAGATTTTTGGAAGATGAAATTGAGGACCCAATCTTCCATGAGTCCAAGCAACAATTTAAAATCATTTCTTGCGGTGCCTGGGTGACTCAGTGGGTTGAGCGTTGGACTCTTGGTTTCGGCTCAGGTCATGATCTCAGGGTCGTAAGACCGAGCCCTCCTGGGGCTCTGCACACACTCATTGGGGAGTCTGCTTGAGATTCTCTCTCTCTCTGCCCCTCCCCCCACTCATACACACACTCTAAAATAAACAATTCTTTTTTTTTTTAAACGGGAAAGTGAAAAACCACTTCTCAATTTTACACTTACCATTGTTAAAAAACTGGCCAGAAGAAATGAGCAAAAAACAAAAACAACAAAACCAAAACCAAAACCAAAATCAAAAACAAAACACCACACGACACTACTTCCAAAGCAATGCTAAAGTAATATATGATAAACTATTGTTGGGTCAGTGATAAGGGTACAGACATCATAATATGTTTAAAGAAAACAACAGAAACATTGTTCAAAGAAAACAATGACCCTCAGACTACATGTTAAATCATGCCAGAAATACTCCCATTCTGGTAGAAGAGCTTACAGGACTCACACAGAACCTGGAAAGGCAGGAAGGATGTGGTCCAGACACTTATGCTAGGATTGTTTCTAAGAGAACCATCTCCCTGCTCAGAGCTCAGGCCTGGAGCCCCGTGTGTGTCTTTGATTTTTCTGTAACCCAAGTACCAATGACTAATCAAAAGGGAAATGGTATGTAGAGGGAAAAAAAAAAAATCAGTTGGCTGCCCCTCTTAGGGCCGGTTTTTATAAAAAAGTCATCAGGGGACCCTAGCGGTTTTGTTATTTCTTTGGAAAATACTCTTTGTGTATTATTAAAAGTTACAAATCATCTTCACCAACATCTCACTTGGTAACAAGCTTGTATAGCAGAAAAGGCAGGTATTATCCCCACTTTGTAGATGAAAAAACTGAAGCTCAGAAATTAAATGATTTGCTCAAAGTTAATACCGCCTGCAAGTGACGGAGTGGGACTGCAAACCTGGGGCCTCTCCTAGTCTAATGATCATGCCAGACTGTGTTCATCTGGACAGGCTTTGGAGGAGCAGGACATTTCCAATATCCTTTTAAAGGGCTGGATGGGGCTCCTTCCAAGCTGGGGTCCCCGCAATCACTGGAGCAAAAGACCTGTCAAACAAAATGTGATCTGCAGCCACCTATCCATCTCAGACGATGGGCCACGTTGTAAAACGGGTCAGTTACTAGGAATGAGGTGGGGAGAAAACACGTAACCGAGTTTACATACTATTTGTATTTAATATTCTCAAAAATGTCATAAATGAGGGCGCCTGGGTGGCTCAGTGGGTTAAAGCCTCTGCTTTCGGCTCAGGTCATGATCTCAGGGTCCTGGGATCGAGGCCCGCATCAGGCTCCCTGCTCAGCGGGGAGCCTGCTTCCCCCCCCCCCCCGCCTGCCTCTCTGCCTCCTTGTGATCTCTCTCCCTCTGTGAAATAAATAAATAAATAAAATCTTAAAAAAAAAAAGTCATAAATGAGGAAATAAGTTCTACGGTTAAGTGACTTCCTGGACAAAGGGAACTCAGCAAGTTTCCCTCACAAAATATAGTTGATCTCTTCATTCCCTCATTTCAACAATGGCCATAAAGCGAGGTGGTTGACAGTCACAGTACCTGGCCTTTGGAGGCTTGCGATCCATCTTTCTCGGATGTCTCAGATCTCCAACTTGGCTAGGAAATGAGCTCCTTCTTCATAGGCTTTATGCTGAGACCATTAGGGCCTCACTAAATGTAAGTGCCACTAGGGTTTGGAGAGAAGCCTCAGGTTCAGGCCTGAGCTGCAATTAGGGCCTTTTACTTCCCTAGAAGTTTTATTGAGCAGGATGTTCCCCTCTGGGGGACAATCAAAACCTCCCTGGCACAGAATCAGCCCCTTGAGTGCTCACATCCTTGTGTTTTCTCACTGTTATTAATGCAGCCAACACACTAATCGTCCTGACTTGTGTCTGTAGGAACTGGATCCCACCAAGTGGCAAGTCCAAATTCAAAAAGCAATGTAATCCAGTTGACTTCCCAAAATGTCTAACTGAGAACAAATGGAAAATACAAGGATGGATCAGTACAAAGTAACAGAGTAAGACAGGACTCAGGGACTTGGATCAGCTAGGGTCATGACCTCTGCTTTTAACTATGCCATTAATTTGGAACTGTGCCAAACCATGATCAAGAACGCTGTCTTCCATCACTGCTGGGAGCACGCCACAGTTAAGGCCCGCTGTGCTGAAACAACGCAGGCTTCCTATCAGCTAATGCCATATGCTGAACTCAAGACAGGCGAAAGCAACACTCTAAGGAAGCACCACTACATTAACAACATCACAGGGATCAGCTTCAAAAACATGGTGCTTTGCAAGAAAGCAGTGCAGAGTGGCGCTGGGAAGGTTTTAGGCTGACCCCCAGCGATAATGGGATGCAGGGCCTGACTTGAAGGATCTGGGTAGATAGCTGAAATGGAGTCACACTTCCCCCATGGTTAGGGTTCAGAGACTGCAGCATCCTTTTATGTACCCACAATAACCACCAGCACTGCTTTCTTCAATGACAAATATTAAGGTCAAGAGAATTGCTCTGATGGGTGACAGGCTGGCAGAATTCTTCCCTAATACCCGAAACCCAAAGTTGGCTCCAACTTTGGGAAAGACAGGGTGGCAAGTAAGAAGGGCTCTAGAGGGGAAATTAAAAAACATGGATCCTACTACTCCCTGGTCTGCGTCTGACCAGCTGCATTAAACTAGGAAAGCAATCTCCCTGACTGGGCTCAGATTCCTCATCTAGAAAACCATGGGGTTAGCTCGTGTTTGCCACTAATGGTCCCTCCAGTGTCAGATCTTCAGTGTTTTATGGATTCCATGAAATTAGCTAAAGAGACCCTTTTGCTGGAAATGTGAAGTATGGAGTTGCCTCTCAAAAAAATTTGAAGTTCAAAATAAAAGTAAAGAATGAAAAGAAAGAAATGAAAGCAGGACAGCCATTTCAAATTGAAACTCTTCTGTTACAAGAACAGCAGAGCAATGCGTTCAGACAGTTCGGGAGGAATAGAAAAACACAAACTGCAAAACAGGAAATCCATTCTTGGCTTGGCTGGCAGTCAAAAAGCCATGGGCTGGTGAAAATTTAGATCCATTTAAATTTTTAATTTCTTAAAGCTAATAAAATCCCCAAATTAGTGAATTATTCAGATGGCTGGTACCAGAACACAGAATTACTGTCCCATCCCAGGCTTTTTAATCCATCCTGATTTCTCTAGTCCTTTCTATGAGGGTGTGATGGTACAAGGAACCACCAGTTCCAACCTGTGCCTCTGCTGGGTACGGACCCTCTAGTTGCTCACCATCATCACTGCTGTTTTCTGGACAATGGTCTAACATGGCCTCGGATTACAGTTCTACGTAGACCGACCTTACCTCTCCAGATTGTGTATCAGCTCTCGGACTTCCAGGGACCTCAATTCCCACACCTTTGATTCCTCCAGTGCCTTGGCTACAGTAAGCACTCAAATGATCACTAATGATTAAGAAAAGTACTCACCAGTCTCCTCAGGTATGTCAAACTACATGACCAGGTTTATACTTCCAACCTCAGTTTGAACTACAAAATCATTTTTTTTTCAAAAGACATCATCAAGAGACAAAAGCTGACAAAAATGAACTTAATAATTAACACTGAAACCAGATTTCCACAGGAAGCAGAAAAATAATTTATTCCAGTAGATGGCAGAAATATACTTTGGTGTAATTCTGTTGGGACAGATACTCCCTCTGAACGTGCTCTCCTACTGACTGCCCCACTGGATTCTGTCTTGTGACAGTTAAACACTTCGCTGAGTCCCATGCTGTGACCAGGCAGGAGTCATCTTCGAATTCACAGGTTCCCAGGAGAGAGCAATGTATTTCCCAGAAGAATAGCACCTTCTATCACAGAAGAGTGCATGAACGCTGTACAGAGTCAGCACAGTTTAGGTTAAGTAGGCACATAATTCATCAAAATGTAAAAAAGGTGACAGGAAAAAATACTGCATTGTAGAATAAGATATTCAAATGTGGTGTGAATATTTAAGGCAGCTGATGGCCAAAAGAGGTGAGTCAAAGAAGGTGGTCTGGGTTTGGAGTTGACTTTGCATCTAGAGGAATTCTCTTCGTGACCTGCAAAACAAAGCCGTTCTAGTAACTGATTCTTACGCCATCCTTAAGAGGGCAAAAGGTTAGTAACATCAAGAAAGTCAATCAGGCCAATAATTTAAAAATATATAGGTGCTCAATAAATACTTGAATGAAAAGTAGGCTCAAGTAATGTACCAGTTGGGGTAGATTTTGCAGGGCTGCGACAACAGGTCCGATTACCGAGGATCACGAGTCATGGTTTGACTGATCATGGAAAGCAGGAAGTGGACTCAGACTGATCCTACTGGAATCTAATGAGCTCACTTCAAGAATCCGTATTTGTCCCTATCCTCTTATACCTAGCAAACATTTAAAATAGGAATCTTCACACATCAGGGGCGCCTGGGTGGCTCAGTCATAACGCATCTGCCTTCAGCTCAGGTCATGATCTCAGGGTCCTGAGATCGAGCCCCACATTGGGCTCCCTGCTCGGCGGGGAGCCTGCTTCTCCCTCTCCCACTCCCCCTACTTGTGTTCCCTCTCTCATTGTATCTCTATCAAATAAATAAATAAAATCTTAAAAAAAAAAAAGGAATCTTCACACATCAGAGTGCTAGCAGTGGTCACATAAACTCCTTTATATAAAGCTTATTTTAAAGAACTAGATAGGGGTGCCTGGGTGGCTCAGTCGGTTAAGCGTCTGCCTTTGGCTCAGGACATAGATCCCCGAATCAAATTGGCTCCCTGCTCAGCAGGGAGTCTGCTTCTCCCTCTCCCTCTTCCTGCTGCTCCCCCTGCTTGTGCTCTCTCTCTCTGGCTGTCAAATAAATAAATAAATAAATAAATAAATAAATAAATAAATAAATAAATAAATAAATCTTTAGAAAGATAGAATAAAGGACTATATAAACAAAGCCACATATGCTGCTTTCAAAATTAAACACCAATAAAGAAAATATAAAAATAAAGCAAATAGTGGCTTTCAAAGGAAATTTCCACACAAAGCCTGAGTTCGCAGAAAAGAAAAAACAAGCTGGTTATGGGGCTCCTGGGTGGCTCAGTCAGTTAAACGTCTGCCTTCAGCTTGGGTCATGACCCCAGGGTGGTCACGATGGAGCCCCACATCAGGCTCCCTGCTCAGCAGGGAGTCTGCTTCTTCCTCTGTCCCCTTCCCTACTGCTCGTGCTCTTTCTCTCTCAAGTAAATAAAATCTGAAAAAAAAAAAAAAAAAAGGACGATGACGACAAGCTGCTTATGACACACAATCTGCCAGAATGATGAGGGTTAGATGCAGGTGGGCAAGGAGCTAGTTAAACTGGGAAGTGACATGGTTTAATAGGCAGCCATTTGACAAGACTGAAGGTCAAATAGTACGTAGGAGATCCAATGGGCCTTTGAGGTTTTCCCAATCAGTGGGCACAACCAGGAGAATCCACAGGGCAGTGTGGTAAAATGATGGGTTTCCCAAGGGCTGGGGTCCAGCATGCCCAGAAACAAACACACGACGGCTGCTAAGTCTTACTGAAGCCAGCTGGGGCAGTCCAATCACCCTCAATGTGGAAAGCACCAGACTGCTGGACCCACTAAGGAGGGACACTGCTAACAAAATACATTCAACTCAAGATATAATCAGAGCACTGTTTTTACAATGTACTAGGAAAATAACCACATCGGGCTGGGGAGGGGCAATTACCAGAGCTACTGGTTTCTTGTGGCCTCATGGCCTCGTAAAACCTTTAATCTAATGATCATTTCCTCTTCTCCTCCTTAGGCCAGCCAGCAGAACAATCCATCTGCACAGACCTGAGTTCCAGGCAGATGATAAATTTAACTTGAGAATACTGAAGTAGTGAGTACAGATGTTTTTTGTGTTAATTTTTTATGAAGCACACAAGTTAGACCTCCTCATAGTTTAGACCTTTTTGGACACAAAAGGGAAAACATGTTTCATTTTTATCTGTATTTTTTCCTTTTAGATAAATTCACAAAAACAATTCCTTCTTCACAATTATGTGCAGGATACATGTTTATTATAGATTAACTACAAGAGACATTTAAGCAAACGAAGGTATGTGTATTTAACAAGTCCAGGAAATGCACAAAATGAATGGCAAAAACTGGAGAGCTAAATACATCCAGGGAGAAAGGAAATCACTTTGAGACCAAGTGGCCAGAAAAGAAAGTACAAGGATTTGCAAGCTGTACACTCATTGAGAAAACATCAGAAAAAATTGAGAGAACAGGTGAATGAAGGCAAGAGAGCAAAGACAATGTCTGAAGAATAGTGTGTTTACTAATTTGCCTCCTAAATTAATGAATGTCGTAGGGCACTGAGAGGAAAGGGCACAGGAAAGGCAAAGCAAAATTCATTAGGTCAAGAACATGGAAATGGCAGGGCTGGAACCAATAGGTCTCCGAGCAAAGCAGTGAAAGAAAAGCTGCAAAAGTGGTTTGAAGGCAACTGGGAAGGCCCTGACCGCCAACTTAGGAAGCTGGACATAACCTGCAGGTTAGTCATTCTTACCTTTTGTGGCTCATGGGAACTTCGGTGACCCCGACAAAAGCTGTGCTTACCACATGTTACAGAGCATTCCAAAGAGGCAGGGGTACCCACTAAGCTCAGGGACTTCAAGTTTGAAAAAAAAAAAAAAATACCCTGCAGTAGCCTATGGAGAACTACTGAAAGCTTCTGGGGCAAGCAGTGATCTCTTTCAGGAAGCGCTGCCATCAGGAAGACAAACAGGGCGGTGTTTTGCAGATACTGTGACTGTAGAAAGGGGGGCCTGATGAAGAATCACTGTAGTAACTCAGAGCCACAGTGACCTGGGTCAGAACTTCGGGTGCCCAAAGGAGGAAGAGGGAGGAGGAGCAGACGTAAGAGCCATTAACAGGATCAACTGGATTCAAGGAAGAGAAGAAAGAAGTGATGGGATAGGTTCTGACTCCAAGCTGACAGTGAAATCTGTAACCTCAGGAACTGAAACAGACATGACAGTTTGAAGTGGCAGCCACATATCCGGTCAGAGAGTGCAGAGTAAAAGATACACCATTTAACCACAAAACACCTTGCACTGTTTACCTTTTCACAAATATGGCTTCATTTCAACCTCTCAACAAATCACAAACCTCTTCAGAGCCCACACCCTTCCCTGAAATCCCCACTTGGTACCATGCACCTTATGAACACTCAAAAATATTTCTGGAATGCATAGAAAAACAGCTCCCTCTGGGCAGAGGCTTAATTACCAATACACTTTATTCCTCTCGTGTCCAGACTCTGTAATAAAATAGAATGCCCTTTAGGATGATAGTAAGCCACATAAACTCATCTACAATATTACAATGATGTGGTAAACCACCCAACTTAAAGGATGCTGGGGCTGAAGCCAAATCCACTCCAAGGAGATTCCACACTAGCATTGCATCCCCAAGGCTGTAGGAAAATGGGCCATGACAAAAACAGCAATCTTAATGTGACAGTTCCGGAAGCATCTTAGGAATCTAGGAGAGGCAGACAAGGCTGGCAGGGGGCAGAGACGGAATGAGTGCTGTTCTTAGAAGTACCAGCAAGATTTCCAGCCAATAAACATAATGTGCTGTAACTCAGTCTATCATCATCAACACATGAAAGAAAATTGTGGCAATTAAAGTGATTAAAGGAGCAAAAGATCAGCTAGGTGTTTAACTGTGCTACTGAAATCAAGTCAATTCCATCCATATAAAATTATTCTAAAGCTTTCATGACTGTTCCTCATTTTCCTCTGCTGAATACCATGTCTGGCTTACACCTCCTACTTTCCAAAATCTGGCCTCTATTATGCACAAAATCAAATGCTTTTCCTTACCAGAGGAAGACAGGACTAAATCTCATTTCTGGACTCCTTTATCACCCCACTGTTGTATCAAAGCACAAAGTTCAAAAGGGAATTTAGCTCAGTCTTTTGATTTACCACAAAGAAAAGTGAAGCCCTGTCACAGGAGCTGTTTGCTCCCATGTTAGGCAGAGATTAGATCTCTTCATGTGATAACTCCAAATGCCTAGAGTTACGGGACTACCATAATCACCACCTCACATGCAGAATAAACATGACAGGACATTCCTAGTTAGGGTTCTCCTGGTTACGCTCTCCTGCCTCCTGGCATCTGCTTGTAATGGAACCACCTTTAATACAAGGGTTTCAAGCAGCCCCCGTTTGTGCTGATCCACACATGCACTGTTCTTCAGCCCCAAAGGGCCCAATTCTCTTTTACTACAAGGGAAGGAAATGAGGCTCAGAGAAAATTAAGTGAAAGGCAATGCTGGAAGAACTGAGGCCTGAAGGTCTCTGCTTGAAACCCCAATCAACATCCTGACCTAATAGCCACTGTAGTTAAAAAGAAGGATAACAAATAGGAGAACTTGATGAAAAAAGAGACAGGAAAAAGAAAATCTTATAAATCAGACTATACACACACACACACACACACACACACACACACACACGTTCCCCTTTGGGCAAAGACAGAACGCTAAGGGAAAAAAACAAACAAGCAAAAAAACCTGATTACTTACCTATCAGACTGGCAACAATCCAGGCTGTGAGGAAATAGGCACTCTCATATATTGGTGGAAATGTAAAAATGGTAGAACCTCTATAGAAGGGAATGTAGTAATAGCTAGGAAAAACATTTATACCTTTAAACCTGATTCAATTTTCATCTAATCCAAAGATCACCAGCAAAAATATAAAATGTCATATGTTTAGGATGATAATATGCCTTTATCAATAATAGCAAAAGACTAGAAACAATCCCAAAGTACATCAAGGGCTATAAAAAAGAATTGAGAAAGATCTCTATACACTGATAAGAGCAATCTCTAGGATATATTGTTCAGTGAGAAAAAAGCAAGGTACAGAATAGTATATATGATATCTCTTCTATAATAGCTATGTGTAGGGGATATAAACACGTATGTCTATATACATACACACATAGATTCACATGTATGTTATGTATTTGGTTATCTTGGAAAAATGAAACACAGCAAGGACAGACCTCTCTGAATTTACCTTGTATAAAATTGTGGCTTTGGAATAGGTTTTACATATTCAAAAAACAGTAGCAAATAAAAAAGTTACTATGAACTGAACACAAAATAAAACAATCTAATTACATATCAAGTTAATAATGATGAGAGAAACTAATTATTTCAAGTGACCTCAGAAAACATTTTTTTCTTTATTTGTTCTAAGGACAAATAAAGCAGCAAAGAAATCCTAAACTGCAGTCAATAAACTTAAGAGTTAGTAGCTATACTGGTGTTATTTTGAAACTGTATGTATTGCAGGATAATGAAAATAAGTAATTAAATTATTGTCTGTATGAGCCAAGATTTTCAGCATTATGTGAATGATATTCAAGTATAAAACCGAAGAAGTAAAAATCATGTAATGTTAAATTTGAATTAGAAGCACTAACATGAGGGGCACCTGGGTGGCTCAGTTGGTAAAGCGTCTGCCTTCGGCTCAGGTCATGATCCCAGGGTCCTGGGATCAAGCCCCACATCGGGCTCCCTGCTCAGCCGGGAGCCTGCTTTGCCCTCTCCCTCTTCCTGCTGCTCCCTCTGCTTGTGCTCTTTCCCTCTCTCTCTGTCAAATAAATATATAAAATCTCTAAAAAAAAAAAGTACTAACATGAACTCATGAATTTTTTCTTCTTAGAGGAACATACTTCCTGGCTCTGTCCACCCTAAAGAGTTAGAAGCAACAACACCCCAGCAGAAATGGATGCATCTAACAATCAGATCTTGGTTTTTAAAATCCATTTCCCACTGAAAGGAACCAGGGCCAGCTGGGCCTGAGGACCGACTAGTGAACCAGGGATCCTTTCAGTGGGAAATTTAGAAAACAATCTGAGGAACAGCGGTTCCAAGTCCGGGACAGGAAACACAGAGGGGCCCAGGACATCTTGATGTTGCCAGTAAGTAAGGAAACTACCAAAGACTAATATCAAAAGGACATAGAAGCCAGTCTAGACAGGCTTCTGTAGGCCAAAGAAAGAACAACGGAACACTAAAAGGGTAATAAATGTAACTGATTAAAATTCAAAAGGGAAGAAAAGACAACCTCTCTGGATACCCTGGAAGTAACTTTGGCACTAACAACTTACCCTGAAAATGAAAAGAATTAAATATGTATACTGTTTTTCCTGTATGATCTGTATTTCGAGGTTATTAAATAATCCTAGAATGGGGGTAAGTTCATCTTTATAGAAACATCTCATCTAATCAAACAGAGATGTAACAATGGAACTAGAAAATCACCATTTTGCCCTTTCTACTGAAATGTATACTTCAGGCTAAAGTCATCAATGGATAAAATCCCCAGATTAAAGGCTGAAAGAGAATTTTGCAACTGGAGGGACCAGGCTGCTGTTACCTGAAACCACTGATCATCATAGCATCACGAAAGACAGGAGGGTCAGACACCATGTGTCTCTTGATATGAGCTCATGGTACAACCTAAGAAACACTCTTGCCAAAAAAGCGGAACCAGAATCTAGACAAGCATTGAGTGCTGACTTCCACTTGTCAAAATAATGAAGAGGAACAAACTAAACAGGTTTTCTGACTCTCGGCCAGTGAATAATCTTTCCACTATACCACTCTTTACCTCTCTGATCTTCTGAACCAAATAAAACTTACAATTTTAACGCCAGCTTTCAAAGAGCATCTGTCTCTCTCTATTCAAAGCATTCAGAAACACCCTTAATTTAAAATCTGTCAGCAACTTTAAGAATCCTACAATATCAAGTGTAAACAGTCATGCTCCTGTATCTAAATGACTGCATGGAAACTTTATTTAAATGGCTGGGTAACAGCAGAATTTAAAAGACTCCTACGAATAAATCCTTTGGTAAAGTTAATGGCCTAAGTTCCAAGTTTATTTCTGTTCTTCAGATGTTTACTTTCAGCAGCCTGCCCTCGCCAAGTGTTAAAATGGCTGTAGTTTTCTGCGGAAAAGTCAAGGCAACCTCTAGCTGCCAGAGTGACAGACAACACTGATGTGAAAGGTCGAGGGTATTAGTCACCTCAATGATGCAGCACTGGAGAGCAGGTCTTCCTCCTTAAGGCCAATGAAACTTGAGGTACCAGATGGTTTCATTTTTCAACTGTGGTCCAAAGAGAGGGTTGAGTTGGGCCAGAATTGCAATCAGCCAACTAAAAGAATGATGGGGGGAGGAAAAGCAACAACAGAAAGCGGTGAACTCATGTTGGAACAGGACCGTTTTCAATTAGGATGAAAACGAATGCTTTAGTAAAATTTAAATCTATTCTGCTCGGACCAAACCTTCCAAACACTAAGTTCCTGAAACATGTGGTGCTAATGGGAGCATGTCTTATAACCCATGTCTCAAAGAGCACACCCTGCCTTCGTTTCAATACACAGTGACAAAGCAGTGAGACTTCACCATAGTTGTCTTTTCTCTCATTATCTTAATTCCAAGTAGCCAAGATTTCCCGCATTCCAGTAAGATCTTTAGCTCAGAATATCTTTACCTAATTTCAATTTAGCATCATCACAACTTCCAAGCTTGGGAAGAATGGGTGTTAACTTTATCCATTCTCCAAATGCTAAGACCCACAATTGACAGGACACACCCATTTTTACTGAGAGCGCCAAGGTTAAATTTCAGCCCACCATCTTTCAATTAGGCTGTAACACTTGAGCTCCCCTTCTCTAATCACCATCACCACTAAAATATGTAACATATCTTTTGGCCCCAGTGGAGCTGAACTAAATGGGTATTTAATTCCCTCAGCTTACTTGAGGATCTAAGCAACGACGCATTCTTCTGTACTATACAGATTAATTATGGAGGAAGTACAGTGGCGTTACATACTACCTCAAGGTTGAAAGTGAAAAAAAGTACACAAAATTAAAATTTTCTTCTACAGCTTGCAAAGTTCTGAATAAATGGTTTTATGTCTGATACAGTGATACATATATCCAGAGTGGTTTGAGAATCACTGAGCTAAGACCAAAGCAAAGAATGAAAAGGAAGATAATACACGAGTATCTCACCATTTAAACCATCCCATGTTTTACTCATTAAACAAATATTTAATGAGCACCTACTAGGTTCCAGGCCCCAGGGATACAAAGAAGAAAATGAAGTGTCACTACCTTCACAAGGCTTACATAACATAATGTCAGGAAGGAAATAAAGTAGGATGAAGGAATAGAGAATGATGGTGGTAGTCAGGGAAGGCCTCTCCAAGGAGGTAACACTTGAGCAGAGACCAGAATGAAGCAGAATACATTCCTCTGTAATACATATGAAGTGATTAGAGAATCTCTCTCATTTTGCAGGTAAACAAGCCCAGCCTCCATCGACTGAACTGGGCAAGGAGACTTTAGTAATATAATCTGAAGCAGCTATCCTCTCTGCACGGAATAGAGGGAACTGCTTTCCAAGGAAAAGGAGACAGATTGCTACAGGAGTCTCCTAAAATTTAGCACTTTAAATTCCCCTGTAAGAGGGGAACCAGCCAAACCCAACCAGGCTATTACCCGGTTACATCTCTTTTCTTCCAGTTGCTGTCATTTTTTGAACTCTTCCAGTCAAAGGATCAAAAAACAGATTCTGTCAGATTCACCAATGACCAGACTGCTGGAGAACCTCCCCCAAAGCTTGCACCTACGAAAACAAACATACCCACCCTCCCGCCCCACCCCACAGAAGGTGGTTTTGTGACAGGAAACACGATACCTGAGGAAATCAGGCCAAAACAGATACCCTGGGCTGATTCACTTTATAAACAAAAAGCTAATTCAGATGAGATGCTCTGATCTGTCCTTAGAACGAGAATATTAAACACAAACAGAATACCGAGACTTGTAGTTGAGGTCACATCTATCTGACACTGTGAAACAAAGAAAGAGGATAGCACAGGCAAACACACTGAAAAGCTCTGTGACTGCAGTGAACACTAATGGTGCGGAGCTAAGAGTCATGGAAAATTCCACACAGACCCAGGACTTCCCCAATCCCAGCAGGCAATAGAGGCTGACTGTAAAAACAGTCGTTCATCCTTTCGTAAGAGACTGAAATAACTGGCCAACGCTTAGAAGTACTAGATAAAAAATATGCTAGAACCTAAACTGATCTCTTTTTTTCATCGAAAAATGTACAGAATGGAATAAAAGCACCATCTCCCAGCACTTCGTAAGATGCCGTAGAGCAGCGCGTCTCAATCCTGGCTGCTCATTATAACCACCCGGGGAATTTTAAAAAATACGGGTGCTATCCTTCACATATAATCCTTCTTTTAATTCTCCCACAATACAGTTAAGGAAACCGAGGCAGAGAGAGGCTGAACCGTTTGCCTGTGGTCGTAACACTAAGTAGGAGGTAGTAGCTCCTGAACCAGAAATCAGGTTAGACTAATGTTCCCCTGACAAAAGTTATCTTCTGAAATATTTTTTCATGGACAACATTTCAGAAGCCATCCATTTAACTAAATCTAATCTGTCTGGGAGTTAAGGAAACAAAGACTCCATCTGCTGATTGTTGATGAAGTCCATCATAAGCCTTTGTTACCTGAGGTAAAGAAAAAATATCCTAAATCAAGAACAAAGTCCAGGGGCGCCTGTGTGGCTCAGTGAGTTAAAGCCTCTGCCTTCGGCTTGGGTCATGGTCTCAGGGTCCTGGGATCGAGCCCTGCATTGGGCTCTCTGCTCAGCGGGGAGCCTGCTTCCTCCTCTCTGCCTGCCTCTCTGCCTACTTGTAATCTCGTTCTCTCTGTCAAATAAATAAATAAAATCTTAAAAAAAAAAAGAAAAGAAGAACAAAGTCCACTTTGCTTGTTCAGATCAGGATTCAGAAACTTTCTAAATTTAATTTTACATACTACTCTTAATGTTTCAAATCAAGCAAAACATCTCACTTCAAAACCAAACCAAACCAAACCAACAAACTACAGTTCAAGAAAATTCCTTGGGAAAAAGCCCAGGTCAGTTCACTTGAAATTTCATTGAGGAATTTTCCCCCTCTAACCAGCTGAGCTCTGTGCCTGCCCTTCTGACTACCACCTGACTTAAAATTTCCCTTTAAAGCTGATAAACACGGTAGAAAACTGGAAGGAGAAAAAAATCCACTCTGAATTGATGGAAGTGGGTGGAGGAAGCGATCATATTCCAATGAATCTATTACTTTATGTGTCCAAGAAAAGAGAACTAAGTGTACCTTTTACCCTTGCCCAAACTGTTCCACATGTCTCCATAATCCGAAGGCCAGCCGAATAACCAACCATCTGAAATTACTCAAACTACTGAGGCAGCTATGGTGTGGTAACATATTTCAGAGAACTACAGGGCTAGAAGGGACCAGAGGTCAAGTCCACGTTCCTCATTTTAATGAGGAAGAAACTAAGTGCTAGGGAGCTTAATACCCCACACCGTGAATCAGTGATAAAGTTGGAAGAGGAACCCAGAACTCCTGAGTCCCACTACATCAGGCTGCTTCCATAGCATATTAAGGGCAAAACAAATCAAGCAGCCCCGGAGCACCTAATTAATTTCACAACCATTTACCAATGCAAAGATTAACTAGTTAAGGGGCCAACCCTCGAGAGGCTCATGAGCTTGTGAGAGACAAGACAAGGTTAGAGCAGAGTGTGCTTTAAATAACATATGCATAGGAGCATTCAGGCTACTCCCTGCTCACTTATCATGAGCTCAGCTCTTGGTTATTAGAATTCTCCAAGCACAAAATACGCCCTTCCCACTGAAAAGGCTATATCCAGATCTCTCAAATCTTGCTTTGTTTTTTTTGTTCCACACTCAGATATGAGAATAGGGAACAAAGTAATGGTTACTTCTTGCTGATGCACAAATCAAGGGCACAACTGCTTGACTTCCCTGTTGGAAAGGGTTAAGTCCAGCTAGGACTTCTCTTCTGATCCACAGTCCCTCTAGCAAGGACCAGGATAGGAATGACCTCTATCAGTGGACTCCTGAAGAAAGAGCAGAGACGCAGGAGAGTGACTTGCCTTATCACCACTGAGATGACCTCAGTCATATCCCCTCATCCCAATCAAACAACACCAATTCTTTCAAGAACAGCAATGTTACTAGACATGACCAGAAAATACAGTCTTTATCAATGGATGAATGGATGGATGAATAAAGAGATTATAGTAGATACATACAATGGAATATTATTCAGCCATAAAAAAGAATGTGGGGGCGCCTGGGTGGCTCAGTGGGTTGAAGCCTCTGCTTTCGGCTCAGGTCATGATCTCAGCGTCCTGGGATCAAGGCCCGCATCGGGCTCTCTGCTCAGCAGGGAGCCTGCTTCCTCCTCTCCCTGTCTCTCTGCCTGCCTCTCTGCCTACTTGTAATCTCTCTCTGTGTGTCAAATAAATAAATAAAATCTTTAAAACAAAACAAAACAAAACAAAACAAAAAAAGAATGTGGGTCTTGCTAGTTGTGTCTACATGAATGGACTTCGAGGGCATTATGCTAAGTGAAATAAGTCAGAGAAAGATAAATACTATATGATCTCTCTTACATTTTTTTTATATTAAAAAAAACAAGCTCACAGGTAACAGAGAACAGATAGGTGGTTGCCAGAGGCAGGGTGTAGGGGATGGGAGAGATGGGTGAATTATATATTTTTGTTTTAGTTTAAATAAATTGAATTTTAAAAATGAAAGCTTTTGTTGTTACCGTAGAGAGGCAGACAACAATATGAGATTCAGTATTAGACAAGATTGCATTTTAATTCCGGCTACACCAAATATTAGTGGAGTGACTCCAGGCAAGTGACCTTATAAATTGAGCCTCAGTTTTCCCTTTTGTAAAATGAAGGTAATAACCTCTGTCTCAAGATGTTAAAAATTAAACAGATATACATGAAACTGCTCTGTGTAGCAGCTGACAACTAGATGTCCAATAAATACTAGATATTCCTTCCTCTTCTCTGAGACAGCCATAGAATGAAATACAACCTATTTACTTTACAAAGGAGTTTCTCATGTAACAATGAATCATCTCATCTCCACCTCCTCTCCACTCCCAGCCCTCTGTGATAGACAGAATTCTAAGATATTCCCCCCAAATTTCCATCCCCTGGTATGCACCCTGTCTAACCCCAGGACGTGAGTATGATGGGACAGTCACTCCGTGAGTAGACCTAATCAGGTGAACTTTTTTTTTTTTAAGATTTTTAAAACTTATTTGACAGAGAGAGACAGACAAAGAGAGATCCCAAGTAGGCAGAGAGGCAGGCAGAGAGAGAGGAGGAAGCAGGCTCTCTGCTGAGCAGAGAGCCCGGTGTGGGACTCGATCCCAGGGACCTGAGTCGAAGGCAGAGGCTTAACCCACTGAGCCACCCAGGCGCCCCCTCCCCCCTTTTTAAAAGATTTTATTTATTTATTTGACAGAGAGAGATACAGCAAGAGAGAGAACACAAGCAGGGGGAGTGGGAGAAGGAGAAGCAGGCTTCCCACAGAGCAGGGAGCCCGACGCGGGGCTCGATTCCAGGGCCCTGGGAACATGACCTGAGCTGAAGGCAGACGCTTAACGACTGAGCCACCCAGGCACCCCTAATCAGGTGAACCCTTAAAAGGGATGGGACTCTCCCTGATGAAAGACATTAGGAGTGTGTGCATCACTTATGCATGTATTGCCAATCGGTTCCAAAAACACTCTGACACATGCTCTGGAATAAGCAACTGAATTCCTCTCTCTCTCTTTTACAGTGAACACAACAACGTTCAGCTTTCTCAGTAGAGGGAGCTGGAGGGACACTGCGCGTGTGGGCTGGAAGTTGGTGGAATTGGTGTGTGAATATTCCGTGAAGCCTGCACAGACTCAGGCCTGGAACACAGGCACGCTTTACTCTGGTAGCCTCAGCCTGGAAATAACCTTTCTGCAGTCCTCCTGACAGGGAACCAGAGCCCTTACATGGCCCGCAAGCTCTGAAGGCCTCCCACTCGCCCTGGCACACGGAATTGCACCCGCGCCACAGCCTGGCCGCTCTCTTGCCTGTACTCCAGAAGGTGGCCTACTGCTTGCCCACCAGCTCCAGACCAACTCCAGGCTGCCCAAACCAATGAAATTCTCTGCTGTCTAGTGGGCGGAACCACACTTTCTCAACAAGGCCTGAGGCCCTTCCAAGTTTATCTTTCCTTGGGTACTCTCCCTCAGCCCTAGAGTACCACACAGAATTTCCTTCTATCTTACAGTTACTCTCTTGTTGTAGTGAATAGTAATTATGTTAAACTTCCCCTGTTTAACCCACTGTGTGGTTTCTATCTTCTAATTGGACCCAGATTATTACAGGATGAGAAAGATTTGACACAAAGGAGATGCTCTATTGTTGGCTTTGAAGATGCAAGGGCCTCATGGAAAAGAATGACCTCTAGGAGCTGAGAGCAGTCACCAACTAATAGCCAGCAAGGAAGAGGGACCTCAGTCCAACCACCAGTTCAAAGGAACTGAATTCTGCCACAGCCACAGGAGCTTAGAAAAGGGCCCCAAGCTTCATTTGAGAAGGCACCAACTATTTCCATTAACCTTAACCCAACCCTATCTCTATGAGGGCCCTTTTACTACCACAGGAATATGCCCTGTTTTTGCCAGCTCTACACTTGAAATCTCATTTCTTTTCTCCATACTTTCTATACCATGCCTTCCAGTTCAAAGTCTGTTACAATCCTCATATCTCCCAAATTATAAAAGAAAAGAGTATAAAATCAAAGTAAGAAAAGTATACTTTTTCATATAGCAGATGATAATATGCTGGGCCAGGTACCTAGATTTCTCTCTCACTATAAACGGTCAAGATATCCAGCTATTTTTAACATATCTATGCTATGACACGTAAGCAGTTCTCAGACCAAAAAAATGAGTGAAGGCAAGTACCCAGCGAGGAAAACAAAGTGATTATAGGTTGCTTTCCACACCTTGAGAGCACAGACTAAACCACATGAACATGAGCTTTTACTTTCAGACTTCCCAGGGCATGGGAAACAGCAGACAAAGCCCAGGGTCCACTTAAGATAGAGAATCTAATACAAGTTTCACATCCCATCCCCACAAAGTTCAGGTGCCAAAGGGCTATATATCTCAAGGTATGCATAAAGCATACCCTGAAGAAGAATGATAGGAAAATCAACTGTCTCAAATATAAGCATCAAGAAGGAAGTAGAAAAGCAATGCCACTGAAAATTAGCCTTAATGAAAGCTTGTAATTCAAATTCATTCTACACGGTTTAAAAAAAAATTACATAACAAAGATTTTACTTAATTTGATCCCACACTGGTGGTGGCCTTTGGACCTTGGCAGAAGCAATGTAAATCTTTTCTGGAGAAGCCCACTTTCATAGTAGGCCTCAAAAAAGTCATAAACATGGAATTATAGGGAAAATGAACAGATGGCAATGAAATATTATTAAATGCACATGGCACCATGAGTGAGAGGGACCGAAGAGAGCAGAGAGCTGATCCAGAACTGCACGGATTTCAGATACTGGAATGATCAGATATGGACTACAGACAAGCTGTCTACTATGTTTCAAGAACTAAGTTTAAAATATGCACAGGGAGAATACGGAAAGGAGGGAGGGAGGGAAATCAAAACTGTAAAAGCAGCAAAAAGAACACCCACAGAAATGAAAAATATTATACCTGAAAATAAGAAAAAGCAAGTGTTCGTTAAGTTCTTCTCTGGTAAAGCCAAGTAGCTGATATCATACTCATCCTATAGATCGTGATTATAAACTGTGAACAAAATATAAAAAAATAACTATTTGATGGTACAAGAGAATGTCCAAAAGCAGGTACAAATTGGAGGGGATTCAATCCTTAAAGAAGTCACACCAGGGCATCTGGGTGGCTCAATTTGTTTAGCGTCTGACTCTTGATTTCAACTCAGATCATGACCTCAGGGTCAAGAGATTGAGCCTGGTGTGGGACTCCACACTGGGTCTGAAGCCTGCTGAAGATTCCCTCTCCCCGCCCCACTGCTTGTGCAAGATTGCATGCACACACTCTCTCGAGGAAAGGAAGGAAGGGAGGGAGGGAGGGAAGGAGAAAGAAAGGAAGCCAGTCACACCAATACCTTTACACAGCATTTCTCCTGAAAACACTGTTGAGTCCCACATGTGGAGAAAGATAATTGAAACTCAAGCAAAAAGCTGCAGTCTTACTGGCTTAGTTATCAAAAGATGAAGTTCAGAGCTGCCAGAACAGCTAGAAATAAAAAAGGGAACTCTCAAAAAGAAAGGTGCCACAAAGGCGAGCCCCAAAGCCCGTGTATATATTTTCCCTTAACCCTTGGCTGATCCCTGAACTGTGCATGCTCTAGGAAAATGCCAAGGACTGTGGAAAACACCCGGAAGTCTGAAAGGATGGAGGGGAAATTTCAGCTGCTGCCTAACACCAGAAGAAAGATTATTCAGAGTCTGAAGTTAGAAGGACTTGGTAAACACCTCTGATTTTCCACTGAAATCCCAGAACCAGAAAGGGCACACTTTAATGGACAATTCATTCTAACCTAGGGATAAGACTGACATGGATCTGCCCTCAACAAAGTATAAAACCAACTCTCCACAAGCTTAAGGTGATCAATTAACAATTTAACCATTACAACAAAATTTAACCATTCTCAGAGGAGTAAGTAGAATCCAGGGTCTCTATCATCTCCAATATCCAGTATTTAGTAAACAATAGTCATACCCCCCAAAAAACAAGAAACATAATCAATAATCAAGAACAAAGGAATCAACAGAATTCCACACCATTCCAAAATAATACAGATGTTGTCATTTAAAGAGTGATTTTACAGCAGCCATTAGAAATATGTTTAAAGCCTTAAAGAAAAACTAGCTATAAGAATGACCAGCTCAGGAATGTCAGAACATAAATTAAAACTACAAAAAAAAAAAAAAAACCAAATGCAGATTCTAGAACTAAAAAGTATAATATACAAACTAAAACTCTTTTGGATGGGCTTACCAGCAGACTGGAGATAGCAGAAGAAACAGTCAGCGAACCTAAAGACAGATCAATAACTATCTAATCTGAACAAATAAGAGAAAAAAATACTGGAAAAAAATCAGTCAAACAGAGGTGCAACTGGAGTCCTAGGAGACAAAGAATACAGCAGAAGAAAATAGAAGACAAACAGGCTGAAATTTTCTCCAATCTGATGGAAAACATTAACTTACAGATTCATATAGCTCAGCAAACTCCAATCAGAATAAACTCAAAGAAAACTACACCTACACACATCATAGTCAAATTGCTAAAACCAAAGATAAAGAGAAAATCTTGATAACATCCAGAGGAAAAAGAATGCATAAGGAGAAACAATTATTCAGATTACAGCTGAGTTGTCAGCAGAAACAATGGAGGCCAGACAATGGAAGAGCTTCTTTAAAATCCTCTAAAAGGAAAATAAAATCCTGTCAACTCAAAATTCTGTATCCAGAAACACTATCCTTTAAAAATGAGCATGAAAAAAAGACATTTTCAGGTAAGTGAAAGATGAGTGAATTTGTTATCAGCGTACCTGTCCTATGGCAAATACTACAGAAGTTCTTCAGACAAAAGGGATATCAGATAAAAAACTCAGACTAAGGGGATGTCAGAACCTCAAATCTACAAAAATAAGGAATTCTAGAAAGGGTAAACATGTGGGTAAATGTGGAAGACTAATTTTCATTTCTTTATAAAACATGATTCTTTAAAGTAAAAACTATAACATTGCAGTGTTTTGCAACATACATAGATGTAAAATATATCATAACCATAGTACAAAAGATGTAGAGTAAATGGAATTATATTGTTGCAAAGTTGTTATATTTTATCTGATGTGGTTCAGTATTAACTCTACTCTATGAAAAGTTAACAATGCATATTGTAATCTCTAGAGCAACACTAAAAAGTATAGCAAAAAAGCCCTTAGCAAAATTAAAACAGAATACTGAAAATATTCCATTAACGTACAATAAAGCATAAAAGGAGGGCAAAGGATGTAATGAGCACTGAGTGTTATGTAAGTCTGATGAATCACTGAACTCTACTCTGAAATGAATAGTACACCATATGTTAATTAATTGAATTTAAGGAAAAAAAAACAAGGCATAAAAGAACAGAGGAGCAATTAACTAGATGAGAAATAGAAAACAATTAACAAAACAGTGAACCCAAACCTAGGTATGTCAATAAATACAGTAATTGTATATGACGTATCCAATTAAAAGGCAAAGGCTGTCAGAATGGATGGAAAAGACTGAGCTATTGCTGTCTGCAAAAAGGCACTTTTCTATATATAAAGACAGATATAATGAGCATAAGAAAGGTGGTATGATTATCAATATCAGACAAAGTAAAAATCGAGTCAAGGAGTATTACCAAGGATAAACAGGGATACTTTATAATGATAAAAATGTCAATTCATTGGGAAGACTAACAATCATGAATGTGCATGCTCTTAATAATATAGCTTCAAAACATATAAAACAAAAATGTAAAGAATTAAAAAAATCCACAACAGCTGATGATTTTAACACTTTCTTTTAGTAATTACTAAAAGTGACCAAAAACTCAATAAAGATATAGAAGATCTGAACTATCATGACCTCACGTTTATAAAACAATCTTCTGAGGTGCACTTGAAATGATCGTCATGATAAACCATTATGCTAGGCCATAAGACAAGCCCCTGTTGCAAAAGACTGGAATCTTAAGGAGTCCCTCTTCTGATAAGGTATCTAGAAAAGCATCAAATACTTAAAAATTAATGAAAAATATGGTGTCATCAAAATTCGTAGGCTGCGGCTAAAGCAATGCTTAGAAGGAATTTTACTGCATTAACTGCTTACATTTTCAAAAGAACAAAGGTTTAAAATCATTTATCTAAGTCTCCACTGTAAGAAGTTAGAAAAAGAGCATTCAGGAGAAGGAAGGAAGTAAAAAGAAAATCTAAATGAATGGAAATATATACCATGTTCAGGATCAGAAGACTCCGTATTGTTAAAATGTCAGTTCTCTCCAAATTGATCTATAAATTCAACACAATGCCAACTATAATCAAGAGGCTTTTTTTTGGATAAAAACTGACAAGATAATTCTAAAATGTATATGGCTATTTTGGAATACCCAAATTATCTTAAAGGACAAACACGGAGGACTTCAACTTCTCGAAATATTCAAGAGAGTGTGGTATTGTGATAGGGCTAGACAGAGTTTAACAAACAGAAGAGATCATCCAGAAATAGACTCATACATATATGGTCAAAATGTCTTGAACTAAGATGCCAAAGCAGTTTAATGGACAAAGGAAAATCTTTCCAACCAACAATGCAGCAACAACTGAATATCCGCACCACCCAAACACACCAACAACAATAAAAAAGCAAAGCTTGGGGCGCCTGGGTGGCTCAGTGGGTTAAAGCCGCTGCCTTCGGCTCAGGTCATGATCCCAGGGTCCTGGGATCGAGGCCCACATCGGGCTCTCTGCTCGGCAGGGAGCCTGCTTCCTCCTCTCTCCTCTCTCTCTGCCTGCCTCTCTGCCTACTTGTAATCTCTCTCTCTGTGTCAAATGAGTAAATAAAATCTTTAAAAAAAAAAAAAAAAAAAAGCAAAGCTTGGCCCCACCGTTCTAGTGCCTGTGACCTCTGGAAGCAGTCATGCCTAATTGCCAAAACCTCTCCAAGTGCCCGTCTATCGTGGAAAGCCTTCATGTCCAAATCCTCACCCAGTAACAGGAACTTTAAGAACTCAGTTCAATAGGTCTCATAACTTTGTTTACCACAATTTTCCCCCTCAAACCTCCCAGGAGCATCTATTGTGACCCAATTCCATCCCCAGACTACTCTGCTCATCTCACCACTTGATGTACCTTCTACTCTTCCCTTTCTTCTAAACCCTTCCACTGTGTTCTCTGTAACTTGCTTAATGATCTATCACTCACTCACACGCTTCCTTCTAACACTTCCTACTGCCTCCAGCTTCCCCCTGAGACTCTCTTAAACGTAACTTATTCTTATACCACATAACCCAGGCTTTGGCAATGGGGTAACTTCTTTGCTCCCCTGTGCTGCCTCCAGACAATTCTCTCCCTCTCTTGCGAAAACCTTTGGGGTGCATGCCTGCAGATTTTACTAC
Organism: Ailurus styani; assembly: GCA_002007465.1. Lineage (NCBI taxonomy): Eukaryota > Metazoa > Chordata > Mammalia > Carnivora > Ailuridae > Ailurus > Ailurus styani. Next base: position 2,995,793 of record LNAC01000017.1, read on the forward strand.
CTTCTCATCCCTTCATACATCTTGTGAGAGTTCCTTTTTTTTTTTTTTTAAGATTTATTTATTCATTTGAGAAGGGGAGGGGCAGAGGGAGAGAATTTCAAGCAGACTCCCTGTTGAGTGCAGAGCCTGATGTCAGGCTCCATCTCATAACCCTGAGATCATGACCTAAGCTGAAACCAAGAGTTAGACTCTCAACCAACTGAGCCACCCAGGTGCCCCTGTCATGTGGGAGTTCTAAGCTGAAAGGATAAAGGGCAGGAGGGCCTCATATTTCAGGAACCAATTTAATTTGAGTTACCCACTGTTTTCCATTATTGATGATGCTACTTCCTGTTATTAGCAGACATCAACAACTGAGATTGGAGATACAAAAAAAATCACCAATCTGTGGAGAGAGACAGACATCCCACCTATAAAAATACATTTCCTGAAGGTGCTTCAAAGCTAGAGGTGGAGACAGAGACTAATAGCCAGCTAACAGAAGGCCAAATAAAACACATGCTTCCTCTGACCAAAGATGAGACAATCTGAACATCAACAAGGACATTAATTACACTGGAATGAACTACATCACATATGTCTAAATGTATGAGATCATAACAATACCAATACAAAACAAGTCATTGTCCACCCTTAGAAGATGTTAGGGAACCCAATTCATTATTTTGAAAACTGGTAAGTAAAGAAAAAACCACACACAGAACCTAGGATTCCTTTATAAAAACAGTTTTCAGCTATCTGGATGATGAAACTATTAATGAAGTAAATATTTATGGATGTATTCTAGCTAATGAGTAAACAAATTATAGATATTACTGTAATATCATCAATGATGCCAACAACACAAATGTACCCCCTGATGAAAGTATCAATACCATTTATGAAACAGACTTACCCAAAAATTGAACCTGAATATGATTTATCCCCTAGATGACAACCAACTTACAGGAAATACGGAACAAAGAAGAATATGTTAAATAATACCATGGGTGTGCAATTAACAAGGACCACTCTCTGAAGAACTATGGGACAAACAACGCAGGTTTTTTTCTACTAAAACGTGCAAAAAAAAAAAAAAAAAAGAGGGAGGAGAGAGGNTGGAGAAGAAACCGATAGAAACTTGGAGGCACATCCTCCAAGTCCTAGCTACAATGTGTGGTCTTTATAAGCATCTTCATTCAAATATATTGTAAAATAAATAATGAGACAATGAGGGCAATTTAAATACATTTGAGATATAAAGGAATTAACTTTTTCTATGTGTGATAATGGTATTGTAGTTATACATGGACAAAGAATTATCATCTTTTATTTATTTATTTTTTAAAAGATTTTATTTATTTATTTTACAGCGGGAGAGAGATCACAAGGAGGCAGAGAGGCAGGCAGAGAGAGGGGGAAGCAGGCTCCCCGCTGAGCAGAGAGCCCGATGTGGGCCTCGATCCCAGGACCCTGAGATCATGACCTGAGCCGAAAAGCAGAGGCTTTAACCCACTGAGCCACCCAGGCACCCAGAATTATCATCTTTTAGACATATATATATATATATAAATACTTACAGATAAACTCAAAATAATCTGTGGTAGAGTGGGAAAGTATGTGGAGATGAAACAGGATTGGCCATGAGTTTATAATTTTTGAAGGTGAGTGACAGGTAGGTGGACAAATTTTTATAAAGAGCATATAGCAGGTTTTAAAAGTTTTAAAAGCAGAAAGTTAAAAAAAAATGCTACAGAGCACCCGGGTGGCTCAGTCGTTAAGCGTCTGCCTTCCGCTCAGGTCATGATCCCAGGGTCCTGGGATCGAGTCCCACATTGGGCTCCCTGCTCAGCGGGAAGCCTGCTTTCCCTCTCCCACTCTCCCTGCTTGTGTTCCTACTTTCGCTGTCTCTCTCTCTGTCAAATAAATAAAATCTTAAAAAAAAAATGCTATAATAAAGAGCATCCCAGAAACTGACCAGCTTGTGGTTACTTGGTTGGAAACCAAAGTGGAACAGTGGGAAGTGATATCTTGTGCCCAAACTGGCTCTAGAGCCAGGATCAAAGCAAGGCTGGGCTCAGCTGTGGATCTGCACATTCCTGGACAAGTGCGGGCTACATTCTGTAGGCTGTGAAGGTCCTTGTGCAATGAGCAGTATTAGGGGGCTGGGGTGGTGAGTGCGGGACTCATTTGGGGTCACAGAATAGGGGCCTGTGGGAATAAGTAGATGAGGGAACCACTTTGGGAAGTGACTGAGGCTTTTCTGGCTCTTTGTTTACTGTCTGTCTCTCCTCACTAAAGAGGGCAGGGCAATATGTCTGTTTTATTTATTCTCTGCTATATATCCAGTGCTTGGCACAAAGTGGTCTCTAAATAAATATGCTGAGTGAATAAACTCTAGTAAGGATCAATAAAACACAGGCTACGATAGTCTTATAAGCAAATTGTGCTTATAAGTAACTCATACTTCCTTGAATTAAAATAATTTATTTTAACAAACCAATGATAGTATTACTTTGTGTTTTTCTCATTGTTTGTTCCAAGTTTTGATTTTTTTTTTAAGATTTTATTTATTTATTTGACATAGAGAGAGAGATCACGAGTAGGCAGAGAGACAGGCAGAGAGACAGGGAGAGGAGGAAGCAGGCTCCCTGCTGAGCAGAGAGCCTGATATGGGCCTCGATCCCAGGACCCTGAGATCATGACCTGAGCCGAAAGCAGAGGCTTTAACCCACTGAGACACCCAGGCGCCCTGTTCCAAGTTTTCACACACAGCATCTCAATTTAAAATTCACGAAACCATACTACCATGTAATCAGGCCACATACATTCAGCCTAGAAGAACCAAGGACTCCTGCCTTTTGGTCAATATTTCCTTTTCTTTATCACTCTGCTGGTAAGATTTACAACCAGTCAAGTGCTAAAGATAAAGCATTTATGCCAAGAAGCAACTGTACCTACACAATACTGCACTAAATTTCTAATTTACCCTGAAGATGTAAGTTTTGTAACTCTGGGTAAGCTACATCATAATTCAACATTAAAAACTAACCTAAGGGGCGCCTGGATGGCTCAGTTGGTTAGGCGACTGCTTTCAGCTCAGGTCATGGTCCCGGAGTCCTGGGATAGAGTCCCGTATTGGGCTCCCAGCTCCATGGGGAGTCTGCTTCTCTCTCTGACCTTCTCCCCCTCTCAAATAAATAAATAAATAAAAATCTTTTTTAAATAAATAAATAAATAAAAATTTAAAAATTTAAAGAATAAAAACTAACCTAAGACCAAAAGAAAGTATGGAACAGTAACTAATAGGATTGTATGCTTAAGGAACAAAAGTGACCTTGTGCCTCAAAGAGGGAACCAGATATATAACATTCAGACATTCCTCTGCTGAACTATGAACACAAACTGGTTGTACTGGCAGTGATCCTGATTTTTCTGAGCTCAAACACGTTACGCCCCATGGATCTAATCTTAAACCAGAACAAACTGGAAAGAGAAAAAAATTGCCATAAACTGAAGGCAATCTAAAAGTCCATGACTGTATTTCAAAGTGTAACTTTGCTTAGGAAATCCAGTTTGGGTGATTTATTTCAAGAGGCGTTTTCAAAAAAATATACTTACTAATGCCAAACACTGAAATTTTCTTTGAATTTCAAATTTATTACATAGAATCTCGTCCCTTTGTGGAATAAAGTGTTTGGGATTTGAATTCAATTCATTCACCCATGTTCCAGGCAGACGTTTCGCTCAATAGGATATATGATCAGGTTTCAAAGAAACAAAAGAAAAAACCAACTTCATAAAGTCTATACTACACAGCTCATTTCCTGGTATTATGGCCTCCAGAAACATTTAATGTTGGAACACTGTGAGCTATCCTTATTAATACACTGATGACAGTACTAATCCACTGTCAACAGAGAAGTCACCAGCATGTCTGGGACAAAGGAAAAAATTTAGACAGTGAGAGGTAAAGGCTCACAGATACTTCTCAGCTGAGTCACTAAGACTCAAAGACGTATAGTTTCCAACCATGTCCAGTTATTCATTCTACACCTGAAAATGAAAGTAAGAAGCATGGGACTGACTGGAAAGGTTTCTTGTTTGTTTTAAAGAAAATATTACGAAAATTAAGCAAATTAAGCAAATTTCAAAGACAGTGGAGGACCAGAAAGTCAAAACATTTCTGCCCCATCTTCTTAATCTCAAGTCATTCTGTGCAGTAATTTTCTCACTTTTAAGACCCAACTACCAACCTTGCTGATTAGGCAGCAGAGATCTTCAAAGGAATAAAAACAGAGGTCTTTTCGATCACAGGATCACTCCTTGGCTCCCGGATCGAAAAGGAGCTCCCCTGTTGGGACTTCTTTTTTTTTTTTTTTTTTTTTAAGATTTTATTTATTTATTTGACACAGAGAGAAAGATCACAAGTAGGCAGAGAGGCAGGCAGAGAGACAGGGAGAGGAGGAAGCAGGCTCCCTGCTGAGCAGAGAGCCGGGCGGGCCTCGGATGCGGGCCTCGGTCCCAGGACGCTGAGATCATGACCTGAGCCGAAAGCAGAGGCTTTAACCCACTGAGCCACCCAGGCGCCCCCTTGTTGGGACTTCTATAGGAGATTAAGTGGAATAGACTGAAGCTCAATCACCCTTATTAAAATGAGAAATTCTTGATGATGTATGTACTTCTCCTTCACTCTTTAAAGCTAAACACACTCTTTAAAGCTAGTGTAAGAATTCTCTCCATATGCTACCTGTCAAACTTCCATTCTGGAAGCTGAGCTGTATCCCTTGAAAAAGTTACCCTTCTAACTAGAAAAAAACAAAAAACAAAAAACAGTAAAAAAGGCAACTGTACAAAGTCTTATCATCTAAGCCCCAGTGTTGAGGCAGTCAAACAACACCATCATCATTTAGCAAAACTTCTACAATGCATTACAATTCAGCTTTAAACACTTCAAGCTGCACTCAAGTGACTGAATGGCCACCTACCTAAAATTCACAGTGATAACTTCTTGTCAGGGGCAGATTTTGATCTATGCCCACAAGTAGAACTGGCTCATCCCCACAAAGCTCTTTGAAAAACTTTAGTGCAAAAGCCCCAGGATATAAGAAAGTCACAGATTCACAGTCACAAAGAGCCATGGCCTTTCATCACATGATTAAAACTGCTGTTTCCTAGTCATGTGGGCACTAAACAAAACCTTAGCCAACACCAATACCTTCCATATAAAGAGGACTCGCGAAGCTACACAACTCTCTTTAAGAAAATAGAACCACTGGTTCTAAACTCTAAAAGGAAATCCATGAAAGGATGAAATTTTATGGTATGCAAAATAGATCTCAACTAAAAAAAGAAAGAAAGCAACCTTAAGGCCTTTGAATACTCTGAAGTGGCTATCCTCTCCACAAACTGATCGATACTCAGTTTTTTTCTGGGGCTTGATTTGTTCCATTCTTCAGGCAAGGGGAGAATGTAGACAAGAACTGGAAACCTTTACAGTAAGTTCAACTACACTTCCACCATTTCTGACACTCATGAGGATTAAGAATAGTTTTCCAAAAATACATGTTGATGAATTAACTTACATATCTTAAAACTGTTTTCAACCAACAGTCTGCACAAACGATATCATCTATTTATGTGTTAATTATCATACACTGATATAGCATATGATTGTTAAAAAAACTGTCTTTACTTGATTATAATTCTAGCTCAACTTCTGTTCATCCAAAAAATGAAAGTCGTAATAAAGAATGGTTTTATTGGCTTCAGTGATATTTAAATGAAATGAGTACGCCTAAATTCTTCACAATAGTAAAATATAAAGTAGTACAAGGGCAATTTCCAGCTAATTATAAGGTTTAAATTTGTGCCAAATAATTTACACTTGTATTGCCAGAAGAACAGAGCATATGTACAGTTTTTATGTAAATGTACTGAACAGAGGAAAAAGTGTGCTCTTTTCCATCTTAGGATACTATTTCTAGATGTTACATAAGGGACAAGTTCCAATGACAGAAAACTGTAAAGTTTCACAACAATCATGTTCCATGAATTTATTTTTCAATTAGCTTGGGCGGAAAAAAGCTACTTACAAGAGAAACATACTTACAAGAGATAGCAGCAAACTGAACAGGTTACCAGCATGGTGATGATAACTCTAAAAAAAACACAAAAAAACAAAACCATTATTAGATAACCAGCAAACTAAGGAGACACTGTCTGATGGTTTAACCCTTCTTCCCAAATTACAAACTGGCAAGGTCTGTGCATCAAGAAAAGGGAACTGAATCTGCTCAAACACCAACTAAGGACGGCACTCAGTAGAAGTTTAAGTAGTTAATGTCTGTATCTGAGGGATCTGTATTGAGGCCTCAGCTTAGATGGCTAATCCAACCCATCTACAACTGAACACAAAAGGCTGCAGTGACAGTTAGTTCTGACATCCAAGAAACTGCCTATCTGGTAGTTTTCTCTGCAATGAAATGACACCACACTTGTAAAAACTTAATCTTCTAGGAGCACTTGGCTGGCTCAGTTGGGAGAGCATGTGACTCTTGATATCGGGGTCGTGAGTTCTAGCCCCACATTGGGGATAGAGATTACTAAAAATAAATAAACTTTAAAAAAAATGTCAGAACTGCATAGGCTTAAAATGAAAATGAGATGATTCTTTAAAAAAAATTAGATACATATACATCTCTATTTATATGTGTGTGTATATATACATATATATAGTATTTATTATATATATATATATATCTTTTCAATGTTGATCTCTTCCCACTATTCCTGTCTGAAAAATAGTTAAACCTGGATCTCTGATCAGTTGAGTCTCAACATTTAAAAAACTGAATTCATGGTATCCTCTTCCCATTTCTCTTTCCAAAGGCTCCTCTTCCCAATTTCCTACGCCCCAGAAGAAGCTGTTATTTCCACCCATCCGACCCACTCCTCAAATCTGTCATCGTTTTGTTCATGCCTCCTCTGCACCCTGAGTCACCAAATGCTAGCAGATAAAACTTTCCTCCTTCCCTTTCATCCTACCACAATCATCTCCGAGTCATCTTTCTAAAATACTCTTTCATCACATCATTCTTGAGCTGAACACCTTTCAGTGCTCTCCATCCTCCATAGGAGTAATTTCCAAAGAGGGGGTCTCCACAACCCACGGAGTAAGCAAGACTATCTCCTAGAATACAAGTAGCAAATATCAGAATTCCCATTTATATTTATTTTCAATTCATCCTTCAGAAGTTCTATGTGTGCGCATGTACTTTCTGCAGTCAGTGCCGGCACATCCATTCACTCGTTCAGCAGATTTTCAAATGAGTGCCCAGTATGTACTAGGCAATGGGGAAAAAGGAGTAAACACAATGGATGAAAACCCCTGCCCTGGTGAAATTTACATGATCGTGGGGGAAGACAGACAACAAACAAGATGAACATTTACTTAGGTACCATTAGTATGCCAGGTGGTAAGTGCTAATGGAGAAAAATAAAGCAAGAAAGGAGGATAAGGGTATACAGGGGTTGGAGGCTGTGCTTGCAGTTTTAAAGAGGGCAGTCAGGAAAAGGCTTGCTGAGGACGGGGCAAGTGAGTCCAGACATAAAGGTGAGGGAGTGTTCCAGACAGGGGGAAAAGAAATGCAAAAGCTCTACGGTACCACGAGTTAAGAGGACAGAGGCCCATGTAACTAAGCAGAGTGAGGGGAGCCTAGTAAGAGGTGAGGTCAGGGAAAGGGAAAATATAGACAAGAACTGGAAACACCTTTAAAATAGTTCAACTGTAGTTCAGCCATTTCTGACACTCATGAGAATAAAGGGCAGTGTCTTGGTAGCCTCTAATGGAAAAGGGAAGCTATTTGGAGGGATCTGAGGACAGGGCTGACAAAATCTGATTCAGATTCTAAGAGGACCTCTCTGCAGAGTAGAGAGGAACTGGGGAAGAGAGGCAAAGGGAAAAGCTGAGAAACCAGTTTGGGGTGGGGGGAATTGCAATAATTCACAGAGCAGGCCGGTAGCAGCAGAGGTACTGAGAACTGATCAGACTCTGGATATATTGTGAAGGCCCATTCTTCAAAATATCTAACTTATACAGTATGCTTATAATACATAAATGAGTATGCACGGGCGTTTGTGCTACAAAATTTTGACAGCTGCGTAACAAAGATGTTTGATTTTTGAAGAGCCACACAATCAAGACCAGCTCCTCGCCTGTCGTCAGTTCCTTCCACTCATCCTCACCACTGTCCACACTCAAACAGCAACCTTCCACTCCCAAAAGCAGGTGGCCCGTCCCCCAAACACATCAAGTTTACTATTCTCCATTCCAAGCTTTTACTCATTTTCCTTCAATCCTCTGCCTCAACCTGGAATCCCTGTCTCCTGTCTTCCCCAAAGACCACCTCAGAGACCTGAAACTGCTGAGACTCCTCTGGGTTACCTGCCGCTTACTACTTTCATATCAAAAGCTCCTCATTAAAACACCACCCCCAGGGTGCCTGGGTAGCTCAGTGGGTTGAGCAACTGCCTTAGGCTCAGGTACTGACTCCGGAGTCCCCGCATCCCCTGCATCAGGCTCCCAGCTCCGCGGGGAGCCTGCTTCTCCTTCTGACCTTCTCCCCTCTCATGCTCTTACGCTCTCGACTCTTGATCTCCGGGGTTGTCGAGTTCAAGCCCCACACTGGAGATAGAGATTATACTTAAATAAATAAACCTAAACAAAAATAAATAAAATATCCCCTCCAAATACGCCATGTGGTTGTTGCATGCCGAAGTGCTTGAGATGAAGAAGTGTCATGATGAATGCAATTCACTTTCAAACAGTTTAGCAAAAATACCTATGTGTCCATTTACACACATACACACACATTCACAGATATTCACAGATACAAAGCAAAAAGGAGTATGTTAACAATTATTGTATCTCAGCAGTGGAATACTGCACTCTTACTATTCTTTCTGCCTTTCTGTATCCTTGAAAAATCTGGAGCTGACTGAACTCCCTGTGAGCTAGCTCCCTCCCCTCCTCCACATCTACCCCCTAAAAGGAGCCACTGTGCAAAAACGGAAGGTTTTAGAGCATCTGTGGATCCTAAAGAGAGGGGAATCATGAAAAACACGAATGGTCTGATTCCAAACACAAACTTCTTTTTATTTGGCCCATTTTCTGTTGTAGGAAAGAATGAGCAAGGGGAGAACAAAGATTTTTCTGCATTCTAATGTGCGTGTGATGTGGGAGCAAAAGGCTAGCTGAGGACAAGGCTCAAGGGCGGACACCCTGCGGCCTCCCCCCCTCCACCCC
>LNAC01000017.1:3005332-3026246 GCA_002007465.1 Ailurus styani
CCCCCCCCCCCCCCCCGCCCCGCAGTGGGTGGGATTTGAGTGATGTTCTTCCAGGAAGCTCCCAACTATCTTAAAGGTAATGCCTTGCTGGGGTGGGGGGTAGAGGGGGAGGAAGAGAACCACCTTAACTTGACAATGGCAAGGCCTCCGGTGTCTCGAAGGTCCTCCTTAGCATATGAAAGTTCTTTCGAAATCTCCCTTTTCCTTACCTCCCCCAACTCTCAAGTATTTAATGAGCCACCCCTCACAACCCCCGTGTAGCAGCTCTTTCTGCCCACGGGTCCTTTCCCTGTGGTTTAATAAAACCACCTTTTTGCCTCAAGAATTCTTTCTCGGCGGTTGGTTCCATACCCCACCCCATCGAATCTCACCTATAGTCCAAAACTGCAACAGGTGGGTCTGGCAGGGAAAAGGATTTAACATCAAAGTCTCTCTTCTTCCCTTGCCTCATAACACCTTTATTTATCTCCTAATGAAGATGTTTTTAATCTTTCAAATCAGAAATGCTCTGATTAAAAATTCACCTACACTTGAAGCAATTAAGCTCCCTCATGTATTAAAAAACAAACCCTTCCACAGGCTTTCAGGAGATAAAGGGGAACTACTACTAATTCAATACTAATATTTCCTTCCATCTTACAATGAGGAAATGGGAACACTGAAAAGTTAACTAAACTGTCCAAGGTCAAGAGGATCATCCAGCCAGGAGCAGTGTTTCTCAAAGTGTAATACAGTAACTCCCAATAGACACGTTGTGTTTTAAGAACTGCTCAATCCTGCCAAGATCAGGAAATACAAGGATTGGGGTGGAGGCTGTGAATTAGACCCAGATAACGTATCACTAGCAGGTCAAACCTGAATCATGACACTAGAGCTGGAAACTGAGTAGTCCATGTACTATTGGAGATATTTCATTACCCTGGATAACAGCAGTGGCATCAAGTCCCAAGGGTGGGCATGATGGGTCCCAAATGGGGGTCTTTAAGAAAGGAGTGGTCAATGTTATAAGCACATTAATAAATGCTTTTCTGAGTATTTAGAGTGGAAAGGCAGATAGTAGGGTAATGAAATCTAGTTGAAGACAGAAACACAACAAAGTACTTTGTTGTTCTCTAACTCCAGTAAGAGAAACAAGTCTAAGAAATTAAACTGAGTTAACACAAATTGTTTTAATAACCCTAGAATTCCAACACTCTGCATCATCCATTATAGTCTGGAGAGATGACCCTCTATGATATTACTGGGGAGATGAAGGAGGGAGGGGAAACCCAATGCTAAGGAATGATAGAACCTCATCTACCATTTTTCCTTTTTAAACACACTGTGATTTACTTTCAAGCTAGATAGAAGTACCAAGTCTAATACAAGTTTATTCCAAATAGCAAAAGGGGTTTGGGTCACAAATTACTAAGGAACTAATAGCATTTTCTTTACCTTAATAAAGGCAGTAGAATTATCCACTCAAAGGGTATTTCTTGAATGCCTGCTGTGCATGCAAAGCACTGGAAAGCCATCAATTTGTTTCAAAGAATAGAGCAAGAGATGGTGTTTTGGCCAAGCTCTGACTTCAGCCTAAGTTTCATTCCACATGATCTTGGGCTGAGAAAAAATGACTAAAAGGCAAAAGAGGAACCAGAAAGAGGGTGTTCCAAAGTTCCTTTGAAGACAAGGCTCTATCTCATACTACAACAGAAAAGATTTACTTAAAAAATAGATAAAGCTCTATTTAACAAAAAAGTCTAAGGCAAAGTCTTACAGTCAATCATTCTAAGTTGGTACGCTCACATACAAGCGCAGGAGCGCCCTCCAAAAGGTATGACGCAGGGGTTTCTAAACAATACCTCCTGCTCTTTGGTAATTAATCTCGCTTTAGATCAGGCCCTAACTACCTGGCGCCCACTAGATGCAAGGTCTGAGCTCCACGCCGCTGCACAGGCTTGTGTCCTGTGAAACTGCGACAACATGTGAGGCACAGAGGGCAATTTCTGTTTTATTTGGTTCTTTCCTTTAAAGGATAGGCCTCATCTGAGTGGAGGGCAGGGCTAAAGGGGCGAAAGTCGTCTAGGGGCAAACCACAACTTCTCCCTGAGTCGGTATAAACCCATTTCCGATGCACCCTCCCCAGATAGGCCCGTGATAAGAAAAAAATCCCCTGTATCCCCGTCCCAAGGAGGGTCCGTCGGGAGTCACCCTCCTCACCTTCCGACCGGGGAACCCTGAACCTGCCGCGGTAAGCGATCTAGGGCCTGCAGGAGTCCGGGGCCGCCCCGCAAGGTCTCTGACCGGTGCAGGTCGCCCCCTCCCCCGCCCGGCCCGGCCGTCCTCACCGCGCGTTCCTCCCAAGGCGGACCTGGCGCACTTACCCCCGGTTGGGACCCTTAGGGATAAACCAGGGCACGCAGAAGCCGACGAAGCCCCAGAACACGCTCATCACGATGAGAGGCACCGTGAGGCCGTTATACGCCATGGTTGCCGCCGGAGCCACCAGCCCCTGCCCAGCCGCCTCACTTTGGTCCCACCCGGAAGTGTCAACACCAGGCCGCGTGACCAGCGCGCGCAAAGACCCGCCCCCCGCGCCCCCACGTGACCCGCGCGCCGGACTCCGCCCCTCCGCGCCTCCGTAAATCCCGTGTACTTTACAGATGGACCTTAATTTCCGTGCAATAGGCATGTGTCCTTTCTTCGAGTTATCTCCCGATTTCTTTCTTCATTAAGAGAATGGATCCCTGGATTAAATGGGAAGTTGGACCAATAGCCTTTAACATCTGTACCAACTCTTAAAGCATAATTCCAAACTGTCACCTGGCCAGTAATATAGGAAACTAGATGGTTATCTTTGTGTTCATACTGCTTCCCCAAAGCTGCCTAAGCAGAAATTCTACTCTCAAGTTCCCGTGCAAACGCCGCCTTCTCCAAGACCTATTTCATTGTGTTAGTTATGACTCTTATGACTCTATCTTAACTAACCCTCTACTGGTGGCAAACTCCTTGAGGACAGGCACTGTTTAACTGATCCATGCTCCTCAGCAGTACTTACACATAGAATGTGCTCAATAAACACCTGTAGCCGAACTGGGTAATTAAGAAAGGATGAGGTCAGCCAGAACTAAGAAACTAAACTAAGAACTAAAAAAGGCTACTCCTTTCTCCTACTTTTTTCTTAATTTGTTTTTAATTGTGGTAAAATATCATGGCCATCTTAGCCATCCATGAAGTGTAAAGGACAGTAGCTTTAAGTATATTCACATCGTTGTGTACCCAATCTCCAGAACTTTTTCATACCCATAAAACAATTCCCCATTCTCCCTTCCCCTAGCTCCCGGCAATCCCTATCCTACCTTCTGTTAAGTTTGACTACTCTAGATACCTGATATAAGTAGAATCATACAATATTTTTCTTTTTGTGACTGCCTTGATTCACTTAGCATAATATTCTCTCAAGTGTGATCCATGTTGTAGCATGTGTCAGCATTTCCTTCCTTTTTAAGGTGGAATAACATTCTACTGTATGTATATGCCATATTTTGTTTCTCCATTCATCTGAAGATGGATATTTAAGTTGCTTCCATTCTTTAGCTATTATGGATTTTTTTCCAGTCTCTTAAATAAAGGCAAATATTTTTAATTGATCCCATTAAGTCTAACCTTTGCCTCACCTTCTTGGCAACTTCTTTAAAAACCAGGTGTTGGGGACCACAGGGAAGTGGCCACTCAGACATCAGTTTTGTGTAAATCCATTTCATCCTCAGATTTTCGTCCTTGAAATGAGAAAATTCCCTTATTTTGGTATTATAGTTGTGGCCAAGTATTGGCCAATAGCTCCCTCTATCAGTCAATCTGTCAAAAGCATTTTATCACATTCCAAACAAAAACTGGGTGTTCAAGGCCAGGAACTAAGATTCAGTAACCCACCAAATGAAGAAATACTCTCTGCCTTCAAGGCACTTAAAGTCATCCACTCCAGGAAATGTCAGTATGGCTCAAGGACCCCAGGGGAGTCCATGGGACTCTCCCAGCAGGTCTGTAAGGGCCTCTCTGTTCCAACTACCAATCTGTGTAAAGCTGAATATTCTTTCTATGCTTTGCCGGATCTGTGGCAACAGACTGAGTACAGAAGCATTATTAAGAATCCATTTGTCTTCTATTAAGCCAAACGTTAAGGAATTTTGAAAAAATGTAACAGAATGTCATTCTTCCCACTATATTTTAAAATTTTGACTTGGAAAAGAGTTATTTTCCATAAAAAAATGTTATGTCTGTTAACGTATTATAGGTGTATTATTTTAAAATGAATCTAAAATAAATGTTATTGCTCTAATTTATAATATGGTAAATTATATGATCGATATAACCCACACAAAAGATTTTGGGTCCACAATAATTTTTAAATGTGTAAACACGTGTTGAGACAAAAAGTCTGTTATCGATTCCTAAAGGGAACACCTCCAAGGCAACCCCAATAGTAAATAAGAACTGACTGAAACACTACAGCATAACCCCACCAATCCCCTCTTTCCTAAACCCAGCCCTATAAATAAAAACAGGCATGCAGAGTCACAAAGCCATGGAGTCATAAAGCTCCTTTCCAAGTTGATCTGGAAGACTGATAGTTACTGGAGAAGCTAAAAGCTCCAGCATGCTTTACAACTCATTTGCTCAGCACATATATATGGAACGTGCCCTGTGGGTGACCACCATTCATTTCTTGACTGGCAGCCATCTGCCACTGAACCATATGCTTTGAATTACCTCTCATTCAATATTCACAACACTTACTATGATCTTAGTAAATCCATTTTACATATTAGGAAAGAGGCGGAGGTTTGTAACTTGCCCAAAGTCTGTTTTAAGCAACAAAACTGGGATCTAAATATAGGTCTTCGGGCACCAGGATGGCTCAGTTGGTTAAGCGTCTGACTTCGACTCAGGTCATGATCCCAGGGTCCTGGGATGGAGTTCCGCTTCAGGCTCTCTGCTCAACAGGCGGTCTGCTTCTCCCTCTCCTCCTATCCCCTGCTCTTGTGCTCACACGTGCTCTCTCTCTAATAAATAAAATCTTCTAAAAAAAAAAATAAATGTAGATCTTCATGGCTCCTATTCTTCCCACTAGGCCATACTGCCTGTTTCAGACAGCAAGTGAACCAAAAAACCCTAAATTATGCACAGCTTAACAAGACAGATACATCTAATTCATGAGACCTGTGATAGCCTATTCTAGAACTAGCTGCTCTCCTGCTCGGGGTAGGCTACGATGGTTGACTTAGCTATTTCTCAAGGCCAAAGAATATTTTACCTAATACATCTGCATATATTGTAATTATGGTGTTCAAGCAGTAAATCAACTTTATGTTATAGAGCTGTTTACATTTGGATGACCCGCCTTTCTCATGAAGACTTCTTCATGGATCAGACTTTTAGTAAGCACCCAGTCATACATGCATAGAATATTTCTGGAAGGATACAAAAGAAACTGGAAACAGTGACTGCTTCTGGGCAGAGGTGAGTAACCAAGAATCACAGTGGCAAGGAAGCTTAATTTTCACTATGTAACTTTTTACCTAACCATATATAAGTATTACTTCTTTAAGAAAAAACTAATTTAACAGAACAATGAACAAAAACACAAGCCACCAGATGACAAGTACTAAAAGTCCATAGTATCAGCAGAGTGGGGTAGACTCTTGGTTAGTAGAGTTCTGCCCGGTTCCCAGTATATTCAATTACTTGTCTGCCCAACTACACTGAGAGCTCTGTAGCTGAATATTTCATGCCTGACTGCAATATGAAAGCAGACATTGAGAAGCAGTTATCTGAAGTGTAAAAGTCTAGAGGCTTCCCAAAATAGCATAGGGAACACATTCAAGTGAGCGGACACCTGCAAATTCAATGAAAAGGTTAGTAGGAAACTGCTTAACTTAAAGTCATTCTGGGAAACATGCTAAAATCCTTGGGCCTGAACCCTGTTAGGCCGACCCACCCATCTGGCATTCGCCAGTCGCTATTTCCTGCTACAGCCCAAACACAATACTACTGCCCTTAAATCCTCCCCTTCATTCAACAACTAGTATTTGAGGAGCCTGGCTGGCTCAGTTGGTAGAGCGTGTGACTCTTGATCTCAGGGCTGTGAGTTTGAGGCCCACGTTGGGTGTAGAGATTACTTAAAAATAAAATCTTAAACACACACACACCAAAAAAAGCCAAGATCCAGTGTTTAATCTTAACTCCTGAGAAAAACTTGGCTCTCTGCTCTTGTAGACAAACTCCCTGCCAATCTCCTCTAAAAGACAGTAGTTAAAATTTGTCAAGCTCTGTGCTTCACATGCAGTATCTCAAGTATTAAATAAA
The DNA here is from genome assembly GCA_002007465.1 of Ailurus styani. Lineage (NCBI taxonomy): Eukaryota > Metazoa > Chordata > Mammalia > Carnivora > Ailuridae > Ailurus > Ailurus styani. The sequence goes on from LNAC01000017.1 coordinate 3,011,678, forward strand.
GTCTGACAATTCTATGAAGTAGGCACTCTCTTTATTTCCATCTTCTAAATGACAAAACTGAGGCCCAGAGGTTAAATAATTTGCTCGAGGTCACACAGCCAGGAACTGACAGAGCTGGGATTAGAACTCATGTGTGAGGGGTCCCTGGGTGGCTCAGTGGGTTAAAGCCTCTGCCTTTGGCTCAGGTCATGATCTCAAGGTCCTGGGATCGAGCCCCGTATCCGGCTCTCTGCTCGGCAGGGAGCCTGCTTCCTCCTCCCTCTCTCTCTCTCTCTCTCTCTCTCTCTCTCTCTCTCTCTGTCAAATAAATAAATAAATAAAATCTTCAAAAAAAAAAAAAAAAGAACTCATGTGTGATGCTGAATTCCTGCTCTTGACCATGCACTATGACTAACCCAGCTCAGTTTGAGTAGTCGGGTAGGTTCTGGTTGCCTATGAGGGCTGCTGGTGGGGATTACAGCTCTCAAACCTCTTATCTATAATTTATATTGAACAGGTTGCTGAAAACAAACCAAGTCTGAGTCCTAGGAAACATCATAATTTAAGTTTATTGATGAGAATAATGGCTGGGGTCTAGAGCCCCAACCAGGCTATCAGAATATGTCATCCTTACTATAAACTTAATGTAGTATGAAATTCAACTTTTATTCAACTTTTGGAATACTAAATTATGTGTTGAGAATTAAAACAAAACTCAAAATTAGAAAAAACTACAGACCTTACTGTTTATCTACTCACTAGACTACTAATAACATGCACCTACTTTACATGACACATGTATATATACTTTACTTTTTTTTTTGAGAGAGAGAGAGAAGAGAGAGAGAGCGAGGGGTGAGAGGGACAGAGAAAAAAGAGAGAGAAAGAATTCCAAACAGGCTCTGTGCCCAGAGCGAGCCCAACTCGGGGCTCCATCTCAAGACCCTGAGATCACGACTGCCAAAATTAAGAATAAGATGCTTAATCAACTGAGTCACCCAGCAGCCCCTACTTTACATATATCGTAATCCACAATTTCCCAAAGTTAACTGGTTGTAAGCATCACACAAGAGACACATCAGAAATATACATGCACTCAAGACTTGAAGAGGTCTCTCTCCAGAATTATTGCATCAAGGAATCACCACCAATCAATGGGGCGGAGACTAATATTAGCAAGCATCAGAGTGACTCGTAAAGTCAGGAGAGTCTGATGGACCATTACTTTAGTTTTTACATTTGCTAAGCATTTTCACAAAAAGAACCATTTTTAGCTTCTTACCTAGATAGGGAAACAAGCTCATTAAAAATGCCCCCAAACCAGAGCAGAATTTGAATCCAGATCCCTCGGGCTTCAGAGCCAAGACAGTATCATTCTGCCTACTCTTAAATCAACATCCCAAAATCAGAGAACGCATTCTGAATTTTGTGGTTTGTGATTCCATTTCTTTTTGTGAAAATCTATTACCTCTTTCAGTGCAAAATGCATGTCAGAATTAGAAAGACAAATAAACAATAGCAGTATTAGCATTTATGCACTCACACTTTTCGGAGTCCTCAGAAAGAGCCTATTTGATCCTGCCATTTTCCATGAGACAGCAGGGAAGTGCAGGTATTAACTATATGCTTTACTACTGACAGAATGGAAGCTCAGAAGTAAGTAACTTGTGTAAAGGCTACGATTATCCTGTGGCAGAGATGGTGACAATGGTTTTCCCACTAAGCAGCACTACTGCTGCAAATATATAGGTTCTTCTTTCTGCCTTTTGCCAGACTCTGGTATAGGGCCGATGGGGTGAAAGAAGGAACACCAGAGATGGATGGTTAAAGTGGGATGTGGGTGCTCTCTGAGACAGTCAGGCCGGGTTTCAAATCTTTACTCTATCTCTTGTGTTCTCTGGGATCAGGAAAATTAATCTAAGCTCATTTTTCTTCATCAGGCAAATGGGAAATAACAGATTCAATCAACATTTACTAAGAAACTCCAATGTGTCAGGCCACATTATCACTAGAGAGCCATAAAAGGCATTTTATTATTTTATACATTTTCATCATTTATGAATTTTAATCAATAATTTATCACCAAAGCAAGGGAGGATTTTATTTACTTTTTTGTTTGTTTCAGTAGGCTCCAAGCTCAGTGTGGGGCTTGAACTCACAACCTTGAGACTGAGACTTGAGCTGAGATCAAGAGTCAGACACTGAACCAAATGAGCCACTCACATGCCCCAAGGGAGGATTTTGGATGTGGATCTGGAGCTAAATCTTGAAGGGTAACTAGAAGTTATGTAAGCAGAAAGAGTTAGGGGTACCCAGGAAAACAAAAAGAAGTCATTTTAGGCCCAGCTATTTTCCATGATCTATGCCAAACTGGCTCTTGCCCTAGCAGACTTCTTGCAGAACTTCCTAGGAGGTTTCAGAATTTCAGAGAAAAAAACCTCGATAGCTAAGGATTTTAAGGAAACAAAGAGAATGCAAAAACTAACAGATTCTAGTAGGCCAGGAAATGGCCTAACCATATCAGAAATAATAAATCAGAGGCAAAACTCCCATGGCTGTTTCAAAAGTAAGCAAGTAAGCAAGGCCCTGCATTCCTTCCCTGAGATAAGGAGCCCAAGACCCAATCCAGTTTATATTGGCTCTCAGAGCTTGCCCATAGCCCTTTCCCCTTGCCCAACAGTTACCTCTGCTTCATTTTAATGTTAAAATCCCCACCCAGGGAGGAGAACCTTATGAATATAAAGTACAATGGTTGTATAGGCATGTTTCCTTAAGACATGTGCACAACCTTGTGCTCACCTCTACCTACAATAACAAAAACTCCCCTTTCTGAATATTCATCATAAGCCTAAATAAAAAAACCTATTCACCCCTACTTGGGGACTCACAGATTTGGAAGCTATTCCCTGTGATCTTATTTGCTGTAAATAAACTCTCCTTTGTATAACAACACGTGGTGTAGTCTCTATCTGTAACTCCCTAAGGAGAGAACTCATGTTAGGTTGGTTGCAGTTCAACCTGGAGTCTAAAACCCAAGATGCCAGTGGGGGCCCAGCAAGTTGAGTACACAAGGGGTGCAGACTGGGTATATCGAGAGCAGGTAGCCTCTGAGTTCCACACAACAGATGCTGTGTCGGATCAGGGCCCCATGTAGCCAGATGAAGCAAGATCTGGATTTCTCCATGAAATTAACTTTTAAATGTTGGAAACTGACCTATTAAAATTATGAAAACAGAAGGACAAACATAACCTGTGAACCAAGTCTTATGGACTCCAGGCTGTCATCAGTTTCCTTAGTTAGCTCCAGGTGAGAGGAAGGACATTTCAGTCATTTGGAAACACTTGCAAAGTCAAGACCTTGGGAAGGGCAACCTGGTCAGGGAGCTGCATGCCATTTGGTTTGGCTGGAGGACAAAGGAAAGGCAAGGGGCCAGGAAGTAATCCGTGAGACTTGAGACAGGCGTGCACGGCAGCACCAGCCACTCAGTGAGGTCTTATATGTACCAGTTCACATAATGACTACTACTGAGTGAGACAAACCCCTGAATTAGGGACCAGAGCCCTGTCCTGTCCACCCCATCAGCCTGAGGCCCAGGCAGGAACAGTTTTATCCTACCACTGCTATTCTGCTGCTCAGTACATTAAACATAGGAAAGCACGGCAACGAGGAATTTATAGTAAGATGAATTTTATCTATAAAACAATGCGAATTCCCCTTGGAGCTAGGAAACATTTTCAACTGTTATTCATAAAATTATTATTCAAAACAGCAAAAGCGGATTTACAAAGCTACATTATCAACAGCAAAACAGGAAGAAGATGAAATGTTTGGCTGACATTTTGAAAAGTTTCAAAGGAACACACACCAGGCTAAAGGTCTACAGTTAAACCGTGCTTGCACAACAGGTTACATTCACTCCTGCATTTTCCCAATAAGGTCTTCTTTATATTTGCCTTTCTCTTTTCCGACCTGTCGAGATTTGGCTTTGCGTTCAAGAATTTTTTTCCGATCTTTGTCCAGCTTTAGCCTGGTGATAACCACCTGTTAAGAGTAAGAAAACAGATCTTTATCTTTTTTTTTTAAGGAAAGCATTTATAATTATTTTATACAGAAGAGCTTTCCCCAACAATAGCAGTTTGGGTTCCTTCTGCTACCCACCCTCCTACCCCCTTACTCCTGAGGATCTAAGAGACCAGTTAGTTTAGTGACATTAAATACCATTTAGGCTGAGAAAATTATACTACCAACATGTTTCTCATTCGTCTATCACCCTTTAACTGGCAAAATGCATTGTTTTTTAAACATCTGCATTCCCTGGATCATAGATCATAAGAATAAGTAAGACCCTCACCACTCGGCCCCTATCTCAAAGTGTGGAAGAGAAAGACACTATAATACAGTGCATGAAATAGGAAAGCAAATGAAGAATAGCCTATTCCACCAGGTGGGTGTGAGGGCCACAGGAAGAGATGTTCTCTCTTCTCCCTCTGGACATCATCCAGTACCCAAAATGATGCCCACTACCTGGAACCCTCTTGCAACCTGCTCGAACACAGAGCCTTCACCAAGGATGACAAAACAGACAAGAAAAGAATCTGGATCACTGATGATCTCGCTTGCCCAGTGAACTGATCAAGCCTGACTGACCTCCCTCTAGAAGTCTTTCCCAGGGCCACCTGAGTAGACAGTCTCAACACATGAGGATAACTCTGACAACAGTACTGAGCTACACGGCTGCTACCACTGCTCGGTCCCAGGCCATACCTTGCTCGGGTGAATGCCCACATGGACAGTTGTACCATTAGCCTTCTCACGCTGCACCCGCTCAATGTAGATGACATATTTCTTTCTGTACACCTGGACTACCTTGCCAATTTGCTGACCTTTGTAGTGTCCTCGAACCACCTAAGAGAAAACGCAAGAGAATTTCCCTCCATTGTAATATGTGAACATCGCAGTGAGGAAACTAATTATCAGGAATACACAGACTAACATATAACTTTTTGCACAAAAGCAGATTAACCCTAGCAGCCAAAAGTCAGCTATTTTTTAGCTATAAATCTGGTCTGTGTTGTTCTAAGTCAGGTGAAAATTCTTCACCTGAATTTTTTTATCTGAAACAAAAAATCCCTTCAACTAGGATGGCCACCACAGAACTAGTTCTGAGTGTAAAAAAGTATAACCACTATACACCCAAAACTAACACAGTTTTATATATTAATTCTATCTCAGTTAAATAAAAGTAAAATTTAAGAAAAACTATAATCACTCTCAAGTGATTAAATGGAGAAGGATGGTTAAAGATATTCTACTGAGACTCTCCTGCAACCATTTATTTATTTATTTTTTAAAGATTTTATTTATTTATTTCACAGAGGGAGAGAGATCACAAGGAGGCAGAGAGGCAGGCAGAGAGAAAGGGGGAAGCAGGCTCCCTGCTGAGCAGAGAGCCCGATGCGGGCCTTGATCCCAGGACCCTGAGATCATGACCTGAGCCGAAAGCAGAGGCTTTAACCCACTGAGCCACCCAGGCACCCACCTGCAACCATTTAAAATCTATGTTTTCAAAAAATAACTTATGACCTAGGAAAATATTCAAGATAGGACTTTTAGATTAAAAAAAAACAGAGCTTTATATGAATTATAGTCTGAATCTTGTATGTATATGTTTCAGATATATGGCATATAACACGATGGGATGGATATATATCTAAATGTCAATAATGGTTGCCAGGAAGTAGGATTACAGATGACTTTAAAAAAAATGTATTGTTTCTCCAAATTTCAAGACTTTTTTTTTCAGTGCAGGGCTTGAACTCACGACCTTGCAATCAAGACCTGAGCTGAGATCAAGAGTCAGATACTTAACTGACTGAGATACCCAGGTGCCCCCAAATTTCAGGATTTCTATAATTAACACAAATATTTCACAGTCAGAAAAAAATTAAAATGTTAAATTAAAATCTCTTGGGCTGTTTTCACATACTAAAAATCTTATACTCCAATACTATTCAAAACCAACGAGAGTATGGGTTCCCTGAAGGCACAAGCCTATTAAACAGGAGCCACAATATAGCTGATGCTGATTTATAAGAAACATAAAGGAAATACCACATATAAAAAACTAGAGAATCTCAATACTCCTAAAATGTCCATTTAAATTGTTCAGCTTACTTACCAAGGTGATTTTCAGGTTGAAAAGAGAACAGCCACACCTCACTGAAAATCCACCATACTCTATGTGACCAGAGAGACTCCTACATGGAAAAGTCTGTGAAAAAGCCTCTCTTGACCACCATCAAGACTGAAGAAAGAGGTTAATAAAATGAGTCCAAAGGAACACCCTGGTTAAAGAGCACTGGACAAACACTAGACCCAGCGAGAAGAGGGACAGGACAAGACTAACTCGGCTGGCCTGGAAAGGGGAGGAAGAAGAGGCAAAGATGGTAACCAGAGTCTGACTGAGCAACTGGATGGATGGATATGCCTTTCCCAGAGGCATGGAACATGAGGGAAGAAACATTTTAGGAGAAAACAGTATAGTTGGGAACATGCTGAATTTGAGGTCTCTAGTGACATTCTGGTGCAGAAATCCAATCACAGCTGGAAGACCAACTAGGTCAGCAACAAAGACCTGGAAGTCCTCTGAAGATGGCAACTCGGAGCCTGATTTTGCTGAGGGAGCCTGTCGTATGAGGGCAGAATGTAGAAATCTGAGAAAAGCCAACATTTTGGAAAAGCTTATAAGGAAGACTGAAGTGGCCACAGAGAATGGGAAACGGGGAATGTGGGATATTGCAGCCAAGGAAAGAATGTCAAATGCCAAGGAATGGTCATCCACAGGAAGGATAAAGGAACAAAAGTGACAACAAGCTGGTCACTGGTGATCATGGCTAGTGTGCTTTCACCAGGAACAGAGGGATGGAAACCATTTACAGTCAAGACAATGAATTCACCAGAGATGAAAAGGTCACTGAGGTCAGGCAACAAAAAAGAGAAATTCTCTGGCTTCATCTTAATGTAATGGGTAATAAACAGCTAACTAATAAACATGCAAATATATAAACATTAACTGGAATAGGACACATGGAAACTTACCGGACTATAACTATGGCGATGACTACGTGGCTTTTCATCTGCCAAAACTCACCTGTGCATTTTACTATAAGTAAATTATGCCTCGGGCGCCTGGGTGGCTCAGTGGGTTAAAGCCTCTGCCTTCGGCTCAGGTCATGATCTCAGCGTCCTGGGATCGAGGCCCGCATCGGGCTATCTGCTCAGCAGGGAGCCTGCTTCCTCCTCTCTCTCTGCCTGCCTCTCTGCCTACTTGTGATCTGATCTCTCTGTGTCAAGTAAATAAATAAAATCTTTAAAAAAAAAGTAAATTATGCCTCAGTTTTATTTATTTTTCATTTGTGGAAACATTTAATAATTCACTAACGTTGCACAGAAATACAATAACAAGAGCTAAGGGGAGGAGTGACGGCTGGAGTGGCTGGAGTGACGGAAGTAACAGGTACAAAATCACGCTTACAGAAAGTTTCAGACTTCAGAAGGGGGCAGGGTGGAGATCACAAGTGTTTTCAAAGAGAAAGGTATTCATTTGGTTCCGAAACGGAAAGGAGTGGTTCTGGGACAGACAGACATTGTGCATGGGTGACCATATGAAGATCTGCAAAACTGCCCTATTGGCTAGCGAGATCACTTAGTTGTCTGGGAGAGACAAATGAAAACCAAAAGGCTTTCATCATTTGATAGCAACTGGAGACTACTACAGATTTCTAAAGAGAGTAATGTGTAAAAAGTTGAGAAGCTAGAGGCATGGGACTCTTGAAATAATCTGGATACAGATTCACTGGAGCTACAAGTGAACATAAAGATGACAGGCCACATTAAAAAGCAGTCAATCCTGGGGCACCTGGGTGGCTCGGTCGGTTAAGCGTCTGCCTTTGGCTCAGGTCATGATCCCAGAGTCCTGGGATCGAGTCCCACATCAGGCTCCCTGCTCAGCGGGAGCCTGCTTCCCCCTCTCCTTCTGCCTGCCGCTCCCCTGCTTGTGTCCTCTCTCTCTCTGACAAAAACAAAACAAAACAAAACAAAAAAAACACACCAGTCAATCCTGGGCACAGGATGAGGATGAAGGAGATGGGTTAGAAAAAGTTTAAGCATACCAGCCTTGGAGGAAGCACGGGAAGGAGGGAGCTGCCAGGTGCAAGGGGAAATTGGGCCAAGCTGAAGTGTCCTTGAAAAGGAGATAATGCGTTCTAAAAAACCAATCCAAAAAATAAGAGAACTGGCAAGAAGGAGCAGGAATGCAAACCGAACTGAACATGCAGATTTGGAAGTGCACAGGTCAAAACGAATGCCACAATCTCAGGGGGTGGGGGAGCAGTGTGCTGCAGAGAAAGAAGACCTAAGCAAGGGTAAAGGTTCACAGGCAAAAGGTGAAGAAGCTTCACAGGCCAGAGAACCAGCAAACCCTCATCGAGGAGAACCTCGATGTGGCCTTAACATGGAAGCCAAAAAGGACAGAATTCTGATGTCTGTCTCCTTGGCTGTCAGTCATGGCTCCTCTGACCTTATCCTGACCCTGCCGAGAATCCTCAAGAGTTCCCAAAGGCAGAAAAGATGAGTCCAGCTTTCAATCAGTGTCTTCAGAGAACAGATTTCAAATTTCTGACCTTGAGAGCTAGGGCAGGGATGCCCTCTCCAACCCTGCTGGGATGTGGCAGGCAGTTCACATTATCTCAAGAGGCAGCTGGGATTTCAATCACTTCGCTTCAGTTCCACGAGCAGAGTGGTGTAGTCAAAGCTCTAGCTTGGCCGAAGGTTGAAAGGCTTTCCAGCTGTGATGCTGTGACTTGGCACGCCTGTTCTGGAACCACACCTGGATCCTGGACTCAGGGAGCAGGGTGAGCGCTGACAGGCGCTGGCACAGGCAGATGTCAGGGTATGTGGTCTGGAGGAAGACGGGCTCCAGCAGCTGCAGGTGGGCCTAGTATGCCTCAGTTTAAAAAGAAATAAAATCAAATTGTGTTCACTGCCAGGAAGCAAATATAAATAGAAGGTGTTATGATACCATGCTGATAAATGTTTATCTGGGAAGGCTTTTCTGGGGAACTGACATTTAAGATAACATTTGAAAAATGAGGAGTCAGTCAGGTAAAGGGGAGAAGGAAGAGCACTCCAGGCAGAGGGAGCCTTCTGGGCAAAGACTCTGAGGGAGGAAAGATCAAAGCATACTTAAGGAGCTGAAAAGGCCAGTGTGTTTGAAGTACAGAGCATGTGGGGGTATAACAGGATGAGATGAGGCTGGGCAAGCAGACCAGGACTGGGGCACACGGGGCACCTCGTTGTCAATGATTTTAAGATTTATAGTAAGCAGTCAAGCACCAATGATAGGTTCTAAGCAGAATCTAATTTGTGAAAAATGCCCCTCTGTGAAGAATGCCTGACCAGGGTAAGGGTGAAAGCTGGAGTTTCTTGAACTAAACTGGAAATGTAAAGAAGTGGTCAGAATTAAGACTTATTTCAGAGACAGAATCAATAAGATTAAGTAACAGATTAGACATGTGTTAGGAAGAGAGAGACGTTAGGGAGAATTTAAAGGTTTACGACACAGGCAAGTGAAAAAGTGTTGCTTATCGAAGTGTGAAAGATGGGAAGAGAAGCAGATTATAGACAGGAGCTGTGTTCCAGTCCAGAGTACTCCCAGACTGGAAGCTTGAGACGACTGTGAGGTTTTTAAATAAAGATGTTCCGCATATAATTAGATCTACAGGTCTGTGCTCTGGAAAGTGGTTTGGGCTGGGATGTAAAAGAGGGAGCTGCTAGCACAGGGGAGATGTTTAGATCTCGGAATAGATATTACCAGCCAGGGAGGCAATGCAGGCAGGCTGAGATGTTAGACCAGGTGCAGACCCTGACAAACTATAGCATTTAGAGATCAGAGGAGACCAACAAGGGAATCTGAGAAGCCAAAGTAAACTGAGCCTGAACGGTCACAGAAGCCAAAAAGCCAGACCATTTCAAGAAGTAAGGCAGTGGGCGCCTGGGTGGCTCAGTGGGTTAAAGCCTCTGCCTTCGGCTCAGGTCATGATCTCAGGGTCCTGGGATCGAGGCCCGCATCGGGCTCCCTGCTCGGCGGGGAGCCTGCTCCCCCCCCTCCCCCCCGCTCTCTCTGCCTGCCTCTCTGCCTCCTTGTGATCTCTCTCCCTCTGTGAAATAAGTAAATAAAATCTTAAAAAAAAAAAAAAAAAAAGAAGTAAGGCAGTGCTACTCATGCCAAATGCTGCTGAAAACGTCAAGCATGAGACCAAGATGTGTCCACTGGATTTAGTCACAAACAGGTTATGGTGATCTCGGCCAAAAGCAGCTTCTATAAAATAGTGAGATACAGATCAGAGTGGAGAGGGTCTAGGCATAAATGGGGAGGTGAGGAAGTGTAGGCAACTCTTGAGGACGCTGGCCATACATGTGGAACAGAGTAGTAGTAGCTGGAAGGAAATGGGGTCCGGGAAGAGAACCTAAACTTTCCAGTTTTCTTGCAAAATCAAGAATCTGACAACGGGGAGCCTGCATTTCCCACGGTAGCAATGGGCTGAAGGTACACCACAAACTCCTTTAAATGAGGCAAGAGCTTTCCAGTTGCTATTTTCTTGCCATCAGCCAACTTCTCTTTTTTAATTTGCCTACCTAGCCCTTATGTGCATTTATAGTTCCTCCATTGTAGAACATTTCTGATGGGAAGGACCCAGAAAAGAAGTTGCAACTGTTGATCATACCTCTGAACTATTCCTCCCACTCTATTCCTGTCATTCCCTCAGGCCAAATTATCCCCTGGTTTCAAGCTTCTCCTCAGAATGTTCCTCAAAGCTTCAAAGCATCCCAGTGCCTTAGAAGACACACCAAATCCCTTAGCCTTATCTCATTTCATTCTCTAAAACAATAGCTCTCAATTAGGGGAAGGGGGAGTGGACTTGGCCCCCAAGACATATGACAATACCTGGAAATATTTTTGCTTGTCACAAATGTGAGGAGGTACTACTGGCATCTAGTGGGGAGAGGCTAGGAATGCAGCTAAACATCCTACCATGCACAGGAGAGCTCCCTACAACAGAGAAGCATCCAGTCCAAGATGTCAGCAGTGTTGAGGCTGGGAATCCCTGCTCTAAAATGCTGAACTCCATGGCGACAGGTACCTTGTCAGTCCTGCTTAGTGCCAGTGTCTAGAACAGTGCCTGGTCCATAAATACTACTTCAGGGAGTTAATCTCCTCCTCTATTTCAGTCATCCCCCACTCCCTTTTTCTTACCACACATCCGAAGCTCTAGGAAGAACAAGACAGCTTATACTTTCTCACAAGGATCATTCTCTTTCATAAGTTCATGCTTCCAACTTGCTGCTTCCCTATTCTCTCTGCCAAATCCAGTACCACCAAATGCCCAGCCCCTGCTAAACCCAATGCTACTGAAACATTACTCTTATCACAGCACTTTGTCCTGGAGAATCTGGTTCAAAAAGCCACCCTGAGCAACGCCTGGAAAACTTGCAGCCAAGGGACTAAACCGAAAAGCAAAGTTTTGCGTGTTTGGAATACTATTTTTTCCCTAAACAATCATTATTATTACATGAAATTCCCGAAAGCTCTCAGGTAAGCCGGGTAGGCACACTGGTGGCTGTGAGCCCCATCTCCGGTCCGACACCTCTGCAGGGTGACACTACTTGCCAAGGTCGTGAGGGCATCAGAGTCTACGACCTTCCCACGTCCAAGCACACATGACCTTCTTAGGCGGCACCAGAGCGACACGCGGCTGGGTAACGAGAGCCTGAGAGAGACCAACCTGGACCTCGTCGTCCTTGCGGATGGGCACGGAGCGGACGTTGTACTTCTGCCGCAGCTCCTTGGACAGTGGGGAAGACATGATCTTCCTGCGCACGTGCGAGGGCGCACTGAAGTGGCGTTTGCGGTTTTTGCTGCGGTCCGAGGTAACGAAGCGGTTGAACTTCATGCTGACCGTCTGCAGAGAGGCGTGGGAAGGAGGGGAGGCTGCTCAGTTGGGTACCAGGGCCTGCTCTCTAGCCAGGACACTCCTCCCCATCGCTGCACAAGGGCTCTTCGGGATGAGGTGGCCTCGGAAGGGGGTGACTGAGGGCGAGAATCGCGGAAGCGAGGGGTCTGGGTGTTACACAGAGGAAGGCGAGCATGGGGAGCGCCTGCCTGACCGGAGGCCGTGGGAAGAGGGCGGCACTGGGCCCTCGAGGCTGACTGTGGGAGAAAGATACGAACAGGAGAAGAATGCCCAGTCGGAGGTCACGCAGGGAGATCTGCGGGGAGGTGGGCGGCCCCGCGGCATGTGGGGAAGGAGGCGACGGGACACAGAGCTTCTCCCTGGGACAGGACGGCAGCCTCCACTTACCTTTAGCGCCGGTTAGGTTCAGACCGTGAACGCGCAAGGCCGGAAGGGAGGGCTTCCTTGCCGCGCAAGCGTAGAAAGGAAGCGGAGCCCCATTCCGGTCGGAGAGAGACTGAGTGGCGCTCCCTGCGACTTGGGGTGGGATCGCAGTGCCTCGTTCCAAGGGGGCCGTTTCGGGGCTGTGGGGCTTCCGGGGTCCCGCTAGGACCCACGAAGAGTTGGTGCCGCGAGGTAGAAGGGGCATACTTCTATAGGGCCTGCAATAGAGGCCCACTGGTGTTTTAAAAATAGCACATCAGTCTCTTTCTTATCCCAAACTCTTTCTTTGCCTCTTGTTAACCTCCCCTGAGGTGATTTAGCTGTACAATGTTAGTTGTGGGATGCTTTGAGCACTCATAATGATCCAAATGCAGTCCGCTGACTTGCTCCTTCAAAATCACTGAGACACTTGTTCAAAATGCAAATTTCTGTGGTCCATCACAGTCCTACGAAACCAGGCGGTGGCAGGTCCAGGTTTTAAAGCAAGCACTTCCCTCCTCCCGCCCACCCCAAAATTTTGAGGTGCAACAACGTTTGGACATCGTGAGAACCAACCACCTGGTCTTGCAAAACTCCCCCCCCGGCCCCCGCCAGTTTTTTAGTCCTGTTGGGTGATGTAGGAAAGAGGTTGGGGTTCCAAGCCAACGGCAAGAAGAAATTCTCGAGATGTCTTTGGTGCAAAAAGGTGATTTTATTAAAGCACAGGGACAGGACCCGTGGGCAGAAAGAGCTGCACTGGGGCCATGAGGAGTGGCCAGTTATATACTTTCAAGTTTGGAGTAGGTTAGGGATAGCGTAAGTCTCTAAACAATTTTGGAAGCAAGGTTTCCAGGACCTTGAGGGGGCTAGCTGTTGTGGGGAAAAGGTCATGTATTATTGTCTAATAAAACCTTAATCATGAGACCCTTCAGATGTATATTGTAGACCATATGCTTGGGGGATGATTACCAACATGTGTCTTGGTTAGAGATAAAGGAAGTTTCCAAAGGAATTTTTATGTTAAAGTAGACTTACAGGATCCTGGGGGTCAGGCTAAGGTTGCCTTTTGCCCTTAGCAAAGTATTAACATCAAGGCAGTTGAGTCCCTAGAGAAAAGTCATTCTGCCTGTTTCAAGGACTTGTCAATGGGCTGTGAGTATTAAGGAAATGTAATAATTTTTCTTCTGCCTTTGTTTCCCACATCACTGGGGTGAGCTGGGGTTGTAGAATCAGACCTGGCCCCAAGTGCCTCTTCATGTGGCTGGATATTGGGGGAGATGCCTCCATGTTTCTGAGCCTCTCATTAATTTTCTCATCTGTGAAATGGGGATGATCTTAGCAGGTGACTCATACAGTTGTTATGAGGATTAAATGATTTAATCCGTCGTGAGTGTTTAGAACTCAATTACAGCAAGCGGTTATTCCTAATGAAAGCAGGGAGCTTGCTCCAGGACAGCCCTAAAGCCGGGCCTCACATCCACAAGTCCTCACTTTCAGACCTTTGCTATTAACTCCCAATGACACAAACTGTAAGCTTTCTGTTTCATTTAAACACGTTCCACGCATCTTGTGGGGAAAACCGGCTGAGCCTCTGCAACAGGATCTCACCCACGGGCTAGTGGCCACCGCCCCGCCCTGCTCTGCTCCTCCCGGCCCCGCCCACTGGGGGGAGGCCCCCACGTCCCCGCCTCGCCCCGCCCCGCCCAGTCGTGCCCGAGCTCCGCCTCCCCCCTCGGGAAGACCGCCTCCAGGCGCCCAGGCCACCGCGCCGCTAGTCAGGCTACTGAGAATGAACCGTCTAGCTGTGCGGGAGACTCCCCCTGTTGAATCGACTTATTCATCGAAAAAATTGATTCATTCATTCAGTTCATATGTATTAAGCACCTACTTTGTGCCACATGTCAGATAGAACGTTTTGTGGTGCTCAGTTAACAGAGGGACACCCTGAAATTCAGAGAGGAGCTTGTCTTGCCAGACTCAGGCAGGTCCCCTGCTCTCCCTTTATTAGTGTCGTCAGGGATATGGTGATGCACTTGTTAAACACCAGCATTTACTCATACTCATGTTCAGCCTGGGCATCCGCCGTGATCCCTGAACCTGCTGGGTCCTAGTTAAGGTCTCATTCCAGAATACTGCCCACCCCCCCACCCCACCC
>LNAC01000017.1:3026397-3134411 GCA_002007465.1 Ailurus styani
ACCCCCCCACCCCACCCCCGCCCCTAGCAGTCTGTGTTGGGTACTTCTGGCTCTCAGACTCAGGGACGATGGCCAACGCCTGGGCTGTTTGGAGAAGCCATGGCAGCAGGGTAAAGGGGTGTGAAACTTGTTGAGGCGATAGCAACCAAAAAGCCATCAGGCTCCCAGAGTAAGAAGGTTGAGTGGTAGGGGAGAAGCCCAAGAAAGGAGGATCTTAAATGTCTTCACCGCAAAAAAGAAATGGCAATTATGTGAGGTGATGGAAGTGTAACTAAGCTACTATGGTAGTCATTTTGCAATACCTGAGTGTACCAACTCAACCTTTGTACACCTTAAACTCACAGTATTATAGGTCACCGTGAGGACAGATCACTACAACCCAGGATAATCAAGGTATGTTCATGATCGCCCAGGGGAGGGAGGCGTTTATTTACACCCCTTACCCCACCCTCAGTAAAACGAAGACAGGTGCAATGACATCATCAGTTAAGATCTTGAGAGCCTGAGGCTCTGTCACTCTAACGAGGACTTAGCAGGATTGGCTACTATCTTACCTCATGTCCACCCTTAGAAACATGCTCAGGAACTGGTACAGAACTCTGGGACCTAGGACAGTGCTAGTACAGAGGAAATGCCCGGGAAATATTTTTGTGTCTCTGAGGCAGAAGTTGGTACAGTGGGGAAATATGTGAGCCCTGATTCTGATTGCCTGGATTTGGATCTCCATCACTTCCTGGCTGTGTAGCTTTGGGTAAAATATTTAGCCTCTGGGTTACTCACTTTCCTCATCATAAAAATGGGAATAATAATAGTATTTACCTCATTGATTTGGTGCCAGGATTAAGTGAACCCTTAGCACGATATCTGGCACAAAGTAAGCACTTAATGGTAGAAGTTAGTAAATGAATAGTAATGGCTAATCTTACTTGGCTGAGCATTTATTGTCAGGCATTGTGTTAAGTTTTACAAATGTCACCTTATTTAATCTGGTAAGCAATCCTCTGAATTGTTCATTTTACAGGTGAAAAAATAGGTTCTGTGGGGCACCTGGGTGGCTCAGTCAGTTAAGTGTCCCACTCTTGATTTTGGCTCAGGTCACGATCATTTGATTTGCACGCTGAGATGATGAGATTTGAGTGATGTCCAGCTCGCTGCTCAGCGGGAGTCTGCACCATGATCCTCTCTCTCCCTCTGTCCCTACGCCCACCCCCCAATGCCTGCATTCTCACATGCTCTCAAGTAAATAAATCTTTAAGAAAAAAAAAACGGGTTCTGAATGATTTTGCTTTTAATTTTTTTTAAGTAGGCTCCACACCCAATGTGGAGCTTGAACTCATGACCCTGAGATCAAGAGTCACATGCTCTACCGACTAAGCCAGCCAGGTGCCCCAAATGGGTTCTGAATGAGATGGGAGCAGAGGATGAACACAATCCACCATTAGATACTCAATATGCTTATTGTTATCTTGCAGCCAATAAAGATAATGAGGAGACCCATGGTCATTGATATAGGAAGAGATCTATTGTGCTAAAGAGTAAACTACAAAATAATATTAACAGTATGATACCATTTTGTTTATGGAAGGATATCACTACAAAGTTAACGATGATTACCTGTGATTAGCGGAATCAGGGCCCTTTAATTTTTCCTTTTTTTCCTTTTTGCTCTTTTCTGATTTTCCTCCAGTGGGGCCATGAGCATGTATCATTTGTGTAATTAAAATGTTTTAAGGGCCTTACACTTTTAAGAGGATCTCCAAATGTTCAATTTAGCTTTCCTTGCAGGCTATTTAAAAAAGAAGAAAACAAAAACAAAAGTACTCTCACCATTTTCAATTTCCCCTTTTGGGGGTGGTGGTGGATGGGAGTCAGTGCCCTCTTTGGAGGCAGATAAGATGCTCTTGGGGACTGAGGCAGAACCATACAATTTTTCATAACCTTGGGGTCAGGCAGACATGAGTTTGGATTCCAACTTTACCACCTGCTTGCTGTGCGATGCAGAAAAGTTACTAAATCTCTTTTGTCCTTTGTAAAAAGGAGGGAACACCCACGGGGTAGGATGGCTGTGAGGATTGGGAAAGACAAGTCCTGAACAGTCACTCCTCGCCTGGCGTGTAGAGAATGCCCAACCGTTGTTAGCTATTTCTACAAGAGTGAAGATAATAATAACTTATTTTGGTCAGAATCAAGTGCATGACCTCATCACTACATGACTGACCAAAGACAACTGCTGGGGAGGGAAAAAGATCTTGGGGGAATGTTCTCCTTCACACAGTCCTCCTCTCGAATTCCTGGACTGTGTCAACTATCTCCTGGAGCAGTTAATGAGCCAATTTCTTAAGAAGGGATTAGGACCACCAGTGGGCTGCCACATTGAGAAAATGTGTCTGTTTCTGGCAAGAATCAAAAACGAATCTGTGACATATAGTAATAAAAATGAACGACAGCTGTCTCTTATAAGCGCCATTACTACATCCCACTTCTTCCCAAACTTCACACCTGCTCTGCAGTAGCACCCCCCCAACCCCACCCCTGCCCCCCAGGCAGCACGGGGCTGCAGGACTTGAGCCGCTCTCTTCCCTGATACACCTCTGTAACTTCCCCTCCTGTGCGACTGCAAACCCTCCCCCCTGCCTGACCTGGCACAGCCCCCGGACCTCTGACCACCCCCTCTATGAGTCTGTGTTATAATCCCTGATTGAGAAGTCATCTTACACGAAAACGTCATAATCTGCTCTTGCTTAGACAATCGAAAGAATTGGTTTAACAGAGAATCATAAAAATGACACATGTCTTAAACGTTTTATGTTCACTTAAAAACATTCGCCCAACTTTTGACCCTGAGGCAAGGGTTTTTCATTGAGAAACTCTGTTGGAGTTCTCCTTCACTTTCCTTGCATAAACCGTCTTACATAAACCAACCTGAGAGCTCCAGTTTTGGGTGACTTTAACATGCAGTGAGAACCGAGACCTTTTGCACGTGAATGTGGAATCCTCAAGGACGTTCCCCTGCACCACCCCCCACCCCCCACCCCTGCCCCAAGTCTTTTTCAGTAAGGAGTCTTGCTCATATCTAATCCGGGAACATTTTGAGGAAAGGGTGGCAACTCACGGTTAACAGGTCTCTGCAAAGTATACAACTCAGTTGGACTAGATTCTTTCATTTTTCAATCCCATTTCACTGGTTAGCTAAGTCACAGCGTTACAGCATAGAGCACAGCTGGCATAAACAGGTTTGAGAACACACGCACTGACTACCAATAGGCACATTACTCTTGACCTCTAGCTCTGAGAGTCAGGGTAACTCTAGTATCAGGATGTTAAAGAGAGAATGGGGAGAATCAGTGAAGAGTTTCTTGCACACTGGTTCACTCCCATATTCATCCCTGATGAATGACCCTCATTTGTGCTGTTCCTGGTGAGGGCCTTGAAGGACTGGACAACAGGACGGTAAATAGCCGTGTGCATCTCCTTCCCATAGCTGATGGTGGTCTCCCTTTGTGGAACTGAAGGCTGAACAAGGAATGCCAGATCATTGGAAATCAAGAAGAGTTTATGAAACACTTTTCATTTATGCAGCCCTTGGTTCAAAGCTGTGGGAAAACATGTCAGGCCTGTTCTCAAAGAGATTATATCCTGTATCAGAATACCTATATGGAACAACTCCCATTTTTGAAGATTTACCACGTAGCCCTTTTCTGCATACATGAACTCGTTCTGAGCCAGTATGAGTTACTTGCACATATTATAAATTTGATTTCTACAACAGTCCCATGAGACTGTTTTATTACGCTCCCCCATTTCCACCTGAGAAAGAAAGAGGCCCCGAGTGATAAGGACCTGGCCTGGGCCCACAGAGCTAGAAGCCAGCAGATCTAGGCATATTCTGTAAGGATTCAATAAAGAAAGGGCTGGCTCTAAGGGGTCTTGACTTTCTGATCATCCTCACAGATCTTTTCCACATTTCTCAATTTTTCTCTTCTAGAATTAAATTCCCTTCTGACTGTGATCCCAGCCTCGAGGCTAGCCAGCCTCAATCAAGTAGAAAGAAATACACAGCAATACTTCTGAAAATCAGCCTTTTAATCTATTTGAGCCCAAGGAGTGGGGAAAGAACTAAATCATTTTTCCCCCTTGAGGCTGTTTATAAGAATATCGGGTCAGAGGTGTCTCTTCCATAGGAAACTGACATCCCCCACGTCCTCAAGAGTTGGTTTTTGTTTTTGTTTTTTAAAAAGCATAAAAGTGGAATTTCAACTCATGTGCATGCCACACATTTCCCCACCCCACCCTGCCCACCCTCTACAGGTGCAGGTATGCACACACCAAAGAGACTCCTTTCAGTAACTGGGAGACAGAATATGGAAAAGAAAAAACAAAACAAAACAAAACAAAAAACCCATCCAAGTGGCCACAGATACCAGAGAAAACCAAATGCAGTTTACACTCACAACATCAGTCAACTCGTATGCAGAAGGGGACACTTTTCTAATTGCAATCCAGAGCCAAAAATTACAAATGGCAGAGACTTGAGCTATCCATATAGATAATTTAAAAACTTCCACCGGACACTCCCCTTAATTACAAAAGTATGCAAACAATCTTGATATAAATGGAAAAGAGGCAGGCAGCTCTCTCCCTGGGACACAAGGGCATACCTAAAATTCCCTAGGTGGAATTCATTCCTGGACCATGGCCGCTCCCTTTCAGGACTAAAGGGGGAAGGATGAAGGTGAGCAGCAGGGGAGGGACCCAGCTCAGGAGCAAGTGGGGAGACCATGGAGCTGCCCTAGGGACCAGAAACATGTTGTGTTGGTGTGTGGCCCCTGCTGGGGGAGCTCAGTGGCGAGGGGGCCACAAGGGAGCTGCAGAGAGGCCTGAATGTTGTGCACCCCTTGGGAGCTTGGAAGGTAGCTGTCCAAAGACAAGAGAAGAACTGGTCTGCTTTGCTCCCCCCACCGAAGGCCTAGGGACTGATAGCAACTGTGTGGGAGCCGGTGAGACATGATTATCTTGGAGCTGCAGAGAAGGATGCTTTCTGTTTGGATATAAGTGCACAAACCACGTCTGGTCTTCAAAGGATGACTCCCCAGTTAAAACCAGCCCCTCCACCAAGAGATGCTGTTGCCACACTGTACAGGGCCTGAGGCACATTGGTGGGGGGTGCAGAGAAATAAGGGGAAGAGAGGAAGGGGGACTTGCCACCCGCCTAGTCTCCAATGGGCAGACCCGAGTCTCCACCGCTGCTACCCAACAACTGGGCATGTGCTTCTCGGGAGAAAAAGAAATGGGTGGGGATGAGGGACTTGAGCCCAGGCTCTGGGATGGGCAAGAAGGGACAGAGCCAAAGCAAGGGTTCCATCTCTGGCGCCACATCTCAGGGGCCTGCCTGGGAAGTACCATCCTTTGTTGAAGGCGCCGAGTGGAGGCACCTTTGGGCAGCGTGACCCAAAGCAGAGAGCCCTGGTCTGCGGGCTGGCTGCCCGGGGGAGAAACCAAGGGCCTGCTGCATCCAAATGGTGGGAGCTTCAAGATTGTCAAAGCCTGGCTGAGAGCTGGTTAACGTGGATTCTGGGCTATTCCCCTAAGAAGGAAGGGACTGCAGCCCTCCTGGGAGTGGTCCCCAATATCCCCGAACCCACTCTGCCTGACTCTGGTCTTGGGGTTCCCCAGGAAGGGGACCACCCCGGGGCACCACAACTTTAGGCAGTGTAATTCACCTAAAATTAAAGATGGGGAAAAGAGGTAGCTGCAAAACCGTGAGCCACCCCCTACCTCCTCCAACCCCCACTTTGGGACACAGCCAGATCCTGGGCCAGATAAGAGGGCAGGAGGAGACGGGGCGCTGGAAGCAGGGCTGGCAGTCTCCCTGGGTCCTTGGCCATTGGGCCAGGTGGGTCGTCAATGCATCTTGCCCAGCTGGATCTTCTTCCAGGCCTCCGAGGCTGTGAAGATACAGGAGTCCAGAATGCCAGCCACAGTGAAGGTCCCACCGATGATGGCACAGATCTGAAAGAGGGGGAGGTCAGAGGTCAGGGCTGGATGAAGCACCAGGCCAGCCCCCTCCCAGATCATGAGACAATGAGCTGTGCAAGTACAGACACTCTGCCCCGTAACTAATGGAGTCTGGAATATGGGCAGGCCTCAAAAAATCCCCACTTACTGATGGATGAATTCAGTAATAATAAAAATAATTATTATCAGCTCCTTTAAATCCCTTATTAGCCTGAATGAGGAAGGGGATTATTAGACCCATTTCATAGGTGAGGAAACCGAGGTTTAGTTAGGTAAGTAAGTTCACACAGTAAGCAGCAGAGCTGTGACTTGAACTCAGCTATGTCTTCACCTGGAGCCTGTGGTCTTAATGTCCCGTCTAAACTTAGCAGATTTTTACAATCCCATTTGCGGATGAAGGAGTAGAGGTTCAGAAAAGCAGTGGCACTGGCCCTAGGTCACATAGCCAGGAAGTGGCAATCCCGGGACTTGAACCTGGATCTGACAGGACCAGGCCTAGTTGCTGCCTGTGACGGAGATCTGGGAGAGGCTGAAGAGGCAGCACTGGCCTGGATGGACTGGAGCGAGAAATAAACCTCTCACTCCCAGAAGCTTGCCCTGTAGCAGGGGGACAGGTGACCAGATCATCATATCAACAAATGCAAAATTACAACCGAGGCAAGTGCCACAGGGAGCCTATGGTGCTACCAGAGAGCTTACATTAGGGCAGTTTCTTATGGCTCTATCTGCCTCGAGGACCGGAAGATCCATTGTTGTGGGAGCACCGTCCTGTGCACTTCGGTACCTAGATGAGCAGACTTCCAGGCCCCCGCTCAGGAGATGCCAGGAGGACCCTTCCCCTCCTGTCTTGACAACCAAAATGTCTCCAGACGCTGTCACATGTCCCCTGGAGGTGAAAACTGCCCCCCAGAGAAGAACTGGTGGGGTAGGGGGGATGACGAGGAATGTCCCCCGTAGCATGTCTGTAGCTCAGGACGAAGCAGAGCTCGCACAGCCCTTTGCTCTGCGCCAGGGAGGGCTGAGGGCTTTGTCCCTCCCGCCTCCCTCCGGAATCCCCAGGCCAACCCTCGGAAGTCCTACTCTTCTACATACGTGACAGCCAAGGCCACTGAGGCACAGAGACACTGAACCGCTTGTCCAGTGCCACAGTAATTAGTGGTCGGACTGAGAGTCAAGACTCTGGAGTCTGGACTCTTAGCCGCTTCTCAAGCACGAAACTTCGCCACCGAACCGAATGACTAACTTTGCTTTGAAGCTGTCAGCGCTCCACTTGTGACACATCAAAGGAAGGCTGTTTCGCTCCAACTTTTCTGGCCTGCCTATTGGTTGCTTTCTGGTTCCATAAAAGAATCAAAGCAGAGACCAGGGCGCCTGGGTGGCTCAGTGGGTTAAAGCCTCTGCTTTCGGCTCAGGTCATGATCTCAGTGTCCTGGGATCGAGGCCCGCATCGGGCTCTCTGCTCAGCAGGGAGCCTGCTTCCTCCTCTCCCTGTCTCTCTGCCTNTCAAAAAAAAAAAAAAAAACTTTAAAAAAAAAAAAAAAAAAAAAAGCAGAGACCATGGCAGATCCAAGAAGCTGACAGAGGCTTGCAAGGCCATTTTAAGTGTACTCCCCCTCGCAAGTGCCTCCGTGATGCCATCCGCAAGAACCATGGAGACCCATCCCCCGGGTGCCATGCCTCAGTCACACACCCGTGGGGCCCAGGCACGGAAATCACTTTGCCAAAGTCACACGGCAAGTGCGCGGCAGAGCGATGTCTGTCAGCCTCCAGGGCTCTCCCGCTTTCCCCCCTGCCACATTTAAGGAGCACTTCGATGACCACAGGACTCAGAGGAAGCCCAGTGGAGCAGACCCAGAGGGCTCCTGAGACCACCCTGGAGGCACCACGGGGTGGCCGGCCAGCTGCTGACACCTGGGCCCTGGACGACTCTGAGAGATGGCCGCGCCTTCGTGGGCCCTCCAGTGCCAAGCGGAGGCCAGGAGACACCGCGGAGGTGAGAGGGGAGTGAGAATCGACCCCGTGCTTATTTTTAAAAAGATATTTCCACGAGATGAGCTAAGCAGAGGCCTGTGGGGCCCACAACAGACAGAGTGGGTCTGTACAGACGGGCTGTAAGTGGAGCAGCTGGCATTCCAGTAATAACAGCCCAAGAAACCGGAGCAGCCCCCTGGGGAGCGGAGAGGATGGGGGGCGCGGGGGGGATTATTATGAAGTGTGTTCAGCAGGCAAGGCCTCTCCCTGCCAGCTTCAGAGCATGACGCAGGGGCACTTTTCAAGGAAGATGATGGCAGGGCAGCTGGTTTATTTCCGTAGAGTGGGTCAGATGAGAGGAGATTTTACACCGCAAAATGCTTTTAGAGCTTGGATCAGAGAAGAGGAAACAGTGACTTAAGGGCAGTGGAGCAAATAATAAAAAACAACACAAAAAAACCCCCCACACACATAGACACACACACACACACACACAGATTTGGGAACCCGAGCATGCCTGTGATTCACAAACACCGGGAGCCCAGTCGGAAGCCTCCTTTCCCTGGGGCGGCCAGGGGCCAGAGGAGACAACACATGCATTGGGGTACACAAGAAACGCACAGCTGCAGGGAGGCTGGGGCCCTGGGGCACACAAGCCGCGAAGCACCTGACCCCATCGGAGCGAGCTGCTGGCCGCCCGAGCCTGAGGAGGCCCCGAAGGGAGCTCCCACGTGCATCTCCTGATAGGACCCAGCTCAGCCCCACATCTCCCGTTATCCGACACCTGTTGAAGGTGCTGCTCACAGGTCAAATGAGGAGGGGGACTTCGGGCACATTCCGGGCTGGGGCAAGGGACCTCAAAAGCTGAAAGAAACCTAGCCACCTGCTTGATGCTGCTATGGCCCCCTGCTTTCATTATTTCGCCGTTAGCCGGCTCGGGCCTTCCCGACACAGTCCTATTCGCAGGCAGTGGCTGATGTGAAGTGAAGCAGGGGTCATGAGGAGAGAGGTCCTGGGGTCCTCTCAGGCTGTAGTGCTCCCTGGATTCTGACATGGCGGGGAGGGCCACACAGACCCCCAACCCTGGGAGGTGACCACATCTGGACTGTCCAAGGCGCTGCCTGTCATGGCCTCTTTGGGTCCTAAGAAGGCCACAGTTCCTACGTCTGTAACACGGGGAAATACTTGAAGCCACGAGGCTGCACCAGCTGGGGTGTCTGTCTTCGGACGTAGGCCGCACAGCGGTGAGGGCATAACAGGCTTCACCACATCTGTAGAGCAGATCTCAAGAAGAGGCTAAGGAAAGGGCTGCTGAGAGGGAGGAGGGTGGCCCGGCACTTTGCTGACCCACGGGGCTGCGCCTACACGAATACAAATGGATAAAAGTGAAGACAAAGCCAATTGTACACCTCCTTGCTGGGTGTGCGGCAGGGGGCCCTGAGCAGGGGGGTGGATGAGGTGAGGGCTGGGGGGTCTGCTGTGGTGGCAGTAAGGGCTCAGCCTCGGGAAGCCAAGTCATGGTTGTCCCCCACCTACTCTATCTAGCCCGGGAGAGCCTTCCCGGGCCTCAGCTTTTCTCGTCTACGTCATAGGGAAACCACTCCTACCCCTGCCAACTGTCCTACTGCAGAAAATGTCTCTGGAGCTCCGAGCACTTAGTAGGCACTCAATAAATGATACCTCATCTACTCTTGCCGTTGACCAGAAGGCTCTGACCTTGTTGCTAATATCTGAGAGGGTCTGAAGATCTGAGACCCACTCTAAGAAGAACAATGGGTCAAATACCACTTATTTCCCAGAGTCAGCCTCGGGGTCTCAATTTTCCTTTTTTTTAACCTGGCTCTTTGAGCTGAGAACAAGGTAATTCATAGAAAGACAGGACAGCAAAGGGTCCCAGGCACCACATGCAGATTCTTTGCAATCGGCCAGGTCCCAGGCACTGCAAGGGCCCATTCTACAGATGGGGTAGTTGAGACCTCAACAGGGTATTTCCTCAGCTAAGTGCCAAGAAGTGTTTGTGATGAAACATATCCCTCGGGGGTAGAGTACCTAGACCAGAGGCTGTTTCCATTCTTTGGCCATTCAGGGAGTTCTTCAATCTCCCCAAGACTCTACCTCAACCCCAAATGCCAAGATATCAGTAGTTCTGATACAAAGGTACTTCTGGCTGGGACCCCTCCTGTTGTGGGCCCACAGTGGGGAAAGCTAACCCTCAGCCCTCAGGACTGCTGTCAGATTGAATGAGCGAGTCACACACACGGCCGTGAATACCTGTTCCCTTGCTCCCTCACCCCTGCCATGGTCTTGTAACCCGACTAGGCCCTGAAGCAGGGGGACCACCTCGGGGATGGGGTGGTGAAGGAGCAGGGCCACCGAGTCAGGAAGGGCCACCACAGCCAGCACGTGCAACCCTGCTCTGGTCAGCAGCCCTGGCTCCGGAAATGGAAACAAGGACAATTCGATATCCAGGCCCCAGTGAGTCTGAGAGGAGCGCATTCCTTTGCTTTCACCAGAAGTCATCAGTAATGCCCCTTTGTTCTTTGGCAGACTTCCTGTGGTTCTACCAGCTTCTCAACCTCCTACTATGGCTAGAATGAAGTCAGCTTGTCTACCTTGCAAAGAAGGGGTGTGTGTGTGTGTGTGTGTGTGTGTGTGTGTGTGTTTCCCTTACATTTTAATTATGGCTCTTAAGTCCTTATAATGTGGAAAGGACGTGTCCCAACCGCACTGGCTGGAGAGCTGAATCCCTCCGTTGTTCCACCAACATGAATGCTTTCCCAATCCATCGCCCCCCCACGGCCCCCAGCGCCACTTACTTTTCCACAGTGGGCAGTGGAGAAGCACGACACGCCCCCCCCCAACATGGGGGTGTAAACATTCCTGCGGTCAGATCCCAGCCTGCCACTGTGGCCAGGAAAGCCAGATCACCCCACCGAGCCTCAGTTTCTCTCATCTGTAAAATGGGGCCCCCCTGTGAGGACCAAGATGACCTCCTGTCTGGCTGCCTGCTGAACCACAAGTGCCTGGGAACTGTTCAGTCACTGTCCTTAATCCAGGCAGCGGTTCTTGAAAAGCTTATGGAAAAGGCACAGGCTGAGAAATAAATAATGAATCTGGAGTCCCATCAGATGCCAGTGGCGGCAGACAGACTGGAGCCGCGGATGAGGACACCGAGGCTGTGGCTTCACAGGGGTGGGGGCTGTTGTGGAAGGGAAGCTGAGGATGACTGGGCCCTGGAAAAGTGGGGGAGGAGAGGGCGTGGTGGTCTCCATCCAGCAGCAGCGTCACACCTGCCAGTCCCCCCACTCCCACCCTCTGGGACAGGAGCCTGGTGGGAAAACTGAGTCCTCTCTCCACCACTCTTACAACGGCTGCAGCTACAAGACACCCACTCCCTTCCCCCAAAACCCACCCTGGTTGAGCACCTACTATGTGTCAGGCCTGAGCTGGCACTTGCTTCTGCCTTCTTATTCGATCTGTGCAAGTACTATGGAAATGGGGCGAGCCCCATTTCCCAAATGGGGAAGCAGAGGTTCAAAGAGGGATGGGCTTGTTCAAGGTCACACAGCTACCAAATAGGGGAGGGTGAGGAGAATCCAGGTCCGGAAGGCTGCAAAGGGTCTGCTTTTATCTGTTAGAGGCCCCCTGCTTCACCACCAACCTGAAGGTTCCCTTCAGTCCCTGTCTTAATGTGTGGATGGCTTCTTTGTATTTACTTTCTCAATTCTGTTAGGTTTTACATAGCAAATGTCCTGAAGTAAGAGGACCCCATCAACAAAGTTTACAAAGTAAGAAGCTGTGTGGCTGTAAAAATAAGTACAGTTTGTAAAAAGGACCTCACTTCATTCCAATATTCCTTATATGTCTCAGAATCTGTCTTCAAAAAGCAAGCACCAGGAGCTTTAATTGCAACAGAGAGATCTGTGTGCAGACCCAGTTGGAGCAATCTGTCCCTGGCACACAACCTTCCAGAAGATCTAGCTCTGTTCAAACGTCTGAAAAGACTGGAACCAAAGTTTTTTACACATGTCCAGCTGAGCTGCTAAAAAAAAAAAGTTTTTTACACACGAATAACTGAGCTGCTAATGTGGGCTCTGTGTTGCAACTCACATAACAGAAACTGCTGTGGTATGGGTGTCGACAGAGGCACACCCCTTCCATCCGTCTGCTCAGTGTTTGATGCCTACTTGTCACCTACCTGCTCTGCCCCAGGTCTGGAGACCAGAGATGACCAAGGCCCTACCCTGTCTTCCTGGAGCTCATGATCCAGGTGAGAGAGCCACACCAAGGGAAGACTGAGGAGGTGAGATTCGGGGCCAGCAACAAAGCTGGTCTCTTCCCTACTCATACAGTCTTACTGGGAAAAACCTCCCCAGTTTTACATTTGTCTCTTCTCCATTGTTTTCACTGTCTCCCCCACACCCCACTTCCCACCCCAGTACCTGATGCCTTTTGTCTATGGCAAATCCTTGCAGGTACCCAAATAAGATGAGTGAAGAGTAATCAGATCTGGGCAGGAAAATTTGCAAATGACCAGCCAACCCGTCTTAGATGGACAGCTGACGTGGGCTGGTTTGCTGTTGTTGTTTTTCCTGTTTTTTTATCGTTTGTGTGTGTGACGGTGATTTTATCATTCATGCTCACAATGTCACCTTGTTTCCTGCTATATCGTTTCTTCCTGATTCCCAGCAAGGGGTCACCGTATCAAATCATCCTGGTGTCCTAACAAGGGTTCCATGGTTTCTGGGACTCTGTTGCTGGGACATCTTCGAGGGCCTTTGTTTTGTAGGCCACCGAGCTAAGTGGTGGGGGTGGGGTGGGGGATATGACAGAAGCAGGCTCTGGGGTCAAGTCCCAGCCTCACCATTTACTGGCTGTGTGACCTTGGATGAGTTTCTTTACCTCTCTGGGCCTCTGTTAATTCATACATGGAACAGGACTGATACCATCTACCTTGAAGGGTTCCTGGGAAAGTTAAAGGAGATAATTTTAAGATTACCCAGTACATAGCAGATGCTCAATAAGTGTAGCTATATGATCATTTCTTCAAGCAGCTGTCTCTTGTATATTCCTGAGTACCTACATCCAGGTTAGGCCCCATGCTGGATGCTGGGGACACAGGGACATCAGATCTGGAGCTCTTCACAACCAGGCCTGGCAGTTATAAAGTGCGATCTAAAGTTCAGGTGATTATTTCACTGGCAAGGAACACCTGGAGGGCAGGGAATATGTCTAATTCAACTATTCCTGCTGCCCAATGGGAGCATGTCATTCTCAGCTGGTACTTTTGGTGGGGGGCGGGGGGGGGGGAGCAAAACTGTCACAGCCAAACTGGCCCAATGTGGTACTTTCTGACTTCTGGCTGTTCCGCCCTCATAGACTAAAACACACAGGAGAGTGATATGACACTTCTGAGGTCATCCAATCTGTCACCACAAGCCACTTGAAGGCAATCCCAAAAAAGGGGCTCCGGCAAGTGGCAGGGGGCAGGGGACAAATGTGCATGTGTGGGAGGGGGCACGTTGAAGGGGATCACTTGCGTGTTGTTAAATACCATCTGTGTATTCCTTTAGTGGTGGAATTTTCTGGAATAGCACAGAGCGGAAGTCCGAGCAACACGCCCCGGGTGCCCAGACAGAGAAGTCCCCAGACAGGGAACCTCCTCTGTTCAGACCTGGGATGTCCAGGTCCTTTGCAGACCATGAGACCCTCGAGGGGCAACCTCGAATGAGCCAGGGACTTGATAGGTACAGAGGCATCAGGGAGGCCCCACCTGCCTCTCCCCTCCACACCCACGCCCCCTTGAAAGGCACCCCACCTCATTCCAGGCCACCCACAGCTGCCTCCGTGGCCCCACAGCCGCCACATGACGACATCCTGGCCTCTGGCCTAAGCCCTCTCTTAAGCAGCCCCCGTGAGGAGCTATTTGCAGAGGCCCCCATTTGGAGCTTGGGGGCTTTGCACACAAGTGTTCGGTTTTAAAAAGAGAGAAAGAGAAGTCACAGCAGGTGCCTCCACTTCCATCCGGGCCCCACCCCGTCCTGCCAGGGCTCCTGGGGCTCTTTGTGCCTTGCGTGTCTGCATGTGAGCGTTATCCCCACATCTGCTGCCTCGTGACGAGGGTCTTTGAAACTCCACAATGACGCCATCTGCCAGGGACAGCCGGTTGGCTCACTTGGGGCTGACCCCCAAGGTTTCCATGACAACCACGATGGTGGTGCGGGGGACCTTAGGAAAAACCACCAGGCTCACGAAGTTGGGAGGTCCCCTCAGCATGGCCCCTGCTCTGGTGGAGCTGGACGCGGCAGAGACGGAGGCGGGGCCAATGGCCAAAGGCAGGAGAAGGAAAAGGAGTCGTGGAGGTATCTGGCCTCTGGGTTACAAAGGACAGGCTCTTCCCCTGTGACTTCTTGGGACGTCTGGCTCTCAGAAGTCCACCCCCATCAAAAGAGGCCCCGTGGCCTTCACAAAATATGCCATTGGGTACCCTACACATACTATTCCCTGTGCTAAGACCCTCTCTGCTTCACTCATCCGTCTAGAAACCGTCTCTACATTCTTCAAGACCCATCTCTGGGTTTCCGTCTCCATATTTGCCAAACCAAAGGCAGTTGTCACTACCGCAGTGCCCGGTGCACAGCTCCAAGGGAGCCCCTGCTGGATGGGACTTCGGTTCTCTGCATGCTCATCCCTCTTCCCCACCAGCCGGGAGCGGTTTAAGGACAGGGAGAAAGTCAAATTCGGCCATCTCTGTTGCCCAGCACAGAGCCCGG
The DNA here is from genome assembly GCA_002007465.1 of Ailurus styani. Classification (NCBI taxonomy): domain Eukaryota; kingdom Metazoa; phylum Chordata; class Mammalia; order Carnivora; family Ailuridae; genus Ailurus; species Ailurus styani. The sequence goes on from LNAC01000017.1 coordinate 3,041,157, forward strand.
CCTGTGGTAAATTCTCGCAGAAGTTTAGCGAATGAATGAAGTTGCTTCACTTCTCAGCCACTTGCCAAGGGGTTTTCACACTCAGAGCCTCAGCTATGTGGCAAATAGGAGCAAATAAGAAGGGGACATGAAGATCCTTCTCAACCCTACAGTGAGACATGGGCAAAGGGGTTTCTCTGCCAGTGCCAGTGCTGCAGACCCCGGGGGCTCTGAGAAGCAGACCACACCTGCACAAGCACACCTACTTGTGTCTTAGTTTCTTACTGTGGGTGTGCAGTAGGAGCACAGGGGTAAACAAACAAACAGAAAACCCCAAAACATTTCGGGTGCTCTCCTGTAGGGCCTTGGGTAAAATTACTTGCTCACAAGTTCCCCGGCTTTTGGGTCAAAGGTTTGTGCATCACCTGCCCAGAGACTGACCCAATCTACCTGTGTCCCAGAGAGTGGGTGCAGTCCCCTTGCTGTGCGTTCTCCTGACCCCTGCTGTGGTGGGCCTGTCATTTCCGCCAGTCTGGTAAGACCAAATGGGGTCTTGCATTTTGAATCCAATTCCTCCAACTTCTAGGGAACTCAGGCATCTTTTCACGGCCAGGATGGTCTCTTCTATGAACGGTCAAGTCCTCACCCATTTTTCTTTTTGGTCACTTAACTTTTTATTACTGTAAGAATTCTCTCTGTATATATTGTGAAGATTATTCCTTTCTTGTATGTGGGACAAGGACCTTTTCCCAGTCTGTGTCGGGTGTCTTAGCTTTATGGTAGGTGCCCTCTGTTGACTAGAAGTTTCCAATTTGTATGGAGTCAGACAGCAGCCTAAGTCTGTTTGTGAGGCTTGAATCAATACTAGGGTTCTGACATCCTTTGCACCCACATGACTTTCTATAGGCAAAGAGCTTCCCTTTGATGATGTCCTTTGAGTCCCATGAGGCCTGGGAGGCAGGGAGAGGAGGGCAGTTACTGCTACATAGTGGATCATAAGACGGAAATGTTGTGGACAGCTGAACTTTTTGCTTCTTAATATCCACCCCTCTGTTTCCTAGTAACTGACCGCTGATTTTTCTCTTGGGGAACCCCACCCTCTCACAATTTTTGTCCTCATGATCTGGCTGGGGCTGACCAACTGGGGTACTCCTTTCATTCTCTAGGCCACAAGGCTGGAAGGGTAGGTGCGTGAGGCCAGTGATAGTACTATTTCATCCAGGACTCAGATCAAATTACTGAGGAAGAGACACTTGCTATTAGTAAATTCTATTTGAAAATGAAGCCAGTTTAGAGGAAAATAGGACTAAAAAAAAAAAAAAGGCCTATTGTAGACATTTGTGGCTGGATCTAACCATGCCTGAAGCTTACATACATCAAGCCAGCTATATGTGGGGTTCTTCTGTAACAGAGTTGTGACTAATACAACTCTAGTGAGAGCCAGGAATGAAAGATCCAGGACTAGACCCCTGATCTTGAATCATTATTAAAAGTATGAAGAGGTACAAAAGCATAAGGGCCTTTAGACCTCAGTTTCCAAATCTGTGAGGTAAGGATAATTACCCCATCTCTTCCACCTTGGCTGACTTTGGCTTATGAAACATCTCTGGGCCTCTTGGCTGAAGCAGGGTGCCGTGAGCCCACTGTTCTAACCCCAAGGACACTTTTAACAGGAGGCCAGGAAATAGTATCCTTGATAGAAATACTCAGCATCAAAGAAAAATGACATCAGCTTGAAGCTGCCCCACAGAAAATCAGACTAGGTGGGGACAATGCAAAAAAAAAAAAAAAATCAAAGTAAAAAAAGAAAGAACAGGCAGGCAGGAAAGAAAGAAGAAACCTGACAGTACCAGCAGCTATAGTCGGAAAATGGATATGGGAAAAAAATGAGTTAAATCTTCACTGTAAAATTTCCACAGAAAAGGATAAACCTTGCTAAACCCATAAAAATAAAACACTGGAGAGAATCAAACATCTCATTGAGCCATATAAACATCTGCTTAACAAATTAAATTCGTTTAGTGACATTCTCCTTTGGAAAATATTTTCTTGATGACATGCCATCGATATTGACATGATTCTGATAACATTTCTCAATATCCTAGGGATCATAAGCTCCTGTGTACAGCCTGAGCTCCTAGCCCTGTGGGCTGCCTCCCATTCCTTCAAGAACCAGCAGGGGTGTGAGGAGAAGGGGTGCATAGCAGGTGCCCCGCCGACTCACCGTGGTGATGAACCTGTACAGAGGTTGCCGTCTCTCTGTGTACTTGACCGTGATGGGGCTAAGGTCATAGCGGAACCAGATGGCGGGGATGATGCGGCCTGTGTGGCTGTAGGCTACATACTCCTGGCGCGGAAGAGGGGAGAAGAGGGATGTGAGAACCAGACATACAAACCATGGCTCATGGTGGGTGGGGGGTGGATTAGCAGAGGATCCTCTGGAGACCCCCAGGAAGGGGCCTTCTTCTCTCTCTTGCCTGGAGCCGGACTCCCCCAGTCCCTTTCCCCCTTTCCCCTCGAGGCTCCGCTCTCGGCATCTGGATAGGCAGCCTTGCCGGGGACATTTTCAACCCTTTCGGTGCTTGAACATTGACCATATGACCTGGAAGCAGCACCAGAATCAGAGAGCAGAGAGGTAAAAGGACAGGTGTGATCTGGGCTCCACCGGAGTGAAGGACTATTTCCCTCTCTGCCTCCTGGCCATTAGAATCCATTCACTTACTCATAGACTGTTTGCTGAGCACCTCTCGGAGGTGCTGGCTGCTGGTGACCCTGAGGGGAGGAAGCTCTGCCCCATCCCCAAAGGGGGGGTCACAGTCTGGAGAAGGAAGGAGATGTAGAAGACCGTCTACAATACTGCCACACTGTTTATACCACAGAAGCCTGGAATGCTGGGGGGCTGGTGACGAATGACAAACTCTCCGCAGGCCAGCTGGAAGGCTTATGAGGAGGGGGCATTCTATGCCGCACGGGACATCATCCTGAGGGGTGTGTGGGTCTGTCTGTGTGTGTGTGTAAGAGAGATGAGTATAAAGGCCGTGTGGGGAGTGGAACTCTTCAAAGAAGGAACACGTAGAACTGGAAAGACAGAAGGACCCTACCACAAGGCTTCCTGAAATGGCCTTTGGTTGGGTGGGATTAAAAGGATGCTAATGGGGAGCCTGGGTGGCTCAGTGGGTTAAAGCCTCTGCCTTCGGCTCAGGTCATGATCCCAGGGTCCTGGGATCGAGTCCCGCATCTGGCTCTCTGCTCGGCAGGGAGCCTGCTTCCTCCTCTCTCTCTGCCTGCCTCTCTGCCTACTTGTGATCTCTCTCTGTCAAATAAATAAATAAAATCTTAAAAATCTAATGATCAGCTATCATAGCAATCATAAATTTTAAAAAAAAGGATGCTAATGAGCTGAATTAACGTGTGTCCTCTCTGGTCTGGGCATTCGTTGGAAACCTCTGGGCTATTCTCATTCATCCACAATAACTGTAGATCAGACTAAACCACACGGGCGTCCCCCATCCCAAATGCTTGGACCCACGCTCTGAGGCTTCTCCAGGGATGGCCCAAGACCTTCCCACCCTGCTGGACCACTGCCGGCTCTGACAGGTACCGCCCACTTTTCCCCAGGGCAGGCTGGGGCCAAGGCCACAGAGAGAGCTGAGCAAGCCGTTCTGGCTGCTGGGTCTTTGCCAAAGCCTCAGGGGAAGGAGACTTGGGCAAAACAAGATCAGCTTTCTCCAGGGAGAGCTGATGGGGCAGGGTGACTGGCTGGGTCAAAGCCCAGAGCGGAGGGAGAGAAGAAAATAATGAAAAATAGCAGTAGTAGGTACCATTTACCCAAAGCCTCCTTTGTGGACAAAGCAGTTTTTAAAACATTGCCTCATTTGATAGCAATCTTATGAGGCAGGCACCATCCCTTTTACAAATGAGTAAATGGAGGCACAGAGTGGTTATGAGACTTGTCCCAGGCCACATAGCTAGCAAGTGACTGAGCCGGGTCTGCACCAGCAGTCTGCTCCAGCCCCACCCTTTCTGCCCAAACTGCATCCATATCCCAGCCCTCAGACACTGTCAGCACCTGATATGCCCTTCAGGAGACAGTGAGTGAAAGAAACAGAACTCCCTTTGGAAAGTTACACCAGAGCATCAGTCAGCAGAGGCCGAACCAGGCAGAGGGACCTCAAATCACCTGAGAGACAGCAGCTCCCAGCCCAACAGACTCAAGCACCCTGTTCAGGCTGAGTGGGTGATGTGAGCAAGAGGCTCTGGAGGTGGAGGAGAACCTGGTTCTAACCCCCACTTGGCCACTTTGTAGCTCTATGACCACCTCTCGGTGCTAAGACAGTGTCCTTGTCCCAAAATCTGTAAAATGGGGACAAGGACAGCCCCAGTCAGAGCTGTCATGACTGAAAAAGATGGTTGAGGTAGAGAGTTTAGCATAGTATCCAACCCATAGTAAGTGCTCAACAAATGGTAGCTACTACTCTCTTATTATTATCAACTGTGCTAAACAACCTAACGGCTATAAGGGGCGTGGGCAGCCCTAGAAGAGGAGGAAAAGGACAGTCTTGGTGATCAAGGAATCCACGGGGTGTGCCTCAACTAACATGTTGCAAGCAAGCCTGTCCATTGGCAGGGTCATCTCTAGGGAAGCTAGAGGCTGTCTCAGTTTCAAACGACTGTTAGTCATCCCATTCCGTAGGTTCTGACAGAGCTCTGCTTCCCATCAAGGCCTACGGGCTTCTCTATGACTTTGAGTTTTGGGGTCCTAGGAGATTCCTGTTAACCAATGGCCACCTGGTGATTTTGGATAATGTGCTTGTACCCCGGGAGCCAGAACATCTGTTGTGTTGACCAACCAGGGTCCTGAGTCTGAAGGACTGGGGCCAGACGCAAGGCTCTTCCTCAACAGATAATACCCCATCTTCTGGTTAGATTTCCTCCCCTTAACTCTGAGACTGGCCTCTCATCTTTAGCCAGGGACAGAACCTGGCCGGAGCAGCATCCCGGGAAAGGCCCCCAGAATGGGAAACAGCGGGCATTGCACTCAGATATGTGTCACTTCTGCTTACAGCCAGCAGATGGCGCAATTGGACGCAGCTGGGCCCACGGAGTACGTACCTTGTTGGCCACCGTGTACTGGTAAGAGTACCGTTGCTTGCCACTCTTGTCCTCATAAACCGTGGGCACGATCTTCAAGATATAGTCATGGGAGGCGAGAGCTGCAGGAAGGACACAGCAGGATGAAGCGGGGGCACAGGCACAGCCCAGATGGCAACTCTATTGTCATTTCAACCCTAAACCTCCTCAGCATTGTCGGGCGGGGGGGTGCTGTTTCCCAATCTTCATCACCAAACAACCCCTCTTCATATTCTCCCTTTGCACACCAGGAACTGAGAGACTCCGTCTATCAGGATCTTTATTCCTCCACTGTATAGCACATTAAAATTCTGGAAATGACCCAAATGTCCATCAACAGAGCAAACATTGAAGAATGGGTACTGCAAGAAGCCACTGTCCAAGAGGTATTGTTAAGTGAAAAGAATCAAGTTACAGAATGGAGTGAATAACATGTTTCCATGTACTGGGGGCAGGGAAGACTCACTCTCTGTAGATGCATGAATATATAGAATTTTCTGGAAAGATACCCAAGAAACTATTAGCAGTTTTATCCTCCAGGGAAGAAGGCAGGATTTGATAAAGATCACATTTCACGGTCCTGTATGCATATTGTTGCTTTCGAAACAAGCTGGGTTTAAGTTTTCAAAAGAGAGAGCCCACGATGGGGTGCCTGATTGACTCAGTTGTTAGAACGTGCAACTCCTGATCTCAGGGTTGTAAGTTCGAGCCCCACGTTGAGTGCAGAGCTTACTTAAGAAAAAATTATTTAAAAAAAAAAAAAGAGCCCATGACCAGAGGAACTGCATTTATGAAGAACCATTTAATTTCTTTCCTCATTTTCAATTAATGGGAGATCAGTTTTCCCTCCACCTGGCCCTGTCATACTGCACTGTAACTTTTACCCACCACTGCTGGATGGGGGGACGCTGCGGCGAGCAGGGACCAAGCCTTAGTCATCTTTTGTTCCAGAACCCTGCATAGGCCCTGGCACAGAGTAGAAAGTAGCAAGTGCTTACTGAATGAATGAACGGATGGAAGGATGGCTGGTCCGAGGCATGAATGGAAGAACAGATGAATCAGCTTCTGATAAGCATGAGGTAACCGGAATCAAACACGAGGCTGACAGAATGCTGGCCCAAAGCTGTGAAACAGCACCCAGGAGAGGTACGAATTCCTCTGGATCATGCTTCAGGATGCTAAGAGAAGCTCAAGGACCCCCTCAGTTATTGCCTTCTAGAATATTGGCTCAGGGATCATGGAGCTAAAACCACACAGAAATTTAGTCTTCTGTGTTCTAATCCTGGTCTATGGGCGGAATCAGTTCTGAGTCCTTGGACTTGCTCGCTGTAAGAGGTTAGGGGAAGCAGATGGCATTCATGGCCTCTTCCTGCTAATCTGCCTCTTGGTAAGGAAAGGGCTGCTTCCTGAACTGTCTTGAGACCTGACTCCTCTGAAAAACCTCAGAAAAGCCCTGCAGCCTCAGGGAGAAGCCCACAAAGAACCTGCAGTGGTCCCCAGGGCTCAGGAGAAAGGAAGTCACCCAGGATTTAAAACGCAGACACCTGGGTCTCACTCCTGCTCAATGGTTCCAAAGTGGGGCTCGGAATCTGCCTTTTAAACCAGGAGCCCAAAGATCACACTTGAGATACCGCGTTCTAAATGCCCATTGTCCTAGGTTAAACACTTGAGGGAACGAAAGAGCAAAAGCCTTATGAAAATCACACCTGTAATAGTTCTGTTAAAATTTGTACAAAATACAGATGATCCTAAAGAGAAAAAAAAAATCACCCACAAATCCACCATCCACAGAAAACTATGGATTCACATTCTTGTGTATAAACTGCTAAGCTTATATTTATAGACATATTTATGTTTTCCTAAAACGGCATCACACTGTACCCTTTTCTAAGAACTAAACACCACGGATACCATTTTAGGTCCAAGACACAGAAAGTAATAAGCTCCCCTCTGTTTTAGTTGCTGCAATATCTCCTAGCATGGTGCCTGGCACACAGTAGGTGCTCGATAAATATCTGCTGCCTGAATGCCTGCAAAGTTCTGACCAATCTGCACATATTCCACAGCGCCGCCACGTAAATGGACTCAACCCACCCCCCGTGGCTAGACACTGACGCTGTTCCTCATTTTTCACTGCTATAAACAATGACCTAATGAACATTATTTTCCTAAATCTTTGCACACTCTCTTAATTATTTCCTTAGCTTACTCTCCTATGAGTAGAAATGATGACTCAAAGGCAATGACCATTTTTAAGGCCTTTGAGACAATTTGCCAAATGCCCACTAGAGACACTGCACCTAATTCCACCCACGTGGATTGCTTGTTAGTGGACCCCTCCTAGGGGCTGCTGGCTCTGACCTGATCCAGGCAGGCCCACATATACTTTGTGCTCACAGCCTCCCTCCCTCCCAACATCTTATTATGGAAAAATTGAAATGCATACAAAATGGGGAATCCTGTAATGAACCCCACCCCACCGCCAGTATCCCATTCCCCAGTTTTAACAATTAACAACACATGGTCGATTTTGGTTCATCCCTACCCCATCGTCCACCCTACCCTGTTTTATCTGGAAGCAAATCCCAGACATCACATCGATTCATCCACAGATATTTTAGTTATGTCTCTATAAAAGATAAAGACTCTTAAAAAAACAAAACAACAAACGCAATGTCACCATCACCACGGCTAAAACATCCACAGTCACTCATCAGAATCTCCAAAGAGAGTGGTCTATGTTGGAAGAAAAATCGGTTACTAGAAGCAGGAGTTCCTTTAGATAAGGTGGCCAGGGAGGGCCTCTTGGAGGTGGTGGCATTTGAGCTGAGACCTACATGACAAGAAGCAGCCCTCAAGGGGAAGGTCTGGGAGCAGAGGGGGCAGCAAAGGCAAAAAGGCCCAGCAGGGAGGCCAAGCTGGAGGGCTGAGGAAATGAAAGCCAGCTCTACCCTTGGCTGCCTGTTGTCTGATCTAATGCATTTTATTTCCCTGGAAGCCGGCCTGAGATGGTTCTCGTCACTAGCCCTAGAGCGGGCAGGGTTTTCTGCCCAAACCCTCTACTGGTTGACACAGTCTGGGTCCTTCCGAGCTCAGTTCTGTGTCAATATCTGTGCCAACTGCGAGCGGGTGTGGACACCACCTTGGGACAACGTGCTGCCGGTCTGTAGAACTATACTGACAAGGACACCAACATCAACATCAGAAGGATCATCTCCCTGGGTCAGAATCAGACATTTGCACGAAGACAAGGAGGGCCCGCTACACACTCCTACGCTGCCTGCCAGAGGTGACACGAACGGGCCCGCACCCAGCGGGAATGCAATGGGACAATGTAAAGCAAGTACCATAAATATCACAAGGATTGCCCTGATGGTAAAAAACTAGGAACAGACATTTTCCCCAAGATAACAACAGCTTAATAAACCATGGCAGAAACGCCGGGTGGGCAGCCGTGCCTCCATCACCATGGGAGACACGCCGAAAAATCACGGTCACACACAAATGCCAAGGACAAAAAGCAGAAGGGAAACGGACGTCTACTGGCTCTTGAGATGATGACTTGTGCTGATGGATGAGGGTTCACAGGGACACAGAGAAATGAAGTGCGATTTGTTTAGGGTGGGGGATCGGTCGTGGGGAGATGTTGCCTTGTGCTTGAATTTCTGACCATCAGAGAGCAGAATGTATTTGAAGAAACAATGAGAAAAGCCTTATGGATAAAAAAAGGTGAGTTCAGGTTGAGGAAATAAGGAAAGTCAAGGTCACCTGTCTTGCAGGATTCAGGAGGTGAATCCATTTAAGCCGACAGGACTCTTGGACCCATTCTGTGCATGCATCTAAGACCCCATGTGTATGCACACGTGCATGTGTAGGTGTGCAAAAATTCATTAGATCAGGCAACAGGTGTGTGCATAGGGTTGTCAGTGTGTAAAGACACCAAGGCCTCTTTTGTTGGGGCCAAGGTGCCAGAGAGCTGAGCGGGTGGAGAGCTCCGGGAGGGGGCATTCACGAGGGGAGGGGCTCCAGCAGGAGGAGAGTGTGGGGTTGGGTGGGCGGCCCAGGAGGTCAGACCTGTCTGGGCCACCCTCAGCCCTGTTCTCCCCATGCCACTGGAGCTAGGATGAATCCGGGCTCTGCCGTGGCTCCCTGTGGGATCTTAGGTGATTATCTCAACTAAAAACAATTGTGCAGCAGTCATGATAACAATAATGATGATAATAGCTAGTACTCACTGAGCTCTTAAGAGGTGCCTGGGACTGTCACATCCTTCCCCCTCCACCCAGGGTGGGGACAAGCCACTTTTCTCCCCTTGTCTGTCAGACAGGGCTAATTCCCCCACCCTCACAGGCCAGCTGTGGAAGGCAGCAGTCACAGCTCTGCTTATAGTGGGTGCTTGCTACACAATTCTCCCCCTTTCCCTGTTCCCAGTTGGGATACAGGATACATACGGTTGGAGGTGAGTCTGTCTGCTCCCCCGAGAGCGTTGAAAGCGCCGTGGACATTCTGGACCTGTGGAGAAGCACAGTGAGGGGACTGACCCCAGGACGCCACCTCCTCTGGGCCTGACCCTGGCCGCCAGGGGATGGCCACGTGCAACCTGGTGTAGGGACCTTACCCAGTGTGGTCTATCTCACAGAGAAGCTGTAGAGAGCAAGATACAGACATAGCCTGGGCCTGGCATATAGTAGGCACTAGCTTGCTTCCCATCTTGGGCCCCTATAACATACCACTCTAGCCCGCGCACTTCTGGTCGTCTCATTTAGTGCCCCTAATGATGTACTGTTGAGCCCATTTTACAGAAGAGCAGGCCAAGGCTTGGAGAAATGCTGAAGCTTGTCCAGTGTCACACAGCTGATAAACGGTTGAGCCAAACTCCAAATTCAGGTATCTGATCTCAAGCCTGAGCTCTTTCCATTAAGCCATTTTGGAAATTCGAGTAAAGTTGGGTGAACCTGGATCCCAGCACACACCTCCTGAGATCCCTACAGGCTTCTGAGGATCCAGGGCTGTTGCTCCTACTGTATCTGCTGCAGAGAACACACAGCAGAGGCGAAGAGCCCTCTCCTCATGGCAGCTGGCCCTAATGTGTGCCCCTGGCAGGGCCTTATGGCCACATTCTACCTCTTCTCTAAGGATGAAGGAAAACCATGTCAGCTGCGGGAAAATCTAAAGCAGGGCAAGGCATGCCAGGTACATGAAGCATGCCGCCATGGGTGTGGTTAACAGGGGGTGCCAAGCTAGTCAACCTGGAGGGCTTCCTGGAAGAAGTGACACATTAAGATCTGCAAAAAAGTGGGAAGTTAATCAGGCAAGCAGCATCTGTGAAGCATGAGCCCAGAGACTGAGGAATAAACAGAGGCCCATGTGGCCCCAGGGGAAGGGGGTGAGGTAGGTGGGGGCAGGCTCCTGCAGAGAGGGCTCCTTCAGGAACAGTGGGAAGCAGCTGGGTGACCTGATCCTTGATCCCGATCTCAGGTGGCTGATGTTTACTCAGCACTTAACAGAGCTGCACACTCTTAACGAGCCCAAAGAAAAGGGAAGTTTGTCCACTGCCACCTTAGGGAAGGAGAATCTGAACCCAAGAGGATGGTGACTATGGAGACAAGAGCTCGAATGTTCCCTCCCATAGTTGGGTGTCATGGTTTCATCTCACATTCATCTGTATGATCATTTGACTAATTTCTGTTTTCCCCTCTAGATTGCAGGTTCGACAACGACACGGGCAGGGACCATGCTCATCCTCAGCAATGTGCAAGGCACATAACGTGCATTAATAGGTGTTCAACAAATATTTGCTGCATGGATGATGGATGATGGATGAGTAGATGGAACCTCAGGTGAGTTGTTTTCACTTAAAGAAAATCCTACTTTGCCCATAATCACGACCAAGCAGAAGACTGTTAGTGTCTTGTTCTGCCAGCGGCACATAGCAACACAAGCCTGTCCCCTCTCCTACCCACATCGGTCCCCTTCCCTTCTTCCTGCTGCCCTGCCTCTGTCTGAGGCCTGTCTCCCCTGGCCTTGGCTGTAGCCCTTTCCTCACCCCCAGTCTGGCCTCACTGCCTATCTTCCACGCAGCAACTGGGTGCTCTAACATACCAACCTCCCCAGTCAGCCCCAGCTGCCCAAATCTAACACGGGTCTCTTGCCCCTCATAAAACTCAGCTCCCTGCTCCCCTTCTGGGACAGTTCTGCATCCTCTCCAACTCTGAGAAGCACGTACTTCCCCAGCCTTGTTATAGAACGTCATTCTGATGCTGTAGACATCTGTTGACCCATTTTCTCCAGAAGTAACCTTGAGCATCTTTTACATGAAAATGACCAGCTGGGTGTGTCATAGAGTGGAAGATGTGTGAGGTGCCCCTTTCCCCACAAGACTTCCCTGTGAGCTTGGCCAAATCCTTCTCACCCTTCAGGGGTTGGCTTACATGTCACCTGCAAGGTCACCCTCCTCTGGGAAGTCCTCCCTGACTTCCTGCTCCCATATCACGGCCCAGAATCCTGTGCCTCTCTTGTTCTCAACCCTCCTCATCCTATATTATTGTGTTTGCTTATTTGATCTCTTCTCTTGAAAGCAAGGACCCTGTATTGTTTACCCATCATGTAACCCTGGGGCCTGGCACAGAGCAGAAATTTCAAGAGGGTCTGATGAATCCATGACTGTAGGAGGCACAGTAATAGAAGACTTGGGGCCAGACATGCCTAGTTTCTTAAAAGCCGTGTGACCCTGGGCAAGTTACTGAATCCCTCTAAAACCCAGTTTCCTCATCAGGAACAAATGCCATCCTGCACCCTTAAGAATTAAACACGGGGTCATCTGTAACGTTGCTCTCTAGGTAAGAAAGAGCAGGCTTCTGGCGTCCAGAGTTCCCACGAGGAAGGAGTGTGGTGTGGTACAAAGACTGGGTTTGAATTCTGGCTGCACAGAGCCGAGGGACCCTGGACAGTTTTCCACGGTGCACACCGGAGTGCACAGTGACCTTTTACCCAGGGCTGCGTGAAGGATCTGCAGAGCTGGTAGGTCTAAAGGCAGCTAGGGCACTGCCCAGTGCTCAGTCTGTGGAGGGCCTGGTGCCCAACACCTGCCTGTGATTGGTCAGTTCCTGTCCCACTGAGGGTGGTGACCACCCCACCTTCTGTCTTCCCCATGGCGGCGTGAGCCCCTCAAAGCCTCACAGGGCCTGGTGCAGAGTTAGGGTACAGAGTGGGTAATAGCTCATCTCCTTGACCGCTTACTCTGCGCCTGGCACTGATCTAAGAGCTTTATACGCAGGAATTCATTTTATCTTCACTACAATCTTCTGAGGCAGGTACTAGTTACTGTTCCCATTTTACAGATGTGATAACTGAGGCTCAGCGGGACTAAATCATTTGCTCAAGGTCACACAACTAGTACGCAGTGTAGCCAGGACTTGGATCCGGAAAGGCAGGCCCGGAGTCAACACGCGACAACCCCCGAGTGGAGAGCTAGGGCCACGTGGGTGGTGAGCCCTGTGTGAAGGGATCCACAGTCGCGGGGCAGGCTGTGCTTCACCGAGTGTGCGGGCAAGGAGACCGGCTCGCGGCACCCAGGGCAGCCTAGCCTTCTCTGTTCCTAAGCCCTGGCTCCAAGAGGAAGAGCTCTGTGGCCTCCGAAGGGACTAGAGAGGTGATGACTGGCCCCTCAGGCCAGGCACAAGGTGCCCACAGGGAAAGAAGCAGAGGCCATATGCAGTGGAGAGAGGAGGTGTGAGGGGCAGCATGCCCTCCGGAGGGCGTCCGGGGCAGGAGGCACCAGTGGTGCATCCTGAAGCCGGACTCGTGATGCAAACTCAGGTGCTGCAACAGACCGTACCCTCCCCATGTCTCAACTTCCTCACCAGTAAAATGGAGACAACAAAGGACCCACCTCTTGGGGTCCTGAGAGAGGGAAAGAAGGTCCTGTGTATGAAGAACGGTGCCTGGCAGGTCTACTAAGTGGGGCAGTGCAGACATGAGTGTGCATGTGAGATGGTCCAATGCGGGAGAGCCTGTGTACGTCTCCAGGGGGTGTGTGTGTGCTGTGTCTGTGCAAGAGTCTGAGTGTGTATACATTTGGTGTGTGTGTCTGGGATGGATCTTAGGGTACACGTGTGAGCACACGTGCCATCAGGGCGTACCTTTGAGCGCATGTGTGATGAGTGTGTGCGTGAGTCTGAGCAGAGGCGCGTGCACAGAAATGGCATAATGGTGTGTGTGCTGTGCTTGTGGGCCTGTGTGAGCCCCAGGTGCACACCACCATCGCCCGCACCCTCCAACATCCTCAGTCAGGGACCAGGATTCTCATCGAGCCAGGCTGGATGGCAGGACCCGGGGTCCCGATCCCAGAGCTGACTGGAGAAGTTAGGTCCCTACTCTGAGCCTCCATTCCAGAATCTACCGTCAGGACCACAGGGCGTAGCGGCTCTCCTGCCGCTGGAGGAGAGCGGGTGCTTTGGGTCAGGTTCCCTTACACGGCGGCCACGGCTAGGAAGCTGCTGGGCTGGGGCTGCTGACAGGCCAGGAGGGGACACCCAGTCCACTCGACAAGTTTAGGAACCAGCTCATCAGACTGTCAGGAGGCTTCCTTCAGCATGGTGCCCCTACTTGGTGGGCGTGGGCACTGGGCTGGAGGGCAGAGGGGCTGTAGGGGGGCACAAGCTGGACTCTGGCATCAGACAGATCTGCCGGGGGACCCCACACAAGTGGCTTCTCAGGGTCCAGCTCCACAGCTCTAAGCCACGGTGCCCCCTCACACCTCGTAAGGCCATGCTGGCATGGAGAAAGTGCTAGCACTGAGTGCATCCCTTTCCCCAGGCTCCGGGTCTCAACCCAAGGGTCCAAGTGCCAAAACAGGAGGCCCACGCTCCGAAGGAATAATACACAGGAGCTATTTGACAGAGACTCAGACGGCATGACCCGTCTAGATGTTACCTTTGTGCCCAGAGAGGACATTAGGCTCCAGGTGGCACAGTCCCTGGACACCACCCGCAACCACACTACCTGTGTGTACCCTGCTCACCTGTAGTGTGTCCCCAAAGGAGAGCTTGTGGATGACATGGGTCATGTCCGGGTTCTGTGGCTGGGCCGTGGCACTGTGTGTGGACACGTGGAAGTTGCCTGGGACCTGCAGGAGAGATGCGAGTTTCAGGAGTCTCGCTGGCTGCTCCAGAGGTGGGGGGCAGGTCTCCCCGCTGGAGTAAGACCGATCTGGATCGGGAGCCCAGCGTGCTCTGAGCCATGGGACTTCGGAGGAGTTACTGCCCTTCTCTGAGCCTCAGGTTGCTTGTCTGTAGAATGGGGGCGGGAACAGAAGCTACCCGAGGGGGCTGCTGGGATTACGGGGCGAGAGAACACAGCTGGGCACCTGGCACAGGCCAGGACTCAAAATGGCAGCTGCCCACCGGCGACTCCCTGGCTGCTGGCCCCATGGTGGGTTGAACCTGCAGGCCCACAGACCAACGGAAGCTCCTCAAAATCCAAGTCAACACGAGTTCTCACCCACATTTGTCCCACCACCCCAGACCGGGGCATCCTTGAAGGCTGGCCTCCTTTCCTCCCTGGGCCCTGAGGCCCTGGCAGAGCACAGCCCAGGAGAAGGACTGATGTCCTGTGACAATCCTGTGAATTCTGCGGGGGCCCCCTCTCTACCAAGTGGCTCAGGCCAAAGCCTTGGTATCTATCATCTTGGCCCCTGTCTTTCTCTCACACCTGACCTTCTGCCCACCAGGAAAGACTGTCCGCTCCACACTCAGGATGCCTAGCACCTGACCTTATCAAGCCCCCACTGCTTCCCTGGACCAGACAGTGGGGGCAGCCTTCCCACTGGGCTCCCAGCCTCTGCCCTTAGCACCTCCAGGCCTTTCCCCAACAGCAGCCAAGGGGGTCCTTTTGAACCCTACCTCTGATCGTGTCACTCCTCTGGTCACATCCTCCTCTGCATACTCCCCTGGCCACACTGGGAGCCATGCCAGTGTGGTCCCACCTCGGTCCCTTGTGCCTGCGACCCCTTCCTGGAACCCTCTTTGACGTGGCTCTCCCTGGTCTCCCTCAGGCCTCTGCTCAGGGAGCCTCCAAACCCCCCTTCCCCAAACCCCTTGGTCTGTGAAAGTACTCAGGAGCACCTGCCCCCTGATCTCTATCTTGTTCTATTTTGTTTCCTCATCGAAGAACACTGGCTCCACTCGGATACAGTGGGGAGCAGTATCTGATTTGCTCTGCACTCCCTGGTCCCTGGCGGATGCTCGTAAAATAGGTACTAGATGAATGAACAAACGATGAATGGCACTAATTCTTAAACTAGCATGTTTGATTTTGACATCTGGTAATTTCCATTTTACAGAAAAGAAAACTGAGGCTCCGAGTAGTGAAGACAGTTGCTAAGGAACATGTCAAGAGCTAAGGTTTGAACTCCAGGCTCGGCACACTTGAAGCAGGACATGATTCTCCCTCCCACCATGTACCTCGGCAGCCCCAGGTTGATGGCCACATGCAGCCATCCCTTGGGACATGCTGGGTTTGGGAAAACGGCCCAGACAGAAGCCTGGAACAGAAAATGAGACTACATGACCCACACTGGACCACAGGGATGTATAGACTGTGGGGGCCATGGGGAGGGCCCCCAATTCAGTTGGGAGTGTTCAGAGGGGGCATCTCAGCAGAAAGGACTCTCTTGTGCTTATGAGTCTGCATTACTTGGGAACAGGGGGAAAGGCATGTAGGCAGATGGAACAGCACGAACAAGTACAGAGGTGAGAAACTGCCCAGCCCAGTTGGTTCGCATCTGTAAGGAACTAGAAGAGTTTGGTACTACTGAACCAGGAATAAAACAATGGCCTGCAGGGGGTGGTAGCATCAAGAAACAAATAGGCATTAGAGGGAGATGGGGCTGCTCAGCAAAGGCCCCAGTGCCATGCTGAAGAACAGAATTTATTTTATTCCAGTTCAGCAAAGGTTTGGTAAGCTATATTAGAGGAAAGAATATGGCTTATAGCTTCTGGCTTAGCAGCCGTCCATCAAAAAGCCTGCTTAGTTTGTAAGCATGCCTGTTTCAAACATAAAGTTGTTGGCTTCTAGAAATCTTCCTGTCTTTGTGAAGGCCTGAGCTTTGCAGACTGATCTGGAAGGTACCAGGCTGACGGCATGGCCCGGCTTCAGCTCAAGGTGAGGTTGCAATGGAGTCTGGGATGTGGGCTTCAGGAGCCCAGTGACCATGATAGGGTAGCAGCTGAGTTCTACACTCCAGTCCGGCCCTGTCCCCCCAGCTGCGGTGCCTCGGGCAAGGTCCATACCCTCTCTGTGCCTCAGTGTCCCCACTGGTAAAATGGAGATGATAACCGCAAAGGGTTACGGGGAAGATAAAAGGAGGGGAGGAGGGCAAAGCCGACGGTAGCTGCTATTGGGTTGGATTCCTAGGATGAACATGTTCATCAGCAGAACAAGGACCCAAGAACAGAAGGACCCACCCGGAATTCAAAACAGCATGTATACGGGGAGGGCATGGGGAAAGCCCACTGTATCTCAGAACTATCTCTTAACTTCATTTTTACTTCTACGCATAGTTAACTATACACATTTGCCTTCAGCTCGGGTCATGATCTCAGGGTCCTGGGATCAAGCCCCACATCAGGCTCCTTGCTCAGCGGGGAGCCTGCCTCTCCCTCTGCCTGCACCTCCCCCTGCTTGTGCTCGCTCTCTCTTTCTCTGAGAAATAAATAAATAAAATCTTTAAAAAAAATTCACACGATAAAGTGAGGATTATAGGCCCCGTTGTCTATCACCTCCCGAAGTAAGAAACCAACAGCATCAGGCATGGGTCCTTTGGTGTTTTTCCATGCAGGGACATGGGGCCGCCGGCGCGCGGAGTTCAGAATGGGGTTTGGAGCCTGGGCCTGAGGCTCCCAGAGTTAAGTGAGGCCAGGAGGCTGGCTCTCGCGCATCTGCCTCCCGCTGCCTCCTCGCAAGGCTGTGACTCAGTGACCCACTCCCCCTCCGCGAGGAATCCGTCACAGGTGGCTGACTCATACCAGCACACGCTGGGCTGAAGAAAGAAAAGACGACGCTTTTAGAGCCTGTGACTTCGGAACCTACGTCAGTGTCTCTGATAGATTTTAGAAACATATAGATGGAGCCAGGCCCCAAACGCGGGCCCATCCTGCCCTCCTCTGGGGGGCTGGGTGATTCAGCGAGGAGTCTGGGCTGCTGGGGGCTGCCAGTGCAGCTTGGAACATGTGACCTTGGACGTCTGACTGCTGGTCGACTTCCTGATGGACAGATAAGGAGGCCGCGGGGCAAGTGTAAGCCTGATCCTGGGAGATAGAGGGGTGGGGGCCAGCTGCTAACCTCGCCCATCATCAGGGCACACCGCGGCTGCTGGCGTTCTTGTCAAGCACCCTCTGTCTGAGCGCTCCTAGGAGGCATGCACCCGGAACAAGGGAGAATGGGGGGGGGGTCTCCTCTCCTTGCAAGGGGACAAGGGCAGAGGGTGACCTGAGCTGTGACCTGGAGTGAATGGGCATAAATGGTCATAGCTCACGCGACCAAGATGCTGGCAAGGAGAAGCAACAAGGGGACAGGGGATGCAGGGGGAGAGCGGGGGCCTGGTACCACCAGGCTGCCTGGGTTCAAATCCTACTTAATTTCTTATGCCTTGGTATCCCCAGAGCTGTTACGAGGACTAAATAGGTTAATCTGGGAAAGCGCCAGGTAGGAACCCAACAGGGGACAGTCATAGGGCGAGGGCTGGCATGATGCTTTCCTAGAATCCCCAGCCTGCCCCGACCAAGAAGACCCATTTCTTGAACAACATCCAGGCACCTTTTATGAGCACATTTGCACCCAAGTGAGAGCGGACGCCAGCTGCTGCAATCATGGAGGCTCCCACTGGCGGAAGATGAGGCAGGCCAGGGAAGGGGCACTGAGGCATGTCCCTGTTTCCACGGTGTTAAATGCCTTGTATTTTAATTTGCTCATGTCTTACAACCTGTGAGGGCAGTACTAGTATTCCCATTTTACAGAGGAGGACACTGAGGTTCAAAGAGGCTCAATTGCCCAGAGTCACTGAGTCTGTGAGCACTGTGGCCAGGGTTCTCGACCCCAGGTCGGACCCCAAAAAGCAGGTCCCACTTCACCCAGAACCAGCCGGGGGCCCCACCACAGCCTGTCTGAGGAGGGCTGATTGCAGCCTTGGGCACGTTTGCTGAGCGGAGGAGGGTATGGTGCTGGGCTATCTCCTGGGTGGTGGTCCTGCTTCTCTTGTGTCCACCCCAGGCTGGGGGCCAACAGGGTCCCTGCTTTGCTCGTTGTCGGGGGCACAAATATTTGTTTAAGCCGGGCGATCATACCCCCGAGAGGAGGCTCCCACAATTGGGAGCTGTGTGTGTGCGTCTGCTCACCTTCAAGCGTCACCCCTCAGACAGGCCTTCCCTTCCCCCGATCTCAGTGGGGTTCCCCCCTCCTCCCCACCAGAACACCCTCTTCATTCTCTTCACAGCTGCTTCATTGAGATCACACACTTGCTTGAGTGTTTAGCTGTGGGGTGGCTATCGCCCCGTAACTGGCCACAGTGCTGCCAAGGTCAGGGACCATGTCTGTTTCTCTCAGCCCTGTGTCCCAGTGCCAAGTGTGAAGCCAGGCACACAGCGGTCGCTCAATAGCCCAATGCATGAATTAATCAGCAAGGCGTGGGGGGGGGATAGTGGTCAAAAGAAGTCAAGCAGGGGCGCCTGGGTGGCTCAGTGGGTTAAGCCTCTGCCTTCGGCTCAGGTCATGATCTCAGGGTCCTGGGACTGAGCCCCGCATCGGGCTCTCTGCTCGGCAGGGAGCCCACTTCCCCTTCTCCCTCTGCCTGTCTCTCTGCCTACTTGTGATTTCTCTCTCTCTCTGTCAAATAAATAAATAAAATCTTTAAAAAAAAGAAGTCAAGCAGTGAAGTGGACGGTAGCAACACGGGGGGCATAACGGAGGAGGTGGTCAGAGGAAGTGGACGGAGGGACTCTGGAGGAACCCACGTGAACGAGGTCTGCGGACGAGCCGCTGTTCTCCAGGCGCAGAGCAAGAGCCTGGGCCTACGGCCGATTCACCCACCTCCCTGCGAGCCCAGATCCACCCTCTCCTCTCCAAGGCCGCCCCTCCCCGGCGGCCCGGAACCCATGCCTTCCGTGCTTCCCAAGGCCCTGGCCGTGCAGCAGCCTGTTCTCTCCCATGGTCCGCCCCGCCCGTGCAGCACCAGCCCTCCTCCTCGACTGATGGTCCTTTCTAGACTCTAGGGCCCACCTAGGGGGTTCCCTCTTACCTGCCTGGCTGCCCCTTCTCCTACCTTTTGTCGTCTCCTCATCTCCCTACTCCTCAACACTGAAATGTACCAGAAATCTGTCCTCAAACCACATCTGCCTCAAGACCTTGGGTTTCCGGGACACCTGGGTGGCTGGGTCGTTAAGCATCTGCCTTTGACTCAGGTCGTGATCCCAGGGTCCTGGGATCGAGCTCTACGTGGGGGTTCTCTGCTCATCAGGGAGCCTGCTTCTCCCTCTCCCTCTCTCACTCCCCCTGCTCGTGCTTTCTTGCTCTGCCTCTCTTTCTCAAAATAAATAAAATCTTAAAAAAAAAAAAAGACCTTGGGTTCTTATATTTTGGTGTCGTGGACACTTTGCCAACATCATCTATTCAGTGATGACTCCCACATTCACATTCCAGCTCAGAACTCTCTCCTGAATCACAGAAACGCACCTCCAGTCCCAAATGAAACACATCCAAAACTGAACAACCACTTCCCAGCCCCACTGCCCATAGAATCCATGCTTACCCAAGCCCTTGTATCTAGAAAATGGGACCTCCTGGCTGTGCAACCAAAAACTAAGGCTGCTCTGATCCCACTCTTGCCCTCACGCCCACATCCAACTGATCAGTAAGTCTTGTTGACTCTGCACCCTTAATGGGACCACTTCCCTCCAACTCCACGGCACAACCATGGATCGTGATCTCTGCTTTTGGCCCCCTTCACTGTGCTCCCCTGACAGCGATCACAGTGAGCTTTCTGAAGTTTTGCTGTCCAACAGAACTTTCTCTGATGATAAAGATGGTATATGGCACTGATATGGTAGCCACTAGTCTCTCTTAATAAAGTCCTTGAAATGTGACCAGTGAGACCGAAAGACTGAATTTTTCACTTTATTTAATTTTAAGGAATTTAAATTTAAATAGCCCCACACGGGCTATGGTGAGTACTGTGAAAGGTATAAGCCTGATGATTCATAGACGTGTACCCCTGGGGCAAATAATAATAATAATAATAATAATAATAATAATAATATAAATAGCCCCACATGGTTAATGGCTACCATATTAAATAGTATAGCTCTAAGCCATAAATCTGACTGCATTGCTTTCCTGCTTAAAACCCTCACATGTCTTCCCATCACCACCACCATAAAATCCAAATCATGGAGCACAGCATGGACCCTGTGACTTAGTTTAACTCCTAAAATGTGGCACAAGTAATGTTCTCTGCTTTCACATTTCACGGACCCCTGAGCTCTCATGGAAGAAGGCCGCTCCCCCAGAAAGAACACACATGAGGCCATATGGAGAGGAGAGGTTCTGAGACTACATGGGGAGAGACAGGTCCAGTCACACCAGTGTCCCAGCCCAGCCCAGCCGAGCCCAGCCTTGCAGCCATCCAGCAGGAACTATGGGGAGGCCACATGGCCTGTCTAAAGGGACAGCTGCCCCTTGGAGCCAGATAGCAGTTGCCAATGGGATGTATGTAGCCCAGTGTGGCTAGAGCCTCCGACTTAGAAAAGCCAGAAGCCTGGGATCCCAATCTTTAGATACTGGCTCTGATGTGTTTGAACGCTGGACAGGACAAACATAACTTGTCTTTGGGCTGGGTGTGGCCAGGGAGTTCACAACGTCTGATTCAGATGTGAGGGACCAGAGGCAGGCTGTCTGACAGAGGCTACGAGAGGGCAAGCAGAAGCCAGGAGTGGCCGGTGGCTCGGTCTGGCTGGGACTGGGAAGGGGAGCTGTGGAACATGGGAGAGAGCTGTGTGATCTCGGGCAAGACACTCAACCTCTCTGGGTCTCAGTTTCCTCATCTGTAACATGGAGCCACCTCACAGGGTTACTGAGAGGCACCCCCCACGGTAATACGTAAGAAGAGCTGGAAAGGGAGCAGCGCGTGTGGGGCGGCCTCTGCTGGTTCCCGCTGGGGTTTCCCGGCACGCCCACCGGCACTTGCTCACACCCTTGACTCAGGATCTCAAGTTCCTGGTTCTAGCAACAAAATAACAGTAATGCCTGAGTGTTCCTTTGGTACCTACCAGGTACTTTCAGATCATGCCACTTTCCCCTGCTTTCTTCCTCATCACAGCGCCTGAAATGCTTCTCAGTTTGTGTATTGTCTGTCTCCCCCCACCAGCACAGAAGCTCCACCAGCACAGGAACTCTGCCCACTTATTCCACCAATTCCAGTCCATTCCACCTATTCTGGGCGGTCCCAGAGCCGAGAGCCCACCCTAGAACTTAGAAGGTATCCAAGGTTTTTTGAATGAATGTGTAATAGCTCATTTCATCCTTATACAAATTTTGTGAACCGGTGGTATCATTCTGTTATTACCCTCATCACATCCTCCCGCTAAAGATGGCTAAGATGGGTGCAGTGAGGGGCGCTTGGGTGGGTTCAGTCGGTTAAGCATCTGCCTTTGGCCCAGGTCATGATTCCAAGGTCCTGGGATCGAGTCCCACATCAGGCTCCTTGCTCAGCGGGGAGCCTGCTTCTCCCCTGCCTGCTGTTTCCCCCTGCTTGTGCTTGCTCTGTCTCTCTCTTGCTCGCTCACTCTCTGTCAAATACATAAATAAAATCTTAACAACAACAAAAAAAAAGGTGAGCACAGTGACTTGGAGGGTGCTGCTTGGCCAAGAGGGGTAGATCTGGGACACACACTCAGAACTGTATATCCCATGGTCTTCTCTCCACCCACTGCCTTCCCTGTTGGGAAGGAGAGCAGCCCCTTCCTGAACCAGCCAGCAGGGGCTTCCTGCCTAGGGAAACCTGGAACCCGCACTCAGATTCTCAGCAGGAAACGCCTGCTACCCTGATGCTTGTTAGGCTCTGCCTTGGGGGGGGCGGGGGGAGGCCAAGGGAGCGCACATCTCTACCATCCGGTTTCTGGGAAGAAGGGGACCGAAGGGACAGGGAGCGGGTCAAAGGGGCCCATGCAGGGTCTCCATACCTTGTTGATGCTGAACTGTCCCTCAAAGCGGCAGCCAGCCCCATTGTTCAGTGGGATCTTCATCGAGTTGTCAATGTGCCCCACCTCGTGCCTGCCCATCTCATCCTGTATGTCCAGCCCGACCACTGCAGGGGCAAGGAGAGAGAGTCACAAATGCCCAGAGCAGTGGGGGTGGGCCAGCCCTTTCCTCCCCGGAACCCCGTCCCCCATCCACTCCTCAGTCGGGGGGGGGGCCCTGGCCATCGAGGTGCTCACAATTGGGTCCCAAAGCCACAGAGAGGAAGGCAGCCAAGAGAGGAGGAGGAGAAGGGTGATGGCCAGAGTATAAGGGAACAAGCCCACAAGGTCCCATCCCTGCTACTGCCTGAGGCTGCAAAGGAAGAGGGGAAAGAGCTGGGGGAGGGAGCAGCGAACTCGGCCTGGGATGGAGGACCGTGGGCTGCAGGGGAGACGACTCTGCTAAATGCAAGGCTACACGGAGAAGCAGAGGGTGGAGGTTCCAAGGCTGTCTGAATCCCGGCCCTGCCTTTTACCAGCTGTGTAACCCTGGCCAAGGCGCATAACCCCCGAGGCCTATTTCTTTCTCTGGAAAATGAGGGTGATGATATTAGACCTTCCTCGAAGAATTACACAGATCACATAATGAATGTGTGTAGAAGGTGCTTAGAACAGGGTCTGGCTCATAGTAATGAATGAATGGCAGCACCTAATGGGTCTCAGTCTCTGGATTTGTTGGGCAAACAGGTCCAGGCAGTCATTCATTCACTTCACTCATCATTCATTCATTCACACCTTCTTCTACCCAATGTCTATTCCCTCAGGCCCTGCCCTCCTGGAGCTTGGGCGCTTTTCTGGGTTCCTCAGTACACCGAATGGGAAACCTGGGGCCCAGGAGTCCTGGTCCTTACCTCCAGTGTGACTCTCCACCTGTGACTCAGCTTCCCAATCTGTAAAACAGGCAGGCCCACGCCAACTGCATTCCCTGAGATAGTCTAAGTGGCATGGGTTTTAAGCCATGAAAACACAGAAAATTCCCTGAAAGAAGCACTGGAAAGGAGGTCGCAACACAGAGGAAAACAGCTGCAAGCAATTTTATGTGAGCCAACCCTAAAAGGGAAAAATGGGAACAATTGCATTCCTCAGTAGAGATGGGGAAGCGAGTGAGGGCCCATCTGTAGAAGGAAATATGATGTAGTCACGTCATTTACTAGTCACTAAAAATGACGTTCACAGGTCTGTAGTATGTGGGAAATGCTGATGCCGTAACGTTTGATTTAAAAGAAATGCAAACAGGTCCCTGTTTGACTCAGCAGCTCCACGCCTAGGAGCCCGTTCTCCAGACGCACACATGTCCAGACATGTGTGCAAGGCTGCTCTGGGCAACTTTATTTGAAATTGTGATCCCTGGAGGCAGCCCAGCTGCTTGTCAACAGGGACTGGTCAATAGAAGAGCCCCTTCCGGAATGCTGGGGAGAAGGTACACAGACGGGGCAAAATCTACATGTGGGCGAGGCAGCTCAGAGCAGGCCGGTGACTAAGAGCTTGGGCTCTGGGGCTGCCACTTTCTGTGGTTCCTGGCTCTGCCCCTTCCCAGCTGTGGGACCTTGAGCAAGTTACCTAACCTTCCTGTGCCTCAGTTTCCTCCTCTACCCTAAGCTTGTGAGGATTAAAAAAATTAAAACAGCACTCACTACGTGCTAGACACCCTTGTAAGTGCTTTTTATATAAGAATGTACCATCTAGGCATCCCTGTGGGGAAGGTATTATCAGACCCATTCTCTACTGGGGACACTAAGGCACAGAGAGGTTAAGTAACTTGCCTGAGATCTCACAGCTAAGAAACAGAGTGTCAATCCAGAGGCCATACCCTTTGGCCACTCTGCTAGAGCCCCTTTCATCTTAATGCACTAACACAGCCAAAGAATTCAGGACAGAGCCTGGATTGGAGTAGGAGTGGAATAAATGGCAGCTGTGGTTATCATCTTACTAATATTATGAGTAACAGAAGAACAGCTCCAAGATATTAGCAGAAAAAAACAAGAAACCCCAGAAAGGTCCCGTGTAGTTGAGTCCCAATTAAGTAAAAAGAAAAAAACCCAAAAAAACAAAAAACGTCCCCACCTCAACATGATACAGTTTTGTACGCGTGTGCGCGCACCCCCCCCCACCAAACACACACACAGAGCAGGGTGGGAAAGGAGTCCCAACTATTAGCAGAAGCTTCCTCTGGGGTGGATGGCACCCCAGGGAATACGCATTTCTTTTACTTTTTTCTTTATACATTTTTGTATTTTGAACATGATTTTTTTTAAGTAAAAAATATATTCTTGTATTAGTTGACAATAAAATATTACTTTTTAAAGCAGGATGTGAAATTGCACACGCAGCATGATCTCAGCCGTGTTTAGAAACGCACAGAAAGGAAGGCCACCGGGATGGAATGGCGTCAAATGTCAAGTGACGCTGCTGTTGGGGGTGGAATTATGGATTTCTTCTCTTTGCTGCTCTGGATTTTCCAAAGGTACAATGATGAGCGTGCATTTTTTTTTTCTCTAATGAAAATGTGAAGTTCTTTTAAAGAGAAGCCAGGGGGCAGGGCTCAAGCAGGAGCGGCCTGGGTTCAGGTTATGGCTCCGCAGAGCGGCAGGTGTGGTGGGCTCATGCAGACTGAAGCTTGAGGTTGCCCGGCCCCTCCTGGGCCACCGCCCGTCACTGGGACAGAGCCTGGAACCACATCCCTTCCCTCCCCTGCCCTCTCATCGCAGTCCTCTGGCCTGACTAAGAATTTCCTTGTTCCAGAGACATGACCAACTCCTGAATGAGAAGCTGCCAGATGAATTATTTTTCTAAGAGAAAGAGAAAAAATAAAAATAAAACTGACCTATTTCAACAGGTTCCCTGGCTCGGGGCCCACTGTGGATTCAAAATTGTGATGTAATTCTCACCAAAAGCAATAACAGAACTGAATCTCTCCCTATCTCTGCCCGCAGACACACCCGATGTTCTGTCCTTCAGGGGGGAGTGGGTGGGAAGGGATGGGCCCGCATCGGGTTACGTGCCAGGCTGGGCCAAAGGGACACTAACACCCCAGTCCAGGAGGGGACACCCAGTCTGCTCGATAAGTTTAGGAACCAGCTCATCAGACCCTCCCAGCAACCTCAGGCAAGAGACAGCACTAAACCCATTTTTAAGGATGAGGAAACAGGCTCTGACAGGTCACACCTTCGCCAGGGTCACACAGTCTTAGTGGGCAAAAGAGCCAGATTCTGACTCCAAACCAGATCTCCAATGAGCTTTGTTTTATAGCAGTAATTCATTCTCCCCGTTAAAACAAATGAAACAGAGCATGAAGTGAAAAGTGAAAAGCTAGGCTTCCCGATAGCTGCTATTAGCATCCAGGTGACTGCTCTCGGTTGGTGGTAGGTCTCCTTGCCTCGAGGTGCTCGAGGCGCTCGGGGGGTTATGTGACACTTCCCCACCCCTCCCCTGCACATCACCCTGCAGCCTCTAGCCAGGGATATGGGTAATAACAGCCCGGACCCCCGCTACTGGGTAGGACAAACTGTGGCATATGCCACGGCTTCCCATGAAATCAGGCTGTGATTAGCCCTCCCCTGAACACACTTTTCTGTCCTCTCCCATCCTCCACACCCTTCCCGTCCCTCTGAGAGCCCTCTCTCAATAACTCACTTGCAGAAAATCTCAGGCTCTGACTCTTGGGAACCTGACCCGAGAGACAGCCCCCAACACATCAACGTGGCTACTCTCCAGAGATAATAATCCCTGTTAGACTTTCATGGGCTTTGTATTCCAGAAAACCTCCAAATGCATGCATAGTTGATTACATTCTCCCCGCCAAAAAAGAGCAAGGAGAATCTTATGCTACCTGCTATTTGCAGCTTGCCCTGTTTGCTGACCCGTCCTGGTCATCTTGTCATTTCTGCACACCCAGCTCTGCCTAATGGAGGGGTCTTGCTGGAGCAGAGGGCTGTTGGGAATACTCACATTCGCAGTGCAAATTGGGTAAACTGATGTTCAGGCTGACGTCAATTTTGCCCCCACTGTCCT
Organism: Ailurus styani; assembly: GCA_002007465.1. Classification (NCBI taxonomy): domain Eukaryota; kingdom Metazoa; phylum Chordata; class Mammalia; order Carnivora; family Ailuridae; genus Ailurus; species Ailurus styani. Next base: position 3,067,565 of record LNAC01000017.1, read on the forward strand.
TGTCCGGGTCATCAACGTAGAGCTCATTCACACTGAGGGAGACAAGTACAGAAGCCTTTGTTGAGATGGGGCACCATCCCAGGTGCAAGGGCCAGCCAGGGGCCATTTCCCTTGGTGACCACTGTGCAATTAACTAGAACTCCCACCTCGGGGAAGCGTGTGCCTGCTCAGGCACAGGGGATCGGGGCTCCCATCTCGAGGGCCCTCTCCAAATGCTGGCCTTCCCACTCAGAGGGAGGGGCATGGGGGTGGTAAGGGCATGGCTTTCAGAGTCAGACACATTCAAGTTCTAATCCTGGCTCTGCCACTTTCTATGTGAACTCGGCAGGTAACTTCACCTCTGTGAACCCATCTGTTCAATGGGAGACCACCACTCGCTATTAATGGGGTGTCCGAACACTTAAGAAATGGGAGTCTTACTAGGCATCAGTGCCTGGTACCACCGGGCACATGGTACCTTACTATCTACTCTCTTGAGCCCCTTCCCACTCAGCTGGGAAAGGGGGATTCCCTGGGTGGTCACCTTCAGTCTCCTGTGTTCATAAAGCCCTGGGGTGAGCACCAGGTCTGAGACATGACTAATTAGTGTTCTGTGGCTGCTGCACCAAATTCTCACAAAGCTGGTGGCTTTAAAACAACACAGACTTATTCTCTTGCCCTCCTGGAGGTCAGAAGTGTAACACGGGTCTGCGGGGCTGTGCTCCTTCCGGAGGTTCCAGAATCCTTCCCCTTGCCTTTCTCAGCTTCTAGAGGCTGCCGAGGCTCCCAGCCCCTCCTCCACTTCAAACCTAGTAAAGCCACATGGCATCTTCACCCCCTCTGACCTCCTAACTCCCTCCTATAGCAACTCTGTCATTTCCCCTGGCCCACCGGAAAACCCAGGGTCGACTCCCTAGCTCACGATGCTCAACAGAATCCCCTTCATAAAATATCTTTGGCCACGTAAGGCAACACATTCACAGGTCTCAGGGATAGGGACGTGGGCGTCTGTGTGACGAGAGGCCCAGTCTGGGGGCAGGGGGCTGCAGGGACAGCCATTCTTTGTTTGCCACCCAGGACAAGGGAACCACACTGGGATCTGTCAGCAACATGAATTTATTCAACAAATATTTTTTTTTTTTTTTAAAGATTTTATTTATTCACTTGACACAGAGAGAGAGATTACAAGTAGGCAGAGAGGCAGGCAGAGAGACAGGAAGAGGAGGAAGCAGGCTCCCTGCTGAGCAGAGAGCCCGATGTGGGCCTCGATCCCAGGACCCTGGGATCATGACCTGAGCCGAAGGCAGCAGCTTTAACCCACTGAGCCACCCAGGCGCCCTCAACAAATATTTTTGGAGTGCCTACTACCTGTCAGGCATTAGAGACCGTGGGTGACCAGTCCGATGTGATCTCTGCCTTCCTCAGCCTTACAGACATCGTCCGCCTCCTAAACAGATACCTTCTACCAACTAGGATTGCTGCTCAAGCTGTGGGGTGCCACGGGAGGGACGAACAGGGCCACTGTCCTCTGGGGAGAGCGGACCAGAGGGACTTCCCTCTGGCTGCCAGAGGGGCCGCTGGGGAGACCACATGGGAGGCTGTTGCCGGGCCGTGTTGCAGGGGAGAGATGGCCTGAACTGGGTGTGGGGTGGGTGGGAGGGAGGGATGGAAAACCCAGCATGCTGGAGCAGACAGGGCTCGCTGCTGCTCGGGGCGTGGGGGTGGCTCCAAAGACGCATGCAGGCAGACTGCCGTGTTCTTTCTGGAACCATCTGTTGGCCTGGGAGCCCCTGGAAGAAGAGCAGTGGGGCGGCAAAGGTACGAGTTCCACCTGGCTGTGCTGAGCTGGAAGTGCCCTGGAGACATCCCTGAGGAGCTGCTCAGTGGACGCTGGATGGCCGTGTCCGAAGCCCACTTCTGATTCCTGGGGCGCTCCCCGTGGGGAGAGGGAACCGAATCTGAAGGCTTGGCCTAGTGAACAGCTATGCGGGCAGCCGGACGTGGGGGCTGTGGGTATGGTAAACGTTAACCAGGCTCTGGTCCCCAGGCTGTAGAATAAAGGCTTGCAGCTCTACCTATGCCTAGTAAATAGCCACATCTCTGGGAAAGAATGAGTCCCCCACGGCAAGGGCATTTTGTTTTTATTTTTATTCCGACCTTGCTAGCACCTAATGTGATGTAGCTGATGCTCAGTTAAGAAACAGTAGGCTCCAAGGGTCACCTGGGGCTTGTTTCCCTGTGGGAGTCACAAGGATGTTCCTGAAGACAAAAGAGTGACAGACTGCTTGGGCCTCCAGCCCATTCAACCAGGAAAATCCCAGTTGGGCCTATGTGCATTCTTGTTATCCCACCTGTTCCTGTGAAACGTCCTGATCCCCATTTTAGAATCAGGAAACAGAGGCTCAGAGAGGGTGAGTCCCATCACCAAGATCACACAGCAGGAAATGGCTGAGCTAAAATCCCAACCCAGGTCTGTTTCTGCCTGAGCCCCAGGCTTTCTAGGGCCTATGCTATCTCCCCTGCCCTGGTGCTCAACATCTAAGGTCAAGGGCGAAAAAGGCGGGGGAGGAGGGCTGGCTTTCTGAGGCCACACACAGGGTGTGGAGAGGGAAGATAGGAGCCCGTGCTTGGCGGGCTCATAGAGTTGGCCCCTATCAGGGAAGAAAAAGAACAAATGAGCTAGTGGGAGAGGAGCAAGCAGGAGCACAGGAGGTATGCCGGGGAATGGCTATCTCCACAGCCCAATTCTTCTCCTCAGCCTTCAGCGCCCCATTTCTACCCCAGCCTTGATCTGCAGCTGCAAAGGGCTGTTGAGTGATGAGACTGCTGGGTGATTAACAGGCCGACACGGAGAGAGGAGACCCTGGCTTCCCTTCCCAAACAAGCGAGACTCTTCCTTGAAGCTACTCACCCTTCCCACCTGGGAGGTGGGGCCTCAGCACATCACTGAGGGATTGTGGGATGATGTCACCCCTGGCAATCCTCTGGAGGTGACCTCAGTGCAGAGGTGAACCCCAGGTGTGGCACCAAGATGAGCTCACCCTCGAGGCCCCAGGGGGCCTCTCCCAGCTCACAGAGTCCAGGATCCCTAGTGCCACCAAGAACAAAGGGGCTGAGGTGCTCGGGAGAGACGGGGAGCCTGCCTGCTGGCCTGCAGCGCTTGGGCTGGTCTGGTTATGCAAGGCTAGAAAAAACCACCTGCTCCCAGGGGCTTTCCTAAAGGGCCCTGGGCTGTAACATAAATGCAGTTCCATTAACCTGTGCTGCCTATCCAATGAGGCCCAGATTGCTACCTTCTGAACGCAAGGTAGATGTTCCAGGGCTGTTGACTTCCTGCTATCCCCAGCCAGCGCTGCAAGCCTGCCCAGGGCCTGCCCCCTGCAGCTGCCTGCCAAGGCTAGCTAACTTTATCGGCTGGGGCTGGCACTGAATGGATTATTATTATTATTATTATTATTATTAAGATTTATTTGTTTATGTAAGGGGGGAGGGGCAGGGCAGAGGGGGAGAGAAAATCTCAAGCAGACTCTGCTGAGCACAGAGCCTGACGTGGGGCTTGATCCCACGACGCTGAGATCATGACCTGAGCCAAAATCAACAGCCAGATGTTTAACTGACTGAGCCCCAGGCCCCCTCGGGGCTGAACTGATTTTAAAAGGTGAACGGACAGTCAGAAATCGCCCCTCCCTGGAGGGGCAATACAAGTTTTTTGTCGACTTATTGCTGTCTCGGGACCCACGGGCCTGATTCCTCCTGTCACTAGCAAGGGTGATGAGAAGACCCATGGGGCAGAGGCAGACAGATCTGGGTTCACCTCCTGGCTCTGCCGCTAAGAAGCTGGGGGACCTGGGACAAGTTGCTTCACCTCTCTGAGCCTCGGTTTCCTTAACTGTAAAACTGGGAAGGCTTTCTATGAAGTCTGAAGACAGACAAAATTAATCTTGGTAGTAAAAGTCACCATAGTGTGGTGGTGGTGGTGGGAGATGCTGACTGGGAGGGGGGACAAGGGAAGCTTCCAGGTGGTGGATAGGTGTTGTCTTGAGGGGGTGACGGTGACACGCGTGTAAGCACAGGCAAGCAGTCATCAAGATTTCACCTTTCAGGTCTGTGCTCTTTGCTGTTCTTAAGTTATATACACCTCTCAAAAAGAAGGAAAGAAAACCAGGAGGGAGGGGAGGAAGAAGAGGAAGAAAGAAGGGAGAAACAACAAAAAAGGGGTCAGGATTCGGGCTACTTCCCAGGGCTGTGAGCAATAAGGCTGCAGGCTGCCCCAGGACGGGGGCGTGTACATTACTCACTTCTCTGAAGGCCTTGCACAGGCCTTTCTTGGTTAAAGGGCAAGCCACCATGGCGAAGTCCAGACTCCCAGTGTTCAGATCCTGGCTCTTCCACCTACTAGCCGACTGACCTTAGGCAAGGGGCTTTGCCTCGACCAGCCTCAGTTTTCCCAGATGCAAAACAGGGACAATCATGGACAGGCACGATCTTAGTCAACTGTGAGTGTCCGATAAGAAAGTGTCCCCTACTTCTATTGTTCTCACAAAAATCAATGTTTACCAAGTTGGTAGTAACAGGTATGCACTGTGGTAAGGACTGTGCTGAGGGGCCCACAGCTGGTGCATTAAATCGAGAACATGCCAGTTATGACCTGCTGAATGAGGGGCCACAAGCCACCCACAGTGTTGTCAGGTAGCTCCCTCAGCATCCGAGCTCCCACTTTGGGGAAATGAAACCCACAGGGTCATTTTGATTGAAGGCACAGTTTCAATCCACCCACACAAAGGAAGAAAGAGTCCCAAGATTTATAACCTACAGCTCCCAGGAGCGGGGGGTGTGTATGCCATGGGCCAGGGGGCGGGCAGGAGTGAGCAGGAGACAGAGAGCAGGGTAGCAAGCACTTTACTTACAAGATGATTGGGGCAGAGTTTGAGATCACCAACTCCCCTCCCGCCTTAATGCTAAGTAGTTATTTGAAAAGGTGCCCCGGGAAAATAAAAGCGGGAAATCATGGTGGGCATCCTCACCCCAAAAGCCCTTATCTCAGGCTCCAGACTCTGGGTGTGAGTAGGGTTATCGTACTGTAAAACGCCTAGGGAGCAACCCAGAAAAACAAAGTCTGTTCTCTTCCAAAGCTGCTTTACTCATCACAAGGATTAGTGTGTCAATGGATGGAAGGTGCTTCACAGCCCCTGGTATATATTCTACGGCCCATATAAAAAGTGGCTTTGCTTATAACTAATCAAAGAAGATATTCATTCCAGTTCTGAGCAGCCAGCTGGTGCCAAGCACTATGCTGGGGGCTTTAACATGTGGTATCTCATTTAAAAGCCACACAAGGCAATGTTTAGTAGGGTTACTGTTTTCTTCTCGCAAGGATGAAGCGGGGCTTAGAGGAAGATAGACAAAAGCCATGGGAGCCCATAGCCATGCTCCTTCCATTGCATGAAACTGGATGGGGCACGGAATCAGTGAAGAACAGAGAGGCAAGAGTCCCCCAGCAGACCTGTGATGCAGGTGTCATCATCTTTCTGATAACCTTCAGAAGCCCACCCCATCTCCACCCATGGCCCAAGTACCCACAGGGCATGGAGGTGTGAAAGGTCCGTTCCCTCTGTGCCCCACGAGCTTCCCTGGGTCGCCCCCATCTGCCACACCCTGGTGGGCTGCCGCATCTGACTCCCCAGCCGACCTGGACGAGAAGCACAGAGCACGAGATCACAACCTCTGCAGAATGAATGAGGGAGGTAAGCAACGCAGGCCTGGGGAGGAGAGGGGGGCGCATTCCAGTTGGGGGATGCCGCACAGCGTCAGGGAGTTAGCAAGCTTGCGTGGGGGTCAGTGAGCGGTGGCCATGTAGGGAGAGAAAGAGAGGGACTAGGGAGGTGTATGGGTGGGGGGAGCGGGGGTGGAATGTAACCAAGGGCCCTGAAATTCTAGGCTAAGGCGTGAGTCCGATGACATCTATGGAAAACAATTTTATTTGCTTTTAGAAGAGCACTTGAATAGTTCGGATTCCTGCCCAAAGTCGCTGACCTCCGTGCTTAATAATTTGATTTAATGGAAACTTACATAGCAGTGAGGCCCACAGAAGGGCCTGGGCTGGAAGGGGAGGGATGTACGTTATGTAAGCAAGCTCTCTAGGACCTTCTCTTAAACCCTGACCATTCCAGGTATAAATAAGTATTCCCACCTATTCCCTACAGGTGGGGGGACAAAAAAATCCCATCTCGGCCTCCGGGTCCTGCCCCACCCTCTTCTCCACCGCCATCACCCAGTCTCCTCACCAGGGCCTTGGCCATCAGGGTCGCCCTGCCCCCAGCTCACCTTCACAAGAGGTGATCATGTTGCGCATGAACCCGGCCCAGTCTCTCCATGCTCGGAAGCCTTTGGGCCCGCCAGTGCTCCCTTACATGACAACCCTGGCTCTCTCTACCTGGCTCTAGATCCTAACGCAGGCCTCAGAGTGGGTAACCCAGGCTCTGAGGGAGACGGCCAGGTTCTCCTCCTGGTTAAGCTCTGGGCCTCCCCACTTGGGGCCTGCAACGGAGCACGTGAGGACACAGTTCAGGGCAATCTCCAAGTTCCCGCTAGGTGGACAACGGCTTCCTGGAGTTTCAGCTGCCTGCTTGGCCCCCTCACTCTGGAAGGGTGTATCCAGGTCTTCCAGTCAAACATTCTGACCAAAAAGCAGCAGCTCCCATGCACCTGGGGACCCAAAATGCTCTGGGCAGGAAAGGGTGGTATGACAGGGCAGGGGTGCCAAGGCTGGGCTTGACTCTGGCTGCACCAACCCCATTATGGACTAAGCCTCCTGGTGCCTCAGTTTCCTCAGCTGTACAGTGGGGCTAAGGCTAACTGGAGAACCTCCCTCAAGGGATTCTGTGTTGATTCAATGAGATGATCACTGTAAAGTGCTAACCCAGGTGGTTGATGGGCACATGGCTGCCCATATACATCCTGATTAGAAAGTGTAACACACTGTATTATACCATAAATTGTCAATGGAGAGTTCCAGTTGCTACATTTTCTTACTATAAATCCTCATCAGGTTAATAATTAAGAGCAACCAAGCCTGGGCAGTCAAAGGCTGGCATGTTTTGCAGCCACGCTGTCTGAGGAGGGGGGGCCTGCTCCCCTGGAAGCCTGAGGCTGCAGAGCACCCTATGGGGCCACTTTCCCAAGGGTAATTAATGGCCTGTCTAAAGCCCAGGTTAGAGTCCAGCCACCCAAACAAACAGCCTTCCCCACCGGGCTAGGCTAGAATAGTGTCTTATGTCACTGATAACCACAGGTCGGGGTTGGAGCAGTGTTGATCCTACCAGCAGTGACCTCATTTCCTTGGGATACGATCTCATGGGAGAGGGGGACTGACCCATGTGGTCACAAACCGCCAGGGAGGACCAGCCATCCATTAAAGAATTGTGACCTTCCTTTCTTCCCAAGCTGGCAGGCCCTCCCAGGGCTCAGAGAAGCTTCTGATAGCGGGAAGACCAGAACAATCCTTTTCCCTCTGGATTTTTCTGTGGAGTCCTCAGTCCTCACCCCGACAGATTCCTTTTGGACACTCCTGCACCGTGGTCACGTGGCAGCAGGGGGAGAGGGGGCACTAGGGTCCCTGCAACATCACAGATGGGCCTTCCTGCCCCTGGGCTCCAGACAGACAGATCTCTCCTCTCATTCCTGCCTCCCTCCCTCCAGCCACTCACAATGCAAACGAAGAGCCTAGCAGAGGACAAAAGGTAAACACACCATGAGCAGCCCTCCAGTCTGATTACTCTACTCACCCCTCATCTTTCTTCCTCTCCTGGGAGGTGCTGGGACCAGAGTGGCCAGGATGCCCCCGGGGGGCCAGGAAGGGGAAATCCTGGAGGAGGGCAGCGGGCAGAGCAGCGAGAACACGGTGTGCTCGTGGGCAGGGAGTGAGCCTGTCCTGGCTCAATAGAACAAGCTGTCCAGGCTTGCCCGAGGGGCGCTTCACACAGCCGGTGGTGCCCCACCTGCTCCGGTCGCAAGCTCCGACGTCACGGCTTACCTGTCCGGGGCCCGCTGGCTCAGCACCTTACCTCATCATGGGCTGAACTGAGGACCAGCTAACTCAGTTGCCCCTCATATTGTCAGCAGGAGGTGAGGGAGACTGTTCTCCGCTCAGGGCAGGGGATGAGGAAATTAATATTCACGGAATGTTCATTACATGGCAGGTGCTGAGTGGCCTTACAACCTTTTTAGCATTAGATGGGAAATAAATAGGAAATGAATGAATGCATGAAGAGCTATGGATTCATGGGTATTTAAGCATATCAGGTCCTCCGTTAAGTACCTTTCTGGTAAATAATCTTTTTTAAAACTCACCAAATATGACATCTCTGTCTCTTGCCCTGCTTTTTTTTTTTTTTTTTTTTTAATTTTCAGAGCCTTTTTTACTAATTGATATATTCTAGTTCTGTTTGCTTGTTCCTGGTCTGTGCCCACTGTTGGCATTTTCATTTCCTCTGAGCATGGAACCACACAGCAAGGAATGAGACAGACCTGGTTTCTGATTTCTGGGTACTCAGGATCAAGAACGAGTTCCATTAATACGCAACAGTGGGTAGCACCTCGTCCACCCTGGTCCTACCTACTCCATATTCTACCTTCTCCACTTGCTCACTCTGCTCCAAAGCCACCCCAGCTCTTCATCCGCTCTGCATATACACCAGCTAATGCCTGTCTCAGGGCCTTTGCACTCCCTAGTGGCCCTGTCTGGGATATATAAAACCTCCTCTGTGCCTGGGACACAGCTGGGGCTCCCTCCTTGCTGTCACACATGTACCCCACATGTACCCCACTCACCTTGCTCAGAACATGAGGGGGTTGTACAGCAGTCATCCCCCCGCCCAGGGAATGGGGTGCAGCCTGCAAAGACCAACAAGTGTATGGCACACTGTAGGTCTTAATATCCTGCTGCTGTCCCTGTTTCCAACTCTGACTCACGATGGGGTGATCCCTGAAACATCCAGGGGCACAAATGTGTAACCCCCCATTAGGACCCGAGTGGGACAACCTTCTCTGATCCCTGCATGGTCGAGGGGTCATGCCTTGAGAAGCAGACAAGCCTCCCCAGACCTGGAGGCTTTGACTATGGTGTACCCTCCCTTGTTTGGCCAGCAATACTGAGAGCCAGAAAGGTCTGGCAACCTGCCCAGGGCCACACAGCGAAGTGGTAATTGAGCAGAGGCCTGGTCCTGGGCCTCCCGATGCCTTTCTCCACCACTCCATGAGACCCCCTGGGCTTTGGTGCCATCAGGGTTAAGAACAGGATCAGAGGGACAGGGAAGGCAAACTGTCCCACACCAGCGGAGGGCAGGAATGACATGATTTGGCTGGCGGGTGGTGGTGGGGAACGGACAGGACCAACAATGCCTGTGGGCTCAGGAGACTGGCGGACCTCAGGAGCCCCCTCCTCAGTGTAGGGCCATGGGCAAGTCCTCTCTGAGCCTCAGGTCTCCTCATCTGCAAAGAGGCGATAAGTACGTCCCAGGGCTGTTTGAGGATTAAAGCTATGAGGCCTGTCTTGGGCTACGCAACTATGTTTTTTGTTTCCTATTGTCCTGTGGCTTAGAGGGAGGCAAAGGAAATGAAGAAATTCCATGAGTGAGAAAGAAAATTCCAGTGTTGGACAGAGGAGTGGGTGGCCAGGGCCCAGCCCCGTGATGACTTTCTGGGTTGTAAACACAGGAATGAAGAGGCTTGGAAGCCTGGAGCCAGTGGCCAAGGCAGGAAGCTCTGGGGTCTAATTCCACCTCAGGGCGGCCGATGAGGCCGTGACTGAATAATCCCAATGGCATTCTGTGTTACACATACCCCAGAGCACTTACTAGGTTATCTGGGCAAAGGATGATTCTAGAAATCGGGGATCGATTCGCAATGCGTCAAGCGCTGCCAGGAAGCCCATGCTGATTCTTCACTGAGTGTGGGCCTTGGAGCAGGGAAGGGGGCTCAGTTGAGGGGGCCGGGCTCTGATGTCAGCAGCCCTGCCCCCCTTGGCTAGGAAGCTGCACCCGTTTCTCTGAACTCCTCCAGTTTTCACATCAAATGACCCTGTGATGATTCAGAGGGAAAAAAGCCCACTGGCCAAACAAAGGGATGGCAGAGACGGGTCCATGATTTCTGTTCATCTGAGGACCCAGGAGGCCGCCTCCCCTCCCCACAGAACGGAACCCAAATGTTCTCTTCAGCTTCAACAAAAGAGTGTTTGCTTTTGCTCTGACTTCAAAACCCTTTTAAGAAATAGAGGAGTGAAGGATGTCACGGGCTTGGAAATGAGAGTTGGAAGGTTCAGAGGTCTCTCTCCTTTTTAAAGGCCCTCCCTCCTCTCATCTGGGGTCAGAAAGCTCTCGAACGCCACCCGAGGGGGAATGGAACTTACACTTCCGTTGTTATGAATCCGGTGAGCTCCGAGAGGAAGAGGAAGAGGATGAAGAGGCAGCAGCAGATAGAGACTGGAAGGAACAACACAGAGACACACTGTTAAAGGTAGAGGGCACTGGCTGAGGGTGGCTGGCCCTTCCCCACCGCTCCCCTCTCTTCCCCCTGCCCTCTGAGGAAAGCTGCTTAGAGGAAGGGGGAGGGAGACCCCACTGACCCTCCAAAGTCCCTCCTTAGTCGAAGCAGCTCTGTTCCCAGAAAGGTAGACTGCCTTTGGTACTGAGCTGACCCTCCTGTGGGGACTGAGCCCCCTAGGTAGGCAGGTCCTCAGAGGGGCCAGCCTGCCTTCCTTCCACAAGAGCATATAAACACAGAGCTCAGTCAACAACAGAGCTTGCAAACTGCTGGCCCACTAATGTGTTCTGTTCAGCAAAAGTGGTATGGATTTTAAAATCTGGACTTGACACTGAACAATATGATTTCACGTAGAAGTCCAGAGTTCTGGCTGCGCCACCACACTCAAGCCCTTGTTCCCACCTGAACTGGCCACTTCACCACAGGCCCCGCCACTCCCTCCTGCCTCCCTGATTCGCAGACTGAAGCCAACTGTCTGTCACTGCTTTTTTTTTTTTTTTAAAGATTTTATTTATTTATTTGACACAGAGAGAGAGATTACAAGTAGGCAGAGAGGCAGGCAGACAGACAGGGAGAGGAGGAAGCAGGCTCCCTGCTGAGCAGAGAGCCCGATGCGGGCCTCGATCCCAGGACGCTGAGATCATGACCTGAGCCGAAAGCAGAGGCTTTAACCCACTGAGCCACCCAGGCGCCCTCCGTCACTGCTTATTGCCACCCCCAGCAGTACCATCAATACCGTGCCCATGTCCTCATCAGAGGTCAGAAAAATGAAGATAAGCACTTGTGCTTCAAGAGAAGGGACAATTCTTTATGGAAGGAATTCTTTATACAAGTCCGAAAGACAGAGAGAGTGGAACAGAGCTCCAGAGTTGGCCCACATCACTCATATTTATCTCATCTGCTGGGCCCCCGACGAGGTTGAAATCTGTGACCCCTGGAGCCACTCCTGGGGGCAAGACATAATCAGTGCCCCAGGATCTGGCCCTCAACTCTAGCCCCATCTCCTTATCTCTCCCAACATCTAACCACCCAGCCACACTGAGCCAGGTGCCATTCTGTAAACACGGGTCTTATTGCAGTTCCTTTGTTCCTGTGGCTCCTGCCCCTACCCATCTTCCCTCCTCTTCCCCCTCCCCTTCCTCCTCATCCTCCTCTCTGGGAGGAGGTGAACTCCTCCCTGTCCTCCCGGGCCAAGGCCCAGCTCAAATGTCTCACCCCGAGAGGTGGAGCTGGTCCCTCTCTCCTCTGTATTGCCAGCATCTATTCTCACACTTTCCACATTTTATTGGCTATTTGTGGCTGCTTCTCTCACTAAACTGATATCCCTGAAGGCAGAAACTCCATAGCTCCAGCGCCTGGCCTGGAGCTGGGAACACAGAAGGGGGTCACCCCCAAGAGTACAGAGTGAGGGTTGAGCATGCCTCCTCTGGCCTTATCACAGAGGTGTGCAGTAGGCAAGGGCTTACCGAGTATGGCCCACAGCTCACCTGCTGTGGGTCTCTAAGTTACTTACCTCTCCCTGCCTCCCTTTCCTCATCTGTTAAATGGCAACATGCCTTATGGGGCTGCTCTGAGAACTTCCACCATATAGGGAGTGGGCTTGAAATAGTATCTGGCAGGTAATAAAGGCTCGAGCATTCACTCATTATTAGGACTTTCATCAGGGAGACACTGGAGGGTTTGCAGAAGGTGCATGACAAATGGGATGGCCCCTAGTTTCTTGCAAAGAAAAAAAAGTTCCTGGTCCCACTTGCTGATTCTGCTATCTTCTTGATGGACTGGCTGAGCACTGTAACAAATACTGAAACAGTCACCATCCAACCATCCACCCATCCATCCAACCATCCACCCATCCATCATCCATCCATCATCCATCCAACCATCCATCCATCCACCATCCACCATCCACCCATCTATCTACCTACCTACCCATCTACCCACCTGCCTTAAAATGAACAAAGATGAATTGTGAGTGAAGAAGGAAGAGAACAAGTGTTTGCTGGGCCCCTATTTTGTGCCCTGCCACGGGAGCATGAACAGACACCCTGTCATTTTACCGTCCCGCCTGATGGGGGCACAAGACCTAGGGAAGTGTGTGGAAATGGCGGCTCAGAGAGGAAAAGACCAGGTCCAGGAACACTGGAAAGGAGGTGGGGGCACAGGCCTGGAACCTGTGAATTCTGCCCTAAGAAATGCCCTAAGAAACCCCCAAATCTGGGACTCCAAGTAAAGAGCGAGGCAGGGACATCCCCAGGGTCCCCACCGCAACTCTAAAACCAGACCAACCTATAGGATCCTAGAATAACTCCCCAATTCTGCAAACGCTGAGAAAGCTGTATGGGGCAGTATTAAAGGGTTTTACTTGTCCTTTTTTTTCTTTTCAGAAGAAGTAATACAGGCACATGAGAAGAAAAGTAGTCAAGGTGCATAAAAAGTTAGAGTGTGTTGAGCCTCCTTCTCGCTTCCGATCTGCAGCGCCCTTGCCCAGAGGTATTGGCATTATGGTCTTGCCTCCTTCCACGGGCATTTAAGCATAGATGTACAAATCCTTTTTTTCTCGAAGAAAACAACAACATAATGTATACACCCTTTTCAACCACGCTTTGTTCACTCAGCAACCTATGTCTAAAGACATGCCGCATCAGTTTATGTGGAGGGGCTGTGATTGCTTGCTTGGTTCTGTGGCATAGAAACGAATTTCAGATGTCTTCTCCAGCTGTTGGACCAAGGTGCTGTACTCCTGCGGCCACCTGTCCGAACTTCCCGGCTCATGTCCTTCTCTTTCTCACCTGCAAACTGCAGCTACACCTGGGAAAGAATCCCACCGCCAGGCAAAACAACCTTCCCCTGGAATCTTCCAGTATCACATAGGACCTTTAATGTTTCAGAATCATTTTCACCCCTCCCAAACTGCTCTCAAGCCCCAGCAACACACTGGATGCTGTAATGAACAGACACAAAACAGGGAGGTATTTCTGGAGGTCAACGCTGACCTAGACCAAGCCTGGTCTTCTAACTGCCTTCCTTGCCCCAGAGCCTGAAAAGAGTTCCAAAGCTCTAACTCAATCCAGATAGGAGGGTGGAGGGACAGAGACAGAAGGCTGCTTTCTGAAATCTGCATGCTCTGTTCAAGGCCTGGATGAAGCCTGGTCAACCCAGCAAGTGGACACGGTAAGTGCTGAGTCTGCACAGCTGAAACCCAAGTGTCCGATCACACGCTCTGTGACAGCTCACCCTACCAGTGCTCCATACTAGGAGGACAGAGACAATGTCTCAGTACCACTAGAGGCCTCAGGGTCTACCACAGTGCCTGGCTCAGAGAAGGTATGAAATAAATATTTGCTGAATGAATGAATCCATGAATGAAGGAATGAATGAATGAAAGAAAAACATAAAGGCAGGTAGGAGGTATTTCAACCAGAAAGGCCTTTCTGATCTTGAAGGCTTGATGAGGGTTTTCCTTCCATGTCTGGGCAAGAAGCTAAGGCTCTCCAAAACCAGACTTCTTCTGAGACGGAGTCAGGCAGTGGACTATAGGACTGTGACCCCTAGAGAACACGTGAGTGGGAAACCCAGTGCAGTCCACAAAGGGGGACACTGGACCCAGGACCCAAGATCCAAGACTCTGGAAAGTCAAGGAATTTGTCCAAGTCCAAACGGCCACTTAAGTGAAGGATGCAGAATTCAAACCCTGATCTGTGAGTGTCCAGCACCCTTGCCATTTCCTTCAGTTATTAATAGCACAATCACAACATAATGAGATGGGACAGTTTTGTGTCTGCTGCCCAGCTAGGCTGTGTGCTCCTCAAGGACAAAGACCGAAGCCCATTCACCAACATGATCCGGGGACTTGGCACAGGACCCGGCCCCAGGACCTAGTTAATAAATATTTGTTCACTAAATGGTAGCTAAGGGCTGGCTTCCCATGCCTCACGCCTTTTTCCTCTTGTGTAAAGGAATTTGCTGTCTTGCATGCTGTGGCTGGGCCTGCAAATCAGGGCCATCTGGCAGTACCTTCTAAATTTTACAACACACATGCCCTTTGACCCAGTAATTCCTCTTCTAGGAAAGCTACCTTACAGAAATAACCATACAAGGGTATAAAAATATATGGATAGGGGTGCCTGGGTGGCTCAGTGGATTAAGCCTCTGCCTTCAGCTCAGGTCATGATCTCGGGGTCCTGGGATCGAGCCCCGCATCGGGCTCTCTGCTCGGCGGGGAGCTTGCTTCCTCCTCTCTCTCTGCCTGCCTCTGCCTACTTGTGATCTCTCTCTCTCTCTCTGTCAAATAAATAAATAAAATCTTTTAAAAAATATATGGACAAAGATATCTGCAATAGCAATAAATTGGAATCAAGAATGTCTACCCCTGGAGAATGGTTACATAAACCGGAGGTCACCTAGATGATGGAACTGTGGGTTGCCAGACACAGCAGGAGGGAGGAATGTAGTGGGCCATTTATGCACCAGTATGAAAGGTATCTGGGATGTATCAGTTGGGAAAGAGCAGGGAAAAGTGGTGCACATGGCATGCTCCCTTCTCTGCTTACAACAATGATATCAGTATACTCAAGTCTGCATCTATTTTTTTAAAATTCCAGAAGGATACAGACCTGACTGTCACACATACTTGACAAGGATGAGGCCACAGAGACTGTGAAGCAGAGGTCTGAACTGTTGGCTGGTGGGAGAGAGGGGACAGGGTGCCTCACTTAAATTTTCGTGACCTGGCTCACAAACTAGTAGAACAGCTAGATGAACAAGCCCCTTGCTTCTGAGGTGCCTTGAATATCCTCTCTGTGAGGTCAGAGGCACCAAGAGTCACAGCATCTGCTGTCACAGACCTTCACAGGCTGGGACTCCTGGAGGTCCGTGACAGGAGGACGGGAGTCCAAGTACTAAGGACTTAGCACATATCCCACACTTGACAGCTGAGAACTCATTCATTCTCCGGATCAGAAAACTGAGGATCAGAGAGAGGTGAAGGGACTTGCCCAAGGTCACCTCACTACTCGATGGGAGAATGAACCCAGCTCTGGGAGACCTGAAGCCTGTAGGACATGCATTCTGTTACCTGGCTGCTCTGTTCCCTTCCCCAGAGATGTGGAGACCCAGGACTGGAGAAGACACCCACAACAGCAACGAGGGAGGGCTGGGCAGGACCAGTTGGGGTCCTCCCCAAGGTCATCCCCCTACCTGACAATGGCCTACCCTCGGAGGCAGCAGTGGATTCCAACCTGATTGCCCAGCCCCAGGGCCCTGCTCAGGGGACAGTCCATGGGGAGGGTCCCTCTCCCACGCCAAAAACTGGAGGGGCTGCAGGGGGTCAGGTGGGGGGTACAGGGAGGTCTACCTTTTGAGAGCTATGAAACCTCAGACAAGTCACTTCACCTCCCTGGACTCATTTTCTCATCTAGAATATGAGGCTATAAAGTATTCCTGTTTATATGGCGCTTTTAGTTTGTTTTTAATAAATTTCTCATTGTTGTGTAGTAATAGACACACAGTATAGAGAGTTCCCATATGCCCTTTATCCAGCTTCTCCTTACATTAACATCTATAACCACGGTATATGGTTGTCAAAATGAAGAAATTAACACAGCACAAAACCATTAACTAAGCTACAGGCTTCACTCAGCTTTCACCAGTTTCCCCACTAACACCCTTTTGCTCTTCCTGGACGTGACCTGGGATCCCACTTTGCATTTAGTCGCCCTGTGTCCTTAGTCCTGAATCCACTGACAGTTCCTCATTCTTTCCACGGTTTTCAAGACCTTGTCACTTTTGAAGAGTACTAGCAGGTGTCTCATAGAATGTCCCCCAACCTGGGACTGGCTGACGTCTTCCCATGATTAGACAGGCTTGTCCTTTTTCGTGACGATCCCTCAGAGGGGAAGTGCCCTTCCCATCACATCCCACTGGGGTGCGTGACGTCCGCAAGACTTCTCACTGGTTGACGTCGACCTTCATCGCTTGGTTGAGGTGTTGTCTCTGGGTTGCTCTCTCCTTTCCGTTCCCTCCTCTTCGCAAGTGTGTCGCTGAGTCCAGCCCAGGCTCCAGGAGAGGAGAATGAAGCCTGACCTCCTGGAGGGGGACTTACTCATATACATTATGTGGAATTCTTCTGTAAGGAAGAGTCATCCCTTCTTTCCCATTTATTTACATCCGTATAGACTCGTGTTCCTTTTTTGTAATTCTTTGGCATATGAGGCAATCATGCCGTGATCTTTTACCCAGATGGCCCCAGTGTCAGTCTTTGGCCTCTTTCGTGTCCTGCTGATACACCTCCAGCCTTCTCTTTCCTCTGGAGCGCCTTTGCTTTTTGGCCCAAGGTGGATCTGTGCTTATTTTGTCCTCTTCCTGCCCCAGTCCCAAAAACAGCTATTTCTTCAAGGAGCCTTAGGTCCTTTTACTGAAGACTGGCATTTGGAAACCAAAATCTGGTGCAATTTTTTTTTTTTTTTTTTAGTGATTAAAAACATGCTTATGTCAAAAACTCCAGTAGTCTAAAAGGTATGAAGGGAAAAGTAAGTCTCCCCTGACCCCTGAGTCCTCATCTCCCCTCCCAGCGGCAATGACTACCGATGATTCCAGGTGCATCCTTCCAGAAACAGACGATGCCTATACCTGGCAGGGTTATGGTGTGGACGAATGAGATGAGGGGCTATACGAAGGGCTGGCAAGAGCCCATCCCTTCTCCCCTCCTTCTTTCCTCCCGAGTTCAGCACTCTGCACAGGGAGAGCAGGCCCAGGCATGGGAGGGGGCAAGGGGCAGGGGCAATGGCAAGAAGGACATTACTCACTAATGGCCCCGGTGTATGTCGGCTGTGTGAGGTCCTTGGGCACCTTCCTGTAGATGTCAAACCTGCAGAGAGCAAAGGGGACAGGGGTGAGGTGGGTACAAGGGGGCGGGTCTCAGGCAGCAAGGGAGATGGTAACAGCCAGGAGAGGATGTCACCTGGTCGGCGAGCCCCAGTTTTTCCCAGGATCAGCTTCTCCTACTCTTTCAGGCCATCTCCTCCAGGAGGCCTGCCGGACACCCCTCTGAGGGGGCCCTGCCCCACCCCCTGGTAGTACTTTGAACTACCTGAGAGGACCTTGTTTGGTTTGGTTACATTTCTGGGGTGGTCTTCCCCACCCCCCCACCCCCATCACAAGGGCAGGGACCTTGTCAGGTTCTGTCCTCTGCCATGTCCCCAGACCCTAGCATGGGCCTGGAGCGTAGCAGACACTCAGTAAGCACTTGTGGAACGAACGGAACCCGTGTCTTGGGCTTCTCTCATGATGAAGGAAGTAGGGAAATGCACAGTCTTTCCTGAGTTCCATGACGGCACTGCATTCTTGCCAGGAGTCCCCTCCCTCCCCCTCTTCCCTTTCCTGCCTCCCCTTCCCCCTCCCATTTCCACTCCCCCCTGCCCCAGCTCCCCAGCCTGCCTACGGGATCTTCTTAACTCCAAGGCATGAAATTAACCTAAAATCCTGCCTGAGGCCCAAAGTCTCAGGGTCAGCTTGCCACGGCTCTGGCTCCTGTCTACTGTGGGTGTCCTCCCTCCACACGGAGCAGATTCCGTTCCTTCCTATGGGTCCCACCAGAGCAAACGAGGGTCATGGGGGCGGCAGAAGATTTGGGGGCTTGGGAGTCAGACAGACATGGTGTCATTCTGGCCAGCTCTTTAATTAAGAGTTCAGGCCTTGGAATCAGACCACCCTGGGTTGGAATCTTAGGCTGGCCTTCCTTGCTGTGTGACTTCAGGTGAACGGCTTCACTGCTCTGAGCCTCAGTTTCCTTGCTCATGGCTACTGATATCAGGCCCTGCCAGGCCACTGAGAGGCATAACGGAAATAAGTGTCTGTGGCGGATTTACACAGCGTTCACAGAGAAGGCGCCTCACACGCTCAGCTTCCTTCCTGTCACTTGAACCTGAGCAGATAGTTCTCACCAAGCGGAGCTCCATCAACAGAGCTCTCTCTAAGTCCACACAGTGCTCCCCGGCTCTCAGGCAGGACTTGGCAGCGTGAAGCCACCGGCCGCTCCAGCTCTCAGGGGTGACCAGTTGGCATGTGGTTCCCCTTCGATGATTGGGAAAAGCTGTCAGCACCCCGCTAACCTCACTGCAATGACTTGGAATCTTGCGTAAGATCTATTTGACTCCCGTGCGCTCACTCTAATTACACGTGAAACGTGCTGGGTTTCCTAACACCTTAGGGGAGAAGATATTCCTGGGGCTGCCAAGTTAAAAGGCAACACTTTCCCTCCCGCCTGCTCAGCTACCAGTCATCGGTTCTTGGGGCCCTGAGGGGCACTAGAAATGGGCTGGGAGTGTGTTCAAGAGGGAGGGGTCCATATGACTCAATTATCCAGACCTACTCATCTCCCCTATTCTGAAAATGCAGACCTTTTAGCTGTGAGAGGCATACGAGAGGTAAGAAGATGCATCAACTGTGGAATGAGACCACCTGGGCTCAAACGTGACTCGTGCGACCTTGGGCACTGACATAACCTCTCTGTGTCTCAGTTCCTCTGGCTGTGAAATGGGGGCAAGAATACTATCTCACAGCACAGTGGTTAGGACCAAATGGCTTCGTGCACATAAAGCACTTAGGACCATGCCTGGCTCCCAGGAAGTACAAGAATATCTGCAGTTACTATTATTCATATTTATCTAACACTTATGAGGACCTACTATGTGCTAAGTCCACTTTTAGGCACCAGGAACACAGGTATAAAAATTGGCCCTTGGCCCCATGTGCCTCTAGTTTAGCATCAGAGACAAACGAGGAAATGGAAGGACGATGCCATGGTGTTCCCTCACGGGTTTGCCGAAGGTGCTGGAGGAACCCAGGAAGGACACCTGATAAGCCACGAAGCTTCTAGCAGCAGCTGCTGTCTGAACAGAGCAGGAGGATTGGAGGAAGGGTGGGTGGAAACATAAAGTAGTCCGGGCAGGGAGAACAGCAAGAGCAGAGGCCAAGAAAGAGGACAGAGCTCGGCGTGCCGGAGCACGGAGCTGATGGGCGCGCAGCACTGAGACGGGTGGGGGGGCCGGGCACCAGAGGGGTGGGAGGGGCTTACGACCCAAGGGTCCCTGTCCAGTTACTATCAGGTCACCAGCCTGGGCCCACAGGCAGAAACTGGGCCTCATGGTTTAAAAGCTAAATAAACCATCATTCCCAAACTGGGAGCTTCATGGGAAGTCAGAGGCCGCTCAGGGTGGGGAGATAGGGGTAGCTAGAGGCAGAATGTCAGAACCTGGTCAAGGGTGAAGAGGGGAGAGAAGGGAGAGTGACACACAGGTGTGGGGGGGACACACTAAATGAGTATGAAAATACAGTGAGGATAATGGGGGCCGGGTGCCTCACTGTTGGGGAAGGGAGGTATACATGGAGAGACACAGAATAAACTTGGTGGTACTAGAGTGGACATGGGGGTTTCAACTGTGAATTCATGATTTTCAACAGACACAAATACAGAAACATACATCATATTAGCATATATTCCCTAGCTTATTCCAGAGAGAGGGTCCAGGAACAGTGACAGCCAGACAGCAAAGAGGGCATCTGATACTCAGATGTTGCCTTTGAAATATCCTTCTTTACTTGGAGAAATGGCTGCTTCCAGGGCTAGGCAGGGAAAAAACAAGATGAACTTGGAGCACCTTCTTATGTCAGAAAGCAAGAAAGTGTTCAAAGAATGATGGGGACACTGACCAAAGAAAGGACAATGTGAGCCTTAAAATCAATAATCATAGGAATAGATTATAACCCATTGGATAAAATAGGAAACCACAAGTCTATATAAAGAAATGAATAAATCAAAAGTTTGATGAGGAACAGGATATTTCTTCAAAGTACGTCCCCACAAAATCCTTCTTAATTACAAAGGGGAAAATAACTTTACAGTTGAAAAACTTGACATCATCTCAACCGAGTGACCAAAGTGAGTGTCACCAGTAAGGGGACATATCATGTGCCTCTTGATCTGAGCCACTGGGGAAGGCACACCATAAACTCCTGTGGGGACCTTGCTCAGAATGTACAACGTCAAATGAATCACGAGAAAGCAACTCACAAATCCAAACTGAGGGTTCATGAGGGGCCAGTATTTGTCAAAAGTATCAAGGTCATGGGGGCAAGTAAAGGCTAAAGAACTTTCAGAGATTGGAGGAGACTAAGGAGACAAAACAACTAAATCACAGAGGATGCCCTGGATGAGAGAAAGGACATCAGTGGGACAATGGCTGGGATTCAAATAGGATCCATGTATCAGTTAACACCTCTGTATGGTGTTGTTTTCCTGGTTTTGATAGTGGTGTTTGGGTTATGTAAGATGGTAACATTTGGGGAAGTGTCTGTAAAGGGCATATGGGAAGTCTTTGTGTTAGTTTTACAAATTTTTTTGTAAGCCAGAAATTATGGCAAAATAAAAAGTTAAAAAAAAACCACTTGAACAGAATTTCAGAAAAAAAATTTAAGGGGGTGATTTCACATAAAAATCCCACACAGCCGCTTTCTTCACATATACCTGATCCCTGTAGGCAGCTGATTTTGAGGTGCTGGCTTAACAAATGTTTGTTGAGTGTGCTGGGTGTCAAGAGCATGTCTCTGTTGGGAGTGGGAAGCGGGGGAGGAAGGCTGAGTGAACAAAGGTCTAAGAGAGGAGGGTAGACGGACCAAACTACAGGAGGCAATGGTGATCCAAGGAAAGAGGTGTTTTGGAGACAGTCACCAATGTGAAACCAAGATCACTGTCAGCCTGTGTTGGGCACTTTTACACATACATATTCACACTTAATTCTTATAACAACCCTGGCAGACACTGATACCCCGTTTTTCCAAGGAGAAGACTAAGGCTAAGCTCTAAGCAACTTGCTCAAGGTCACCAAGCCCATGACCAGTAGAGCTGGGAATCAAACCCAAATCTGAGTCATAGGCCACGGTCTTTCCACATGCCCTCTTTACTTGTGGGAATCAGTATAGAGCTCACTCATTGGTAAGTTAAAGTCTCGAGGTTTTGCTTACTTTTCCACAGATGCTGCCCTAGAGCAGGTGGGAATTCCCTGGAAGACAGGGCCCAGCTCAAAATACATTAATTTATTCAACAGATATTCACTAAGTACTTGCTGATCATTTTCTAGGTGTGGGAAAATGGAAGTAGTCAAGGTAGACATGAGTCCTGCCTTCATGAAGTTGCCAGTCTAGTAATGCTTTTGACTCCTTGAGAAGGGCCAACTAAACAGAATGTTCTCTAATAATTACCTCATTCCCACGCCATAAATCTGAACTGGGGAGTGGTGGTGGGGTAAAGGGAGAGCTGAAAAAGACCCTGGGTTCAGAGCTGACCACAAGCCAAGTGAGTCAGCAGTCAATGTCACTAAGAAAATGGGCCACAGGAAGGCTGGTGAGAACCTAGGCATGTGACAGACCGGGAAGTGAGCCGTCCTCTCTGACTTACATTAGTCAGTCCCTCATTGCAGTGATGTGGTGATGCGATTCGCTGTGGCCACCCAGTGTCAAGAGAATATGGAGAAAAGGGTAAAGAGAGTGTAGGAGGGGGAAGGGATGCTTGCTGTATATCTAGTGTGTGCTCAGCTCATGCTATGCCTTTGACTGGCATATTCTCACTCAATTCTCTTGGCCATCCTCAAGTTAGGGATTTGTAGTCCGTTTTATAGATGAGGCTCAGAGAAGCTGGTGGTTTGGCAAAGTTCACCCACCTGTGAAGTGCCACAGCTAGGAATCTGAATCCAGGCCTAATTTATGTTCTTACTGCTTTTCCCAACAATGTGAGGACAAACCAAAGACCATTTCGATGGAAAATACAACTTAGGAAAAAAGGTTAAAAATTGGAATTGCTTAGCCTCAAACAGAGAAAGTGAAAAGATGGATTTTTTTATTGTTGTCAAACAAGAAAAATGCTCTTTCCCTGCCCTCCCACTAGACTTACGAGTTTTTCAAAAGCAGGACCTCAGCCTTCTTGCTGCCCAGCCCTGCCCAACCCAGGCCCTTGGGGAGTTGAGCTCAATGGATGAATCCACACAAAGTCAAGACCCACTGGCTGGTCTTAACAAGATTAAGATGAAATGGATAGTGGGGAAGCTGGGGCTTCAGGGGTTCCTTGCACTGGTTATTGAGAAATTTTCACTTTGAAAAGGGGGAGCAAAGTGGGCCTGAATCAAAGTAAGAGAACTATCAGCTGGACTTAAGGAAGACCGATCTGGATACCAAGTGCCAAGAGAACAAGAGCCAGTGACTGGAGCTAGGTGGGCAAGAGCTTTATCACCTGCTAGGACAGGATACAAACACGGAGACCCCACAGCGGCCTGCTGCCTTCAACACTGTCCACTGTCAGGTCTAGAAAGTACTCTGAGATCACTATATCCAACCCATTTAATTTACAGATGAGAAAATGGAAGCCCCAAGCAGGAGTGACTTGCCCACTTCGAGGTATCATTAAACTCAAAATATTTAAAACAAAAACAAGCCAATAAAAACCTTATGAAATCCTTGCTATCCCTTATGCTATGAAAAGCCGTACGCTACGGTTCTCAACCAGGGACACTTTTGCCGCCTCCCCACCACCCCCACCATCCCCCCGGCCGAGACATTTGGCTGTCACACTGGGAAGTAGGGGTGCTCCTGATACCTAGCAGGTTGAGGCCGGGGATGCTGACACATCTGACAATCCTACAACTCACGGGACAGTCCCCCACAACAATGGATTACTGGCCCCAAATATCCAGAGAACTGAAGTTGAGAAACTGCGTTGTGTGCAGAGCAAAACTTCACATGTGGGAAGCTCATTTTCCCTCTGAGTCTGTGTTCTGTCTGAAAGGCGGCCAGTTGCCTCTGTTGCTGCTGGGTGAAGTCATGGCCACGGCCTCAATTGCCCCCACGCAGACCTGGAATCTGAATTGAGCAGTCTCTCCCTCTCCCTTTTGCTCTGTGCCCGAGAAGGAAGAGCTCACTCAAGGAAGGGACCCGTGCAAAGGAACCCACAGAGAAAAGAAGTTTACCTGGACTTGTGGCTCACTACGATGGTCAAGGACCAGTGTCACTATTTTAATCAAACGTGCTGAATCTGTGCCTCTAACTCATTCTACCTTAAGATCAAATATACGTCGACATTAGTACTAGAAGTCGATAAGAACGGAGGATTTACTTAACAGAAATTCACTTTACATGCAGCATCTAGCCTACTGAGTGAGGAATGGCTGTATAACCTCACCCAAAATAAACACGCAAAAGTCTTCTTCTGCTCCCAAGCAAGGAAATTGCCGCTGGAAATCTCTGACTAATGGATTTCTTCTGTAATTTCTTTTCATAGCAGAATGCCTCAGCTTTGCTATTTTAACTTTTGCTGCTCGGGACCTCACTTCTCCCCTGCTCCTGAAGACGAATCTCGGATCACTCTGTGGTTCACCCTACGTGGGCGGCTACCAGGCAGGCGCTCGTGATGTCACTGTTTCCAAGGCTTAATGAAATTAGACGCCATTTAGGAGCAAGTCATTGGAAGTGGTGGGTCATGCGTCCCAAAAATAGCCAGCAAGGCTTTTTGTTGGTGCTTCGGCCTGGTCACCCCTGCCCACCAGCCTGTCAGAGCCTTCGGCGCCAAGTACCAGGGAGTTAGGTGAAAAGTGTGCCTGTTTGTTCACTTTCTCATTTCTTCCATGTTACTGAGAACTACTGGGGTGTGTGTGTGTGTGTGTGTATGTGTGTGTGCGTACTTGCGCGTGCACATACGTGTGCATGCCAGAGGGCACACAGAAGTAAATGAACACATCTGAGCCAAAAGCAGGCAGAGAAAGAACCAGGTCTTTTCTGGTTCTAGAAAGAACCAAGTACCCATTCTATTGAGCCCCAGAATCACTCTCACAGTCCCCAGAATCCTGACCTTGACGTTCAAACTGCTGCTAATATGAGCCCACACCAATCTTCTCTCTGTCAAAAGAAAGGGGAAAAAGTCTGTTTTCCTCTCCAGCCCAGACAGAGGAGCTCAGGGGGTGAATAATGACGGTCACACTGTGGCTGCCCCACACCGTGAGGGACAACCATGCACTCAGCCGTGGACTCAGACTTGACATTCATTAGCGCACATCCTTTTTACAACCTGTGCAGTAGATATCATCCTTCCTCCTATTTCACTTGCCCAAGGTGCAGGAGCAGGACTCAAACACCTGCAGTCTAGCTTCAGGACACATGCTCTAAGCACCGTCCCACGGGCCTCTGTGATACAGGGACATGAGCCGGGAGCTAGAGGAGTAGAGGTCTGGGTGGTGACCCTTTATGCACACAGCACTATCACAGGCACAGTTCTCTCTCTCCAGCCCACCCCCGCGGCTCTCTCCCTAAATCTCGGTGTCTGTGTGAAGGTCTCGATCTAGAGCGTGTTCCCCCAGTTCCAACTGCCTCCACTGTGACCTTTCCCATCCCAGAATACCTTCTCTGACCACAGAGTCCTGGTCTTTCCCCTCTCCTCCTTTCCACAGAAGCCACCAAGTCTGGCCAAAGAGGAAGAAGAACTTCTAGAAGGCCCCTCCTGAGGCGGCCTGCCCGACCTCCCCAGGCTCTGTGGACACATACATTTCCGACACGGCCCTGAGATGGCTGTGTAGGGTCCTCCATTCCTACTGGACTGAGACACTCACACCTGTTCCTCAATCTCCTATGGATCGTGCAGGGCTTGGCCCATTAACGGCATTTTAGCAAATTCCAGGTGAAAATACAAAATGATGCACATCCAGACTATTCATCACAGCACGGTTGTAACAGCAAACAACTGGGTACCATCTAAATGTCCATCCTAGGAGACCAGTTAATAAACTACAGGCCATCCATTAAGTGGAGGGTGACACAGCTGTAAAGGGGAATGCGGAAGGTCTCAATACAGTAACAGAAGAAAGCAAACTGCGGAATGTTGACTTCTGTTAAATTTTATGCATATGTTTTGTGGGGAGGCTAGTGTTAAAAATAATTACACTCTTGCTTACATCTAAGTTTGTGAGGTAACAGCCACAGGTTTAATTTGTAATCGCCACAGTTGCCCATCAATGGGCATATGGATAGCCAAATTTGGCCTATCCATACAATGGACATGAATGATTCTCAAAATAATTATACTGAATGAAAGACAAACTAGATTCCATGTGATATGATTCCATCTATATAAAATTCTCAGCAGTGTTTTATGGTTTTCAGTATATGGGTCTTCTTTTGTCAAATTTATCCTTAAATATTTAATATTTTGTATGTATCTCCTAAGAATAAAAGTAACCATTTGTGTTAGCTTTTGGCTACACCTTCTACTGCTTGTTTTTCAAAGATATAAAATTTTAGACAAATACAATCTAGTCGAGACCACAGGTTATCAGTTGCCCGGGGAGAAAGGAAGAACGGAACATGCGGAAACGTCAAGCGGTGATGGATACGTTCACTATGTTGATTGTGATGATGGTTTCCTGGGTGTATACATGTTAAATTCCTCAAACCATACACTTTAGTTATGTGAAGCTTACTGTATGTCAGTTATACCTAGGTAAAGCGGTTAAAAATTTTTAATGATGGCCATAGCTAAAACACATCAAACACATTAAGTAATCTACAAATTCATGATGACGCTTCAGAAAACAAAACAAAAAAAGCCTCTTTGGACACCTTTGGAAATAGTAGGCCACCAACTCATTATTCTCAAAACTAACAAATAAAGGGAAAGTACTTATTCTGACATTTTTTGGTATACAAATGCATTTCTAGATAACCAAATAGTTGATGAAGGCGAAGTTCTATTTTATAGAATAATGCCACAGAATAATGGGGAAAGACTAATAGAAAAATCATCCCTGTGTATCCTTTGATAAAACACTGGATCTTAGCAATGATCAGAAGCTTAATAATAGATGGACCAGACTACAGCCACCCAAACCCAATAACCAAACTTAGTATCTTAAAGAGAAGACAACCAGTTATTTAGTACCATTCAATGCAGTGCAATTGGAAGTACACAGCACACGTCTCAACAATTGGCCTAGAACAACTTCACATTTCACCTTCCATTTAATCCTTACCCCACAGCAGTCTGGCCTCTGACATCAGCCTTCCCTCAGTCTCTTTCCTGCTCTAGTTAAGATCACCCAAGAGTCAGTAAAGGCCAGATGCCATTGGTTCTCTTCAGTATGCCTCTGCACTGAACCTGCCAACTGTCCCTTCCTTCCTGGATTTCTCTTGGCTGCCTAACGTTCCACGGCATTCTCACTCTGCTCCTTTCCTCCTGCTGCTATCCCTGACATCTGGGTGTGCCACAGGGGTCTGTATTCAGGCCGATTATCTTTTAATTCCCACAGCCAACCCATCCATGCTTTAATTTACTGTGGCAAGTTCCAGAGAGACAGGAGAAAGTCAACGAGACAGATGTGCTCTCTGTCCTCACAGAACTCACACGGAAATACCCAAGGATTTTCCTCATGCCCAGGGGCATCCCGCCTGCCCCTCACACTTGATATGTCCAGAACAAAACTCAACAGCTTCTCACACAAAGGCTGTTCTTAGGATCCCAGAAGGAACCTCAGGGATCATGGAATCCAAACTTGTGCAGCTTCAGATAGTTACAGTAAAAGAGAAAGGGCAGCAGCATTTTGTGCTAAGAGGCAAGGCCCCCTGACTCTTTCTAAGTCACCATCTGTGTTCTTTTGGGGTTTCCAAATGCCTAAGAAGAAGTGAGGTGTGCTGTGCTGGCTGCAGGGGCCACAGAGCTGAGCAACACAGTAAAACTAGCTAATCAGGAAGATGACCAAGGTAGTCTCAAACAGTGTTTTAGATGGTCTAACAGAAAAACGGGAGCAGGGTCGGACAATGCCCTTTACCTATTACCTGGACCAGTGCTAGTCAGGGGAGAACAAAGCTCACACCCAGCAGGGAGGGGGAACTAGTCTGATAGCTCGAAATCCTACAGCGATCTATTCCTTGAGAAGTCAAGCAAGCTTGCTCCCATCACAGGCCCTTTGCCTCTGTGTCTGGAATGTTCTTCCTTCAGATATCTGCATGCTTGCTGCCTCACTTCATTTACATCTATATTCAGATGACGCCTCCTTGGAGAGGCCTGTCCTGGCCACTAAAGCACCTCTCTCCATCTCCTTACTCTACTCTCTTTCTCTTCATAGCACTTAAGATCACTGCCTGATTTCATGTTGTGTTATGTGCATTTGTTCATTGCCTGATTCCGCCATTAGCATATAAGTTACTATGAGAGCAGGAACTGTGTCTGCCTTTGAGTTCCACTATATCCCTAGAGCCTAGAATAGTGCCAGGCACACAGTAGGTCCACAGAAATGCTTGTGGAATAGATGGAGGAGGCAGCTTTTCTCCAAGTGTGGTCCTTGCACCACGGCCTCAGAATCCGCCAGGTAGCTGATTAAATTTATAGCTTCCAGGGCCCCACTGTGGAATGAACTAAACCAGCATAGGGGTGGGGAGGGCAGGCATTTGTGAAAACTGTGCACTTCACGAGATGCTGGTGCATGCTAGAATTGCTAAGGTAGCAGCTGTGTGTTCATTTCCAACTTCAAATTCATTTCCTAAGACTTCCAGCATGTACCCACCTGAGCTACCACAGGTCAACAGAGGGATGGGAAAAGGGACTGGCATTTCCTGGGCTCCTACCCTAGGGGCCGAGGCCTACCTAGTACACTTGACCTACTTTATCCCACTGAATCCTCCCTACCACCCAGGAGATGCCATCAACAAATGTGTAAACCAAGGCTCAGAGAGGCCGAGCCACTTGCCTAAGTTCATTCAACCAGTGAGAGGCAGAGTTAGGCTGCAACCCTGGTCAGCCTGACCCAGAGGCTGACCCTCACCCTGACCCTCTTTGGCCTCCCCAGAGCTCTGCGCTAACCCCTGGGGCCCTTGGCTGTCCACACTCAGCATTGCCCTCCGGTGCCTGCATGGAGCCTGACACCCACAGAAGGCTGTGGGCATTTGGTGAGCGAGTAGAGGGGGAAGGGTCCTGCAGAGCTTTGGAACTGTGGTGTGGTGCCACCCTGAGGCCCTGGCAGAGCGCAGACAGAGGGGGGCCCCCTCACGCCCATCTACCTCTCCCCCTCCCCCGCCCCCACCCAAGCTTGATGAGCTCACGCTCTCACAGAAAGAGGAAAGGCCTGGTGTCAGAGCCTGAGGATGTCAGGCAGCTGGGGCTTGGCTGGGAGTCAGGCTTCCCACTGTCAAGGCCACAGGGAGCGCAGGCCAGCGGACAGCAAGGGCCCCCAAAGTGTTTCCAAATCACTGGAAACAGGACGCAGCCGCCAGCCCCACACCAGGACACAACATCATCCTGAGAGTGGAAGCTATAAATGGAAATGTATTCTTAGAGGGGCAGAACATGAGTGGGGGTTTTTCAGAAATGACCCATCATCAGATAAAAATACAGACGGCATTTAAATGCTGAGCGGCAGGAGCTATTCCGGGGCCTGGGTTCTCATCCCTGCGGCTCCCAGCCAGGGCACAGCCTTCAACAGAGATTTAAAAGGAAGAAACCACCGGGGCCGGTATTTTGAAGTTTGGGAGCAGAGTATTTGGGAGAAAGATACCTGTGGAAGGTGACCTCTTTGGGGAGAGCCCAAATGCCATTTGACCTCCATCCGCACCTGCCCGTAATTCAGTTTTACTCTGTGCTATGAGACCACCTTTTGGACAACATTCTCAGCTACCTTAAGAAGTGAGGGCTGAGTTCTGGCAAGGCCTGGGGATAAATGCCCTTAGGATCGAGATTTTAAGAGGTTTGCAGGTCAAAGAAAGTAGAAAAAAGAAAAACTTGGAGGTGGACCCGATGTCATGGAAAGGGTTAAGAGACTATTCATGAAGTCAGCTTCTGGATTCATGACAGCTCACCGAATCCCCAAGACCATCCAAGATACAAAAACGAGATTTAGCCCTTTTTCACAGAAAAGGAAACTAAGGCTCAGAAAAGACTGTGTAGAGTCGGTGACTCTTGGGCCGAGACCAAGCAGAAATGAGGCTGAGAAAAAGGGCAGAAGGATGTCTCGGGGACAGCAACAGCTCCTGCTAAGGTTTGTGGCTCCAGAAGCCCAAGGTCACTCAACTGGCATGTGGCAAAGCTGGGCCTTGCACCCACACGAAGTGACTGTGCCAGACTGGGAAGCAGCGGTGTGCTTTAGAAAGCAAGGCCTGGCTCGCAAATTAAAAGGTGAAAATTTTCAGACAATCCCATAGAAAAGTGCATAAGGAAAAGGATCAACGTGCCCTCTTGGTGACCATTTTCATTTAGGCACATCTCAGTACTTTTCAGTTGTTTCATACTGAACAGGTTATAAATGAAAAAATTAAAGACAGGTCGGGTCTTTAGGAGAACTGTCCCTATCTGTGTATTACCTGCCCTGCCTCCCTCCCACCTACTTTGTGGCTCCCCCAATACTCTTTGTTCCAGAAAGGCCCATTCTGTCCCAGCTCCATTCAATTATGTGCACTGTGCCCTCTGTTTGCATCACCCCTTCTCTCTCCTCCACCAGCTCATTCTTTCTGTCATGACTGGGTACCTACTGGGTACCAAACACTTCTAGGTGCTAGGAATACAACAGTGGTCAGGCACAAAACTCCCTGCCTTTGCCTAGCTTACAGCCTAGTAGAGAGACAAACAATAAACGAACTAATATGTCATGCTGATAAGTATTATGAAGAAAAATAAACCAAACTAGGAGACAGAGTATAACACAGGTGCTGTTTGTGGGGGTGGGGGGTAACGGCTATCAGAGAAGCCCCACCTAAGGAAGTGACACGCAAATGGAGATCTGAAAGAAGTGAGATACCAGCAACCTGGATATCCAGGGAAGAACGATCCAGGCAGAAGGGATAGCAAGTGCAAAGGCCCAGAGGCAGGAAGAATATTTGGCAGGCTCCTGGAACAGTAAGGAGGTAGGCACAGTTGGAGTATGAGGAGAGGTCAGAGGATGCAGTAATTCTTTAAAATTCAGCTCACAGGGCTCCTGGATGGCTCAGTGGGTTAAAGCCTCTGCCTTCGGCTCAGGTCACGATCTTAGGGTCCTGGGATCGAGGCCTGCATCGGGCTCTCTGCTCGGCAGGGAGCCTGCTTCCTCCTCTCTCTCTCTGCCTGCCTCTCTGCCTACTTGTGATCTCTCTCTCTCTGTCAAATAAATAAATAAAATCTTTTAAAAAAAAGAATAAAATTCAGCTCACATTTCCCTTTCTTTAAGAATCCATCTCTAATTAGCCCCAGGCTGGCTGGGGCATCAACTTCTGGGCTGCCCACAGCCCCTGAGCTTCACTCTGTCATCATATGGCACATAGTGTGCTGTTACTAAACAGGTGTGAACCATAATCATGAATGAACAGCACAGCCCACTCTGTCTCATTAACACTATTCGTGTTTTCCCCTAGAAGTGTGAACTCCCTCAGGGCAGGAACTGGCCTTACCCATCTTGGGCTCCCTGGTGCCTGGCGCTGCACTCTTAAACAGGAAGCATGCATCTCTTTAAGTAACAAGAGGCCCACCGAGC
The DNA here is from genome assembly GCA_002007465.1 of Ailurus styani. Lineage (NCBI taxonomy): Eukaryota > Metazoa > Chordata > Mammalia > Carnivora > Ailuridae > Ailurus > Ailurus styani. The sequence goes on from LNAC01000017.1 coordinate 3,098,605, forward strand.
CTCAGAAGACTGGGTCTTTTGCAGGCAAAGAGCTCACCTGACATGTGCAGGTGAGTCCACTTAGAAAGCCATAGGCTTCCTAACCACCCACCATCAATGAGACTTCACAGAGGCGGCTGATGGGAGGCAGGGAGGGAGTGACAGCGGGGAGGAGGGTAAGAAGACCTCTGCACCCCATATGGTCAACATCTGCCTCACCCCTGCTTTCCTCAACAGTTCCCAGCTTATCTAAGCCTTTGCTTTAAGGAAAGCCCACATGGGAAAATAAAAATATACAACAACTAGGGAGTGACTATTCACAGACAGAAAATACCCTTTCCTCTCTGAAAAAGAGTCCAGGAAGCATCAAGTGTCCCAAATGACTTAGTGAGCCTGAGCACAGATCACCTGCTGCTCACATCACCAAATGACAGACAACCAGGTGTTACACGTCTCTGTAGGAAATACAGTCCCAAGTAGAAAAATGTCTACTGAGGCTACGTAGGTACTAAAAATGAGAGAAGCCGGCTGCTTGGGGCCTGGGCCTAGGTGGGTCCAGAGCCCACCTAGACGGAGCACACACCGAAAACTAATATTACACTGTATATTAATTAACTGGAATTTATTTATTTATTTATTTTTAAGATTTTATTTATTGGACAGAGAGAGACACAGCGAGAGAGGGAACACTAAGCAGGGGGAGTGGGAGAGGGAGAAGCAGGCTTCCCACTGAGCAGGGAGCCTGACTTGGGGCTCGATCCCAGGACCCTGGGATCATGACCTGAGCTGAAGGTAGACGCTTAACGACTGAGCTACCTGGGTACCACAACTAACAGGAACTTAAATAAAAACTTGAAACTATAAAAAATAAAATCAAATTTAAAAAATAAAGGGAGCAGAAAGCCCCCACTTTGGCCCTTGGCTGAAACAGGGAGTCCCAGGGGGGCCGAAAACCAGGAAAAAAAAAACAAACAGAAATTGTAGGTCCTACGTGAAATCACAATTTAAAAATGACGGCAATGAGTTTTTTGGTGTTTTTTGTTTGTTTGTTTTTAAGTAAAACAATATACGAATCAAAGGAAATACTTCTGTGGCTCAGATCTGGCCTGGGGATGATCAATTTCATGAACTTGGCCTTAAGGGTTCAGTTTTTGTATCAGATGAGGCAGTACAACTATAAAGACAGGAGAGGGCAAAGAGACCTAAATGTTCTAGTGCTAGAAGAGAATTCTGAGATCACAGAGTCCCCGTGTGGCTAAGAAGGTTCATCTCTGGGATCAAGTCCAGGCTGCCCAGTCGTGAAGGCTGAGATGGATTAGCAATGTCTGCCAAGGCAATGGGGACACGAGTGACTTGCTTCCTGCATATTTGTCAAGGCTAATCTAGTCCAGATCCATTTTAAAGGCAGAAAAACTGAGGTCCAGGAAGCTACACTGAATCTGCAAATGTCACACGTGGGAACTATGCGTGAGTCCCAGCAGAGTTCTTCCCACGACACCCAGATGCCCCAAAAATCTTTAGGCTTTTGGGACTGTTATCTACTAAAGACTCATCTTAGAGAGAAGTCATCTTTCAACTGACAATGCAAGTCAGTAAGAAAATCAGATTTTTACAGTGATTCCTTTTACCCATGGTTTCCTAGGGACAGAACCTCTTCTAAACCTTGAAGGGGGTCTGAGCCCTGACAGAGCCATCTGAGATGCTGCCCATGGCACACACGCTGTCGTGGTCCAGGGCCTTGAGCTGGCCGAGGGCCCTGGCGCCAGAGGGAGCCTGGGCCCACTGGAGGGCTGCAGCCTGCCTTCACCTCTCCTCCCTCCCACTCAGTGTGAGTCAGGGCTCTCGACTGCAGCATGCTGGCGGCGGAGTCTTCAGTTTAACTTGGCTCCTGAGCAAAATGTACTTTTCCAAAGGCCATTGACTCAACTAAGCCTGAATTTTGCAATGCCCTGGCAGCCGCCAGGCCAGCCTCCTCTGAGCACATGCTGTCCCAGGGAATGGGACCAAAGAATGTGGTTATCACCTCCTCTTACCTTCTCCTTCCTTCTCCCCAAATGGGAGCATCAGTCCATCCCGCTGGCAGAGCCCACTGGCATGCCTGACATCCCTCTGGCCTCCCCTGGGGACCCAACTGCGCCATTCCCTCCCTCTGGCTCCCCACGCCGTGCAGGCTCCAGGATTCCATGTCAAACCACACCTGACCGCAGGCCTGGACGAACACCTGGAAAAGACTAGACTCCAGATAATCTAGTCAGGGCAGCCCCCACCTCTTGCAGAGCCACACACCACGCCCCCCTTAGATCACAGCTAGGGGACGTGGGAAGAACACAGGTCAGGGGCAGGCTGGTGGCAGCCCAAGCAGGAACGAGTGCCTTGTGTACCTGTCTGCTCTTTAAAAACAGACTGTTATTTAGAGCAGTTTTAGACTCCACAGCAAAGCTGAGCAGAAGGCAGAGATCTTCCATACAACCCCTGTTCCCCACACATGCAGGTTCCCCCAGAACCAGTACCCCCCGCCAGAGTGGGATGCGTGTTAACACTGGATGAACCTGCAGTCACACATCACTATTGCCCGGAATCCAGTCTGCGTCGGGGGTCACCCTTGGTGTTGTGCAGCACACGCTTGGACATAAGTATAATGATATTTCTAAAGGTTACATGGATAATGACATCATTACAATTTCACACCAAGCTGTTTCACTGCCCTGAAAATCCTGTTTCCTGTCTATTCATTCCTCCCCCCTTGACAGTGATCGTTTCACTCTCTCCAGAATGTTTTTACCTTTTCCAGAATGTCATATAGTTGGAATCATATAGTAGGCAGCCTTTTCAGACTGGCTTCTTTCACTTAGTAATATGCATTTAAGGTTCCTTTGTGCCTTTTCACGGCTCATAGCCCATCTCTTTCCAGCACAGAGCAAAGCTCAGTGTCTGGATGTCACCGCGTACCTGGCTTTTCAATCCCCGAGGTGTGGAATGGCAGAGCCGGGAGCGCGACTGTCCCATACATGGGCAGCGTGCCTCTGGACAAACTTTTCTCTGAACTCCCAGTGCTTGTCACTTGTAAACTGGGGATAAAAATGTTGGCCGCCTCATGGGAGTGAAGACTACACGTGGAAGGTGCATGCGGGGTGCTGATTACAGTTCACAGCATGGAGCAAGCATGTGACAGATGTCAGCTCCAACTGTCATCATCACGGGCACTGTGCCTGTCACTTACTCCTGCCTTTCCTGCAGAGCGGTGCGGGAGGAAGTGGAGACCACCCGGGCTCTGGGCTCACACAGGCTGGTGTTCAAATCTTGACTGTTCTTAGGCAACTGGCTAGACCTCTCTGTACCTCGGTTTACTCATCTGTAAAGTGGGGCTGGGGTGGGGATTACAACCCCCTCCTAGCACAAGATCAGTAAGTGGAACACAGAAAGAGCCCTTGGCACCAAAGAGGCACCCACAAAAGTTCAGTTCCCAGCTGTGACAGAGGTCCTACGAATGGCCTTGCTGAGTGCACCATGCAGGGAAGGTCAACAGTATTTGACAGGGAAGGTCAGGGCATATTTGAGGATGGGGATGAAAACTCGCTGGTTAGTACCAGGGCCAGGAAGGGGGGTCTACAAAGTGAGTGAGAGGAGAAACAAGTGCTGTCCTGCCTAGCGGGCACCCTGGGGGATGTCAACCAGGAGCGGGCCAGGGACGCCTCCGCAGCCGGCCAAGTCCTGACTAGCCATCTCCTGAGTGTCAGATGGCAGCAAAGGGCTGAAACACGGAGGCAGGGGCCAAGGCTAGCTGGCAGTTGTTCCTGTGCCTCTAAGTGATGGAACTAGGGACACGGGGAGAAGTTATGGGACAGCACCCACCACACAACTCCAATGTGCCCACCGGCAAGTTCCATGGAACTACTGGGTTGGCCTGAACAGGAATTCTGGTGCTCTCCCACGAAACCATCTTGGCCTTTCACCCAAATGGGTCCTTCCCACCCGGGAGGCCCCCTGCCCCACCTGTACCCAGAACGGACGGTGATGTGTTACACCCTGCCATGCGCCCACCCAGAAAGGAGGCGCTGCCAGGATGCCCACTTTCCAGATGAGGAAGGTTAAAGCCGCCCAAGGTGCCACTGAGAGGGAGCCTTGTGCTGGGACTCAAACCTTTGACTTTTAGATTCCCCATAGCTGGGAGTCAAGCCCTGAGTTGGCAGACACTCCACTCAAAGGCCTCCCTGTGGATGGTTTTCCATCACTCTGCATCTGCGCTGCGGTCCACTCATTTATTCAGCCTCTGTCCCACAGGTATCACTGGCATCAATTCTGTTCTGGATGCTGGGCTAGGTCCTGAGATACAACATGTGCCAAACAAAGGCAGTCCCTGCCTGCCTGGAGCTAAAGTCAAGAAAACCGCCATCACCGATGTGTAGTCAGAGGAGGCAAGTGGCCAGCAGGAATGGCTCGCACACTTTCTGCCCTCTACTGGAACTGAACCTTGATAGTATGTAGGTCACGGTGGGTCTGGAGGTGGCCTTTCTGGCTGGGAGTCCCAGCCCTGCCACTTGCTAGCTATAGCCTTGGGAACTTACTTCAATGCCAGGTGCCTCAGTTTCCCAGTCTGTTAAACAGTGCCCATCTCACTGCGTTGCTCTGAGAGAGTCTGTGTGTTAGAACGTGGGAAGTGTTTACTTGGCATGGAGCCTGGCCCCATGAATGAGTGCTCACCACCTTACCCGTCACTAGCTGGGGGGTGTGAGATATAAAGGACCACAAGCATTTTCTTCTTCTCAAAGGAGAACCTTGTTCTCCCCAACAAGTCCCTCTGAGAACTGCCTTGGCAGGGGTGGCACCAGAGGGCCCAGAAAATCAGGACAGAGAGAGGGGCACGTGAGCTCCTCACACGTCCAAGATGAGACAGACACAAGGGCCTTAGGGACCCCTGGGGTAACAGCCGCTTCACACGGGTGGGAGTGTCTTTCCTGCACAACCACCTCCCACCCCCAGACTTCCAACCCCTCTGCTCTCTTCCTGCTTCTCCCCAACTGGCCTCTCCTTCTGGAATCTGCTCCAACTCTCTGAATCTCAATAGCACAGAGCTGAGGGTCCCAATTCCGGAAAGACCTGGAACACTAAAAAATAAGGTTAGTCTGGGCTCAGCAATGAAAAAAAAGCTTGCGCGCGCGTACACACACACACACACACACACACACACACACACACACACACACACACACACACACACGATCCATTAAGAATTCAGGCCGTAAAAAATCTCCTGACACACAGGACGGATCGATAGCATACTCAGGAGAGCAAGTATACTGGGGTGGCTGTGGGGGCGTCAAAGATGGAAATCTGAAGAGAAAAGGAATACGGGAGCCCAAGTTTGTTTCTTACTGTGTGTGGGGGGTTGGATTAATCTCTATGCCATATGCCTAAAATACTCTATGAAAAAATTTTAAGAAGCTTAAAAGTGCCGAAAAGTAACCAGGCACTACAAAACAGAAAAGAATGAATTGCGGACACATGCAATGTGGGTAAGTCCTATAGACATCATGCTGAATGCAAGTAGTCCCCCACACACCATATATAATTCCATTTACGTGTCATGAGGAAGAAGAAAAACTAACCAGTGATGAGGGAATTCAGAAGAAGGGCCCCCTTTCGGTGGGGGTACTGACTGGGAAGGGGCACGAGGGAGCCTTCTGAGGCACTGGGAAGGTTCTGGGTCCTGAACTGGGGGTGGCCCTGTGGCTGAATGTACACAAAGAGCCATCGAGCCACATGCTCAAGAGGAGAGCACTTTACAGCGACTTATGCTATACCTCAATTTAAAAATTAATTAAAACTAAAAACAAAACAAAAAACCCCTCATCATTGGCCAGGTTTGGAAACCCTTTGCACTGGCTCAGGATAATAGTCAAGAGACTGTTTTTGAATTTCTCTATCAGCTTGACATTTGGTTTCCTCATTCATGTATCTATTGACATCTCCTCCGGGAACAGTCTCGAGCTACGCGTAATGGCAGAGACAAAGGGGAAGGGTTCCATGTCCCAGGGACATGCACAAATGTCAGGCTGACTGAGACGTGCATCCTGGCTCTGCCCTTACTTGTGCTGTGAGCCGGGCTAGGTGATGCCCTCTCCGAGATCTGGTGACCAAAGTGCAAAATGTGGTCAAAGATGACAGTGTTCACCACTGTGCCTCGCACATATTAGGTGACCCCTCCCCCAAAATGGGACCCATTAGGATGGTTCATGCTTTAACCCCTCTAGAGCAAAGTTTTAGCAACTGTATGTTATGACTGATTAGTGGGTTGAAAAATCAATTTAGTGGATTGCAGGCAGCATTAAAAAAAATTAGATTACAACAGAATAGAAAATACCTGTTTGCATTAACTGTAATAAAAGGCAGCATTGTTCTATTGAGTTCTTATACATTATACATGGGGCTGCAACACACAATATCTTTCTTACAGAGGGTAAATGTCAAAAACATTTAAATACCTTGTTCCACTGAACCCTACACAGCCCTGTGCCATAGCAGGTACCAGCTCAAGGCGACAAGGACCAGTTCTTAGAATTGTGCAGGAACAATAGTGCACTAGGAGAATAATTCCAATACTTCCAGGAAGTCGTGTGTCTTTTTTTAAGGTCCAAACACCCCAAAGTTGAGGGGAGGTCAGGGAGAGCTGCCTAGAGGAAGCAGCTTCAGGCTACAACTTACACAGTCAGGCCTGAGTGCCTGGGCTTGAAGAAAGAGGTGCCAGGCCCCAGGAGGCCTGACAATGTGGCCAGCTGTGGCCCTCGGGAAGGAGCCAGATGGTTCTAGGCAGCTTCACAGTGGTCCTGAATGAGACGGTTCTAGCTGGAATCCAGGCTCGACAAACAGCAGGAATCTCCTGGTGACGGAGTTCCTCCTGTTCCACTTCTCTCTTAAGTCTCTTGAATGAATTTATATTTTAAAATATTTTATTTACTTATCTGAGAGAAAGAGAGAGAGAGCACGAGCAAGGGTAGGGGCAGAGGGAGAAGCAGACTCCCTGCTGAGCAGGGAGCCTGGTGCAGGACTGGATCCCAGGCCCCTGGGATCATGATCTGAGTCGAAGGCAGACGCCCAACTGACTGAGCCACCCAGGTACCCTTCTTGAGCAAGTTTAGAAGTATCATTTAGGTAGATCTTTTAATACCTAATAATCTAAACTTTTTGATACAGAGAAAAGAAGACCTTGGAACTTTCCACTAGCAATGGCTATAACGTAGAACTTTCTTTTTTTTTTTTAAGATTTTATTTATTCATTTGACACAGAGAGAGAGATTACAAGTAGGCAGAGAGGCAGGCAGAGAGAGAGAGGAGAGAGGAGGAAGCAGGCTCCCTGCTGAGCAGAGAGCCCGATACGGGCCTCGATCCCAGGACCCTGGGATCATGACCTGAGCCGAAGGCAGCGGCTTTAACCCACTGAGCCACCCAGGAGCCCAATGTAGAACTTTCTTAACGCTGCTTTGAATTTTATGGATACCTTGGGTTCACAGTGGGCGACACTGGTTTTCCATTTCACAGAAATGAGATAACATGATTTTTTAAAAATTCTCTATTCAAGGGTGCCTGGGTGGCTCAGTGGGTTAAATCCTCTGCCTTCGGCTCAGGTTATGATCTCAGGGTCCTGGGATCGAGGCCCACACTGGGCCCTCCGCTCGGCAGGGATCCTGCTTCCTCCTCNACACTGGGCTCCCTGCTCAGCAGGGAGCCTGCTTCCTCCTCTCTCTCGGCCTGCCTCTCTGCCTACTTGTAATCTCTCTCTGTCAAATAAATAAATAAAATCTTTAAAAATAAATAAATTCTCTATTCAAGTTTTTTACAGTGGGTCCATTTATTTTTTATTTTTTAAAAGATTTTAGTGGAGAATTCTTTATAGAAACATGGAACCAGGATTTTACAACTGCAAGGTGTGCTTTCAAATTCCTGTCAGCATCAACGGGTATTTCCACAAAGACACGTTCACTTGTGTGGTCTTGATGCCATAGTGAAGCCTTCGCTTACATTTTCCTCTACCGTATTTCACCTTTCCCCTTCAGGTCATGCCATCCTTCTAATAAACTTTTCATGTCGAGATCCTTTGAATCTCACAGAGGAGTGGTCAAATAGTACAGAAAGTTCCCTCCGTACCCCTTCACCCAGCTTCTCCCTTCCTTCCAATGGGAGCATGGGAAGGGAACAATGGGAACACCTTCCAGAACCCTAGAACGCCACAGAAAAATTCTCAAAACAGGAAATGAGCTTTGGAACAAGACTCTCAAGTACATCGTGAACAATTAGGATTTCACCCATTTTTCTGGTCTCAGACCCAATCCAGGGCCCCAAGCTGCACTGAGCTGCTGTGTCCTCTCCACCCACTCCAATGTGTGACAGCGGCAGGTCCTCCCTCATCTGTCAAAACCGTGACACTTCCGAAGAGCGTGTTTGGTATTCTGCAGAATCTCTCTCAAGCTAGGTTTGTCTGATGTTCTCTGGTGCTTTCAGCCAGGCTGTGCATTTCTGAGGAGAATCCCTCCAAGACATGGCCCTTGTCAGTGTACTGCGTCAGGGCCTGTGACGTCCATGTCTTATTACCAGCAATGTTGGGCTTGAGCACTTGCCTAAGATGGGATCTGTCAGGATTCACTGCTGTAAGGAAGTATGTTCCCCTTCATGATTACTAAATATTTGGGGGAAATATGCTAAGCCCATCTAAATATCTGTTTTCTGCTTAAACTTTCCCCTATGAATTTTAGCATTCAGATTTTAACTGTACCAGTTTCTACCACAGTGGTGTTTTTTTTTTTTTAAGATTTTATGTATTCGAGAGAGCACATGAGCAGGGGGAGAGGGAGAGGATCTTCAGCAGACTCTACAGTCAGTGTGGAGCCCGACGAGGGGCTTGGTCCCACAACTGTGAGATCATGACCTGAGCCGAAATCAAAGAGTCAGGCACTCAACCAACTGAGCCACTCAGGCACCCCAATTTACCATGGTGTTCTAATGGTGATTTTTAACTCCTGTCATTCTTTCTACATTCATTAATTGAAATACCTGTGCCTTTTTTTTTTTTTTGGTTTTAAAAATAAAAGTCCTCGGCAGAAATTTATAAACTTTCTAGTGGCCAAGCTGGCCTTGAGATAAACCATCTCTTCCTACATATCTGCTGATAAACAGCCCACTTCACCCTAAGACCTTTCCTGTTCTTTTCTCTTTTCTTCTTTCCTTCCCTCACCTCATCCTGCCTTACCCATCACCTTGATTTTAAGAGCTGGTGAGGACCAGCCTAGCCCAGCAGTGCCAAAACAACTCTGCCGTGTACACGGAGTTTAAGCTAGGCTGGTAATTCACACCTGGGCGTCACACTTGCTCTATTTAGCAATCCTAAGAAACTACTGTGTGCCGGGCACCATAACCTAAATACGCTCTTGTCTTTACACCAACTTGAGTATGCCAGCAGCATGCTTCCCATTGTACAGATCAGTAAGCTGAGGCTAATTCATGTAGCCAACAACTATTCGGTGTTCGCAGTGCCAGCCACCACTACTGGTGTTGGGGAAATGGGGGTGAGGTGAACATGATAAGCAAAGCCCGTGAATTGAGGAACTTACATTCCCATGGAGGGGACAGATACATTTTTTTGATCAGCAAAGAGGGGATGTGATTGTTTTGAAGTGTGCCAAGAACAATGCAGAAGCACATACAATGATCAGATAGAATGCGATAGGGGCCACTTCCAGCCGAGTGGCTAGGGTAGGCCCCTCCAAGCAGAGACCTGAAGGGGCAGGAAGGAGCACGCCATGCCGACAGCCTGGGAAGGGCACTCCAAGCAAAGGCTTTGAGGTGGAAGGTGAAGTCAGCCTGGTTAAGCAGCCACGATGGCCACCAGGGCTGAAAGCACAGGGAGGGGAAGGTGGCCTAGGATGAGGTCATCGGTGGGGGGTGGGGAGGATGGATCACACAGGGCCCTGCAGGCTGGGGAAAGGACTCTGGACTGTCCTCCGCGGTGGATCTGAAGCACAGCACGCAGTGCCCAGGAGGGCGGACCAGGCTTTACCCAGAGTGACCCCGGTGGTCAACAACAGAGCCAGGCTCCAGCCGAGGCTGGCCTCGTCTACGTCCGTCCCAGCCAGGCCCTTCCTCCTCCGCACAGCGCCGGCCCAGGCCCTTGGGCAGAGCTCCAAACACTGTGGAACTCAGGGTCTGGCTGTGGAATATGTTTTTGTGCTCACAAAGAAACACGGGTGTGGCAAATGCCCTGGACTTCTTCCTCACACGAGATCACTCTGCATCTCCTGCTCCGGAAAGACTGGAGCCCGGGACCCATGGCTGGCAACCAGCCCAGGGCCTGCTCCCACTGAGCCGCTCAGTTGTGCCCCACACACCTCGCAGCAATCCTTCACAGTACTGAGAGCTGCACGCGCTCCTTCCATTTCTTTATCTAGCAGGCTCTCGTGTGCACACAGTCCAGGGCCGTGGTGAAGGCCACAGACTTGGGAGCCAGAATGCCCGGGTTCGAATCCTGCCTCTGCCACTAGCCAGGTGACCCTAGGCAAGTGAGCTCCTGATGACCTCATAGGGGTGGCTGTGAGGATGAAATAAGTTCGTAGGTACAAGAAGGCAGGGTGGCGTGGGTCCCCTGAGAAAGCTCCTTCAGTGTTACCTATTACCCTGATGGCAGCTCCCCCGACCCCTGCCCTCCTTTGCTCCCCGTGGGAGGACTGAGCCTTATATCCTTGTGAACTCACAGGCTCGCCTGTTCCCCCCTCCCTGGCTTGGGGCCTGGCATTGAATAAATGCTGTTTGTTGAAAGAATGAATAAATAATGAACAAACATGCATGAGTATGGGATAGGGAAATATACGTCAAAGGTAAGATCAAAAGCTCATGATTACTCAGGACAAATACTTTCAACAAAAGTGCCTCTGGCAGAGTTGTGTGATTAAGAAAAGGTCAGTAGCACGGGGGGCAGGGGGAGAGTGGGGGGAGCAACAAAGAAAACCCAGCAAACATATAATCAAGAACCCCAAAGAAGAGACTTTACAATTTGGAGGTAGAGAAACCTGGCTTCCAAATCCCAGAGCCACCACCCATTGGCTATGCTGTGGGCTTGGCAAGGCCACCGTGGACAGGTGGGAAGGCTGTCCCCTGCACAGGGTCACCTGACCAGGGCAGACAGCAAGGGCTGGGCACTAGTCCCCACTCAGCTGCAGGACGTGCGGGGGCTGCATAGGGCTCCCGGAATCCCAAAGAAGGGAAGCTTTTTAAGCAGTTCACACCGAAGTGGCAGAGAAATGACCCAAAGCTCTGAGCAGCCTGTAGCAGCTCTCTGAACCGCAGTTCTAGCCTGCAAAGTGAGGCCAATGACAGCAGCCCCGCCTCTCCCCTCCGGCAGGCGGATGGTGATGTTACCTCCACGATACTTAACTTCCACCCCTTTTATGCCCGGTGCTACAGCAATGCCTGGCACATAGTAGGCACTCGGAGCACCTGCCCAATGAATTAATGGGCTAACGTTGTTAATAGGCACCACCCCTGGCCTTCCCCTCCAGGCAGCGGGACGCAGTGGGCTCAGAGGCAGGCGGGACCGTGAACTATAGTAAACTCTCACATCCTTCCAGCTAGGAGAAAACAGAAAACAGAAAGGGCATGGGGTGGGGGTGGTCGTTTGGGGCCAGAATTCAGTCTTTTTCAGTCAGCTGGATAAAGCGATAAGGAGGTGTCCGTGGGAACCATGGGAATTGGGGGTGGGGGAGGAACGGGCCCATTCACACAGAGCGTGAAGGTTATGGCCCTGGCGGAATGCGGGCTGGGTGTGGGGCTGGGCCTGGGAGCAAAGTTCCTGAATGACCGGCTGGCTGGGCCGGGGCCTCAGTCCCCTCTTGGGAACCTGAACAGCCAAGAGCAGTGTTTCATCAAAACAGGAAAAATCATAGAGGAAAAATGCACATGTAAGGGGACTGGTATTTACAGGGAACAGCCTTGCCTCCACCCAAGGTCTGAAAGTGTGGATGGGGGAGGGGACACGGGGGGGTGGTGTGCAGAGCCCTCCCTAGGAAGGCCGCCTGCTACGCACCTGGGCCCGGGGGATCCTGGGAGTCTGAAGGGGAGCCATGAGTATGGACCATGAGTATGAAGAAGGCAACGTGAACCCCTTAGTCATGTCCTCATAGCGGGTTCCCCAGCCACAGGCCTCGTGGGCTACCTACAGATCTTCAGACCTGGCATGACCCATCCACAGAGCTTCCAGATCAGAGCAGGCTCGACCTGCTGGTACTGACAGTGCAGGGGAGCTCAGACTTGGACTCAAAACACCTGGCAGGTAGGAGCCTCGGGATGTGGGGGCAGGTCCCTCACAAATGCCCAACCCTGTTTTCTTTCTTTAGACAACAGCACACTCCCACCCCTGTCTGCAGAGCGCTTGGAAGGTTAGCCCAGATGATGAACTTGGACCTGGTGGGCACACAGAAGGCTCTAAGTAAACAGCCTTTTCCCAGGTTCATTGGGAGTGGCCTACATTATAATCCTCATGCACACGTGGTAGCCGGCAAGTCCTCAAGGGCTCCTCTATCCTACCCCAAGCTTCTGGGGCACGCACCTTGGTATCTGTGACTTTTCTGTGTATCAACATAAGGCTTCTGGCCCTGAGGACCCCAGCTGAGTGGCTCCTCCAGGGCGTGATTCTAGAAGGACCCGGGGTGCGTAATGGTACAGAGCACCACCCCCCTCACCTGAATGCTGCAGGAGGACCTGACCTGCTCTGCTCTCCCCTTCAGTCCAGGGTGAGCTTTTCACAAAGATCTTTAAACCCTTCTTAGGCCGAAGGCTTCTGAGGATAAAGGACAGTTCCTAACCATGCCCTATGAGGCCCTCCTGGCCTGCCTCAGCAGACACCTCCAGACCAGCACTCCTTGGCTTTACTTCCACCTGCCACAGCATCCTCTCTGCCTCCAGCCTGTGCCCTTCATCCAGGCCTCCCTCCCTTTCAACCCTAAGCATCTTTCAGAGAGTTGCTCCATCACTGCAGTGAGGTCTCCTGGATTCCCAAGAAAACTCGGGTCCTAGAGCCCTCTGTGTTCTCCTCTGCAACCTTCGTATCAACTGAGAACTACAAATTTAATGGGGTGTTTGATTTAATTGTTGAAACCAAAGACTCCATGACGGCAGGGGCTATATCCCTCTTGTTCACCATTGGACCCCTAGTGCCGAGTGCAATGAGCAGCATAAATATTGCAAATAAGTGAGTGAAGGAATGAATAAATGAGTGGCCAATCAAACAGCCTTGGGGGATGAAAAGTGAAAAGGAAGTAAAGCTGGGAGCAGGTGGGGAGACCTAGATTTGATTATTCCTACTCTAGGAACTTTAATGGAAGGTGGAAGACAAGAACATGGGGAGGAAGCCGAGTCATGGGTAAGAGGGTTGGGTTGCCTTGGGTCCTGGGGGTACACAGGACCCCAGGAGGAGGGGGTCAGCGACCCGGTGGCTGTGCAGGAGCACATGCTGACAATTCATGTACGTGCTCTCATTCTGCCTCACACAATGCTGAGGTGGGGTGCTATGATTAGCCCATTGTTACAGATGAGGGAACTAAGTCCCAGGGGGATTAAGGATCTGCCTGAGGTCCCACAGCTGGGATGAGGTGGGGCCAGGGAAGTGACTGTTCACACAAGCCAATGAGTTCTAGATGAAGGGGGAAAGTCTCTTATGCAGGGCATCCCTGCAAGAAAGTGAAACAAATTTATTAGCATCTCCCTGAAACTGCTGGAACAGAAATGCCCACACTCGTAGTAAGTCAGCATGATAAGTGAGAATGAATTGGATTGTCCCAGGCAAATCAACGGAGAATCTCCTCTAGCCAAGTCCAATGCCAAGCGTCTCAGCTGCATCAGCCCCTGTGATCCTCAGAATGGCCCCGTCAAGCTGGCACCATCATTGGGCCCGTTCTGCAGATGAGGACGTGAAGCTGAAAGAAGTTCCTGTTACTCCTAATTTAAGATGCCAAAAACATCAAGAGTATTCTCTTTCCTCTATTATTTTAATGAACTTCAAATACATCAACATGTTCCTCATGTCTACGAGTGGCCTTGGGGCCCCAGTGCCATTTTCCAAACAGCTTCTCAATTCCCCAACTGTGAATTTCCTGTGCTGCGGTTTTCGGGGGCCCCAACCCTTGGCCACAATTCCAATGTTGCCTGTACACCTGCAGTGTGCGTTTGGCATTTCACATGCATGAATTCAGTCTCGGGTTGGCCTCCACGAGAATCTGAATGACCAGCAGTCATCCCAACAGGGAGAACACTCACTCAACATCCCTGGGAAATACAGGAACCCATGCCAATAGGCTTTCACTTCCCCTTCACCCATGCCCTAGGGAGCTCTTACATTCACTTGACCCCTTTCTTTGTCCTAAACACTGCCTTTCTTCAAGAAGCTGCTATGGCTCCCCACTGCCTGATGCAAAAATGTGCAGACCCTGGGCCAGGTCCAAAAACTGTTGTTACCCCCACTCTTTCTGACACCACTCTCCCTGCCTCCCAGTCTGTGATCAGGCTGCAGAGCCCCTAGGCCAGAACGCCATCCCTTCCCCTTCACTGAGCGACCCTGGCTCATCTCTCCATTGTCTCTCCCCCAGGAAGCCCCTTAATTCACTCCCCACTTGTGCACGTTCCGCCATCTCCTTTTCTGGCCAAGCATGATCACCTATGTGGCCTCCACTCCGCTGCTGCCTGTATGAATAGACCCTACCTTCCCAGCAAGACTCTTCTTCTTGCAAGCAGTGCTCATTCCACCCACCTGGGCTGGCACTCCAGTCTGTCCCAGCCTCTCCAGCCTGGCTGCTCGCTCAGCCTCACCGTCAGTCCAGCCAGCCTCACACAGAAACGACACACGGCCCACCCCAGGGACATGGCGGTGGTTGAGGGGGGTAGTAATCACTGATAAGACACCTGCCTTTTTCTCTGGCCTCAAGTACCGTCAAGTTGCCTCCTGCCAACAGGCCATGAACTAAGTCACGGGTCCATTGTCCTTTTTTTTTTAGTTGAATAGGATGTGACTTACAATTTAATAAGTGACATTTGATTAGCTGAAGGTCAACATTTTCCAAACATCAAGTCCATGTGGAAAGTATGAATCAAAGCAGGCTCTTGGCAGAGAGACTAAGCGCTGCAAGAGCCAACAGCTTCTCGCCTGGCCCTGCCGGGCTACACCCTGGCCCGCCTCTCCAGCACAGCTTTGCAGGCTGCCACAGCACAGATTGAACTTGGCTTCCCTGCTCAAACCCATCCTCACTGCGCTGAGGGTCAAGGGCACACTCTCATCGTGCCGCAGATGCGCTCTCCAGCCCGCTGTGTGCTGGTTTCCCTCCTGCTCCTGCCTCTCGGCAGGACAGGACCCCTCGCCCTGGCATCCACCCGGCTCTGCTCATTGCTAAGGTCTCGGGGTGACACCGTGGGGAGGCCCTCCTCCAGCCCTGCGAAAAGTTCGATCCGAATCCCCAAGTTCCCTGGACATTCTTGCTCAGAAAACTCTTGCTCATTTAAACTGTCCATCTTCCCTGTTGGAACGGAAGCTCCATGAGAGCAGGCACTGTGTCCCTGGCGTTGAGCTTCATAACCCAGCTGCAGTACAGGGTATGGTGCACAGCATGTGCTGACGGGTACCAGTCCATGAAGGAGCGAGCAAAGGAGCAAAGATGCAAGTGGGGATGGAGACTATCTCACCCCAAGTGCTGGGTGGAACTGTTGGCCCAGTCAAGCTGCCAGCAGAAGGGCGTGGGGGCCCAGCAGGGGACACGTTCCCTGGATCCAGACCAGGCCCAGGAGGCAGGTGAGTATGCTTCCTCTCCTGTCCCCACTGCCCTCCTGAAAACCAGCATCCCCGTCCCCGCCCAGCAGTGCTTCCTAGTGTTCAGAGAACACCACTCAGTGGCTGGGGTGGGGGAGGATGGTGACCTGTAACATTCCATGTGCTACACACACACATAGCATTTTTGTTTCCTTTAAAAAAGAAATAGACTATTTGGGAGAGAGAGAATATCCAAGCACACTCTTGCTGAGTCTGGAGCCCAACATGAGGCTGGATCTCATGACCCCACGAGATCAGGACCGGAGCTTAAACCAAGAGTCGGATGATCAACGGGCAGAGCCACCCAGGCGCCCCTTTTGTTTCTTAAATTGCTTTTGTAACAAATCATATATGGAATAATAACAACAAATGTGTATTCAGTGGACCCTAAGACTGCTACATGCCTGCTTCTAGAATTCTCCCATCACTAGAAGTTCATTCACCATTGCTCTCCGCACCTCACAGCTGAGGAAATGGAATCAATCCCAGAAAAGTGCCATGATTGGCCAGACGGAGCAAACAACAGGGCCAGAGGACAAACCTGGAGTTCCCGCTTGGGGTTCCTCTCTGGGGGCATTGTAATGATCAGCAGAGTGGAAATACAGAGGCCAAGGCCCTGGTGCCCCACATCACAAATTCCAGGTGGGGCCATGGGAATCTGCATTTGAAGCAGCAAATTACCCTTAGCTAGCCAGGCAGACTGTGACCCCCCTGGGCCTCAATTTTCCCATCTGTGAAATGGGCAACTCCTTCCCCAAAGGGCTGCAATGGGGGACCAAATGCTTAGAATGTGTTCTAAAACCAGCAGAGAGGTTTTCGTGAGGAAGTGGCAGACCCAGGAGCCACTCAGAAGTCAACAACCTTGCTGGGTCCAACTCACTTGCTAGACATTCCTACATATCATAGCTCCAATGCATATCTTTCCAGGCAACGAGTGAACATGGCAAACCAGTTAAGCCTGGTGAGAGGGCGGATACCAAGTCCACATCCCACATCCCCACACTTGGGATCCCCACACTGTGACACCAGCTGGGGCACCGATGGCCACCCCTGAGCCTTCAGCAAAGATGTGAACACATTTTCACAGACAAACATACTCACACACACACACGTAAGTACACACAGGCACTTTTCTGACAAACACGGTGGCTCTCCCCAGAGCTCCTCTCCCTCGGCCAAACCCGCGTGCCCTCCCTCCTCTGGGCTGCTCATATACTCAGGTAAAGATTCCAAAATGGCGGTTCCAATGCTGCCACCCACAGGGCCAGAGGCCGACGCGGTAGCCTGTGTCAAGGTTCGAATACCTATGCAAACTCAAAAATAATCCCCGCCATGTGTACTGGGCCCTTCTAATGGCAGGGTGCTACGCTGGGCAACTTACCGTCATTATGGCATTGAGGTGCTCCTGTCCCCCAAGAAGAAGGTCCCACCACTATCCCCACTGATGATACGGGTATGGCACTGGGAAGTCAGAGAGTCTGCAAGCAGTAGAGCTGTCATTCAAACACAGCTGGGATTCGAGCTCTGCTTATTTACTATTTGACACATTTTTGTTAGTGTGCCCGGTACTGTCCTAGGCCTAGGGGATCCAGCAGTGAGCAAGGCAGAGCAAGGCACTGGCAGCCTGCTGGGAGACTCAGAGACCAAACTCTTAATTAACCCTGGTCTCTGGTGTATCCCAATGGCCACTGGCTCCTTCCCAGGGAGACCTCCCTGCCTGGGTCCTTGGTGTGCATTGTGGGCGTGAGGCCCACAGGAAGACCCTGCGAGGTGGTAGATGACATCGGCCAGCAGAAACCAGGTCCTGCAAGCTCATCTGCCGAAACAGGGTACCTGGGCAGAATGCACCAGCCTTTTGAAAAATTAAAAGCTACGTCCGGGCCTCATTCTCCTCCACTCTACTCCTTCCCCATGGAGTATCCTTAATAGAATCTCTAAGCATTGGGTTCAAAATGGAGACATGAGAAATGCAAAACTGCCCCCTCTAGCAATGATGACAATACACCTGATTCTTTGGCAATTTTCTTTTAGCGGGAATTATACTCAATTATACTAGTCTCTGGGATTTCTAGACACAGGCTGATCTCTCTAGGAACCTTTCTCTTAAGGAAGATCTTAGACAAATCTATTTGCGGATGGGATTATTAGACACTGACATGTAAAATGCTCACCATGTGTCCGGGCACACATATGAACAACCCATTATTCTCATTTTGCAAATGAGGAAAGTGAGGCACAGAGAGGTTTAGTAACTTCTCAAAGTCACAGAGCTGGCGAGTGGCATGCTGGAGCCCAGGCAGTCTTTCACCGGCATCCAGACTCCTAACCTCCATTAGGTCAAATCAATTTGGCTGCTCTGCAAGAGTGTCTTCACATATCAGAGAGGTTTGCAGGATACCTGAAGCCCCTAACCCAGCCCGCCTCCCTGCCCAGCCCATGCACCTCCCCACACACTTCCGGCCCCAGGGCTCTGCCCAGCCCAGCCCAGCTTCTGCCTGCAGCCTCTTTCCTCTCAGACTGCCCTGTGCCCAGAAGCTGGCCTATTAAGAACTAGGATCCAGGTCTCATAAATGAAGGGGAGACAGCTGGGGACCAGGCAACAGGGAGTGGAGGAACATGGGGCCACTCCTTAATGATAGCTACACCCGCCACCTGGCCAGGGAGCCCAGGGAGCCCCGTTTTTCTAGAGACAATAGCAATAGATTTTGGTGTGAAATCTACCTTGAAAGTGCTGGCATTTAATTCAATTTGTTTAAAAGAACGTGAGGATGAAAAAACCTGTGATGGGGGAGAATTCAACCCCTCCCCTGGTTAGAATTCAACCTCTCTGGTTAGCAGATCGAGCCTGTCAGCAAGTTTCAGAACTAGGGGAAGGAAAGCGCAGGGGCCATGACCTGGACTGGGACCTCATCTGTGCCAGGAGCTGTGGGAGGTTCTCTCCTTAACTGTACCCAGGAAGCCTGGGGTTGGTGGGGGGGGGGGGGGGGAGGGGGTGTCAGGATTCATGTCCCCATTTGTAGACCAGAAAGCAGGCTCAGAGAGGTAAAGTGAGCTGCCCAAGGACACACAGAGCATGGGTGGATGTGCCAGGATCCAGGGCCCAGCTGTCCCAGGTGTGGCATTCAACAGCAGCTCTAGAACATGCCGAGTCCTGGCTGGCTGACTTGTCACGCTCCAGCGAGTGCGGGGCAGGCGGCGGTCCAAGCGGGGTGACGTGCCGGTATGGCCCCCACTGCCAGGGGCCTGACCCAGGGTGGTGTGGAGACGGGTGGGTGAAGCCTCTCATAGCTCCTTTGACTCAGGGTTAACTCAGCTGTGACAAACCACCTGGCTTTGAGCGTGACCCAGTTTTACAGCTTGAATAACCAAAGCTGAGTTGGGGAAGGTAGGCAGGTCTGACAGCAAAACCAGGCTTGCAGGGTGAACTTGGGTAGAGCCCCTCAGTTCTCAGACCTTGGGTCCAGGTTCTGGACCCATCTCAAGCCCAGCCCCCCTCCAGCTCCCATATTTATGGATTCTAATCAGCCCAGAACCTTAACACGTACCAACACTGGGGCAAATCACTCTACCTTAGTTGCCTCCACCTGCAAAATGGGGAAGTAAAAGCCCCCACTGCCTGGGTTCGTTGTGACAGGTCTGTAAGGTGACATAATTGCAGTATGTAGCCCTGGGCCCAATGCCCAGGAGACGCTCAACATTTATTTCCACCATCATCCCCACCCCCAACTGTCTAGCACCTGCAACTTCTCACTTCCCTCCTTCCAGAAATATCTGACAGCAGAGAAAAGGTCAGATCTAGTTCTCTGTACCAGGGACACAGAGGAGTAAAGCCCACAGCTCTGTCATTGAGAAGGATCTGAGCACCTGACTAGCACTCACCTAGCAAGAGGTACACGCCTCCTACAGCAAACTAAACAAGGATGGGGTTTGAGTTCAGGAAAGCCATGCTCCCAAGGTCCCTTTCCAGCTGCATGAACCCTCTGAACCTCAGAGTCCTCATCTGCAGAGAAAACAATCATCCCCAGACCACATTTCATCTCCTAAGGGCTTTCTAAACTCTGAAGTCCCACAGGACACCTTCATGATCATTGTCAATTAAGTTAATTCAGATTTGTGCTCAGCTCTACGATTATATTTGAATTGGAACAGTGAAGACTTCCTCAGGCTTTTCCCAGCCTACCTGACCCTAAGAATCACTGAGGACATTCTGAAAATGTAGAATCCTAGGCCCATCCTGGACCAGACAGAGCTGTGGGGCAGGTGGTAAGCATGGTGGGACCCAGGGCCCAGGTGATTAGAGAAATCCACCCATTCTACCCATTCTAGATTGAACAGAATTGCTCAACTGAAACTGAAAAATGGTTAAGCTGAACTTCCAAGGTCAGATAATTTAACAGAAGGCATCACTTTCTGGAGGTTATAAAGTCTTCAGTTTAGGGGCTGGCTCTGTTACTTGGCTATGTTTGGGCCCAGGCTTCGGCCTCTCTGAGCCTATTTGTTCAAAATGGGAACAATTAGACCTGACCGCCAGGCTGAGGTGTGCAATGTCAGGTGTCCTCTCCTTCCCAACTTCCCGACCTCAGATTCTGGGGGCTAACGTGCAATTTTAAGCAAGTGAAGACAGTGAGGATGGGGGGTGGGTACCCGATAGCATCCTGTTAGGACAGGCAGCCGGCCGCCCATTCCCACTTTGGACAGGGCCTGAGTAACGTCTTATTTCCCAATTCCTCAGGACAAAGGCAGTAGGAAACATTTTTCATTCTCACTGCTAGAGAAATAAATCCTTTCAGAGGCACTTACACTCTTGGGAGAAAACTAGAAACACTTCCAAACACAGAGATATGGCAACGAAGCACTCAATCTTGGTAGAGTTGGAGCCCTCTGCCAGGTGTTGGGGGACAGGGAATCTCACCTCATTTGGGGTTCTGAGCTGCTGTGTGGAAGGTGTGAGGTGGGGAGAGCATAGGTCCCACTTCCCCAAGCTTGGGATCTGACTCTAGCTGGACTGGCCCCTTCCTCCCTGCTTCTCTCCCTCCTTCTTTTGATAAATATTTGCTGAGCACCTGCTATGTGCTGACCCTGGCCTCAGCTCCAGGATCTGGTGATGGGCAAACAGATTTGGTCCCTGTTCTCAAGAGCTTAGACCCCATCGACACAGAATGTGAAATGACAAAGGGCACACAGAGATTAACACAATTGTGCTGAGTGATCTGAAGGCTGGGCCCAGGTGTGATGAAAAGGTTCAGCCAGGGAAAGGGAGAGGGGAGACCCAAATCAGACTGAAGAGGCAGTTTGGGAGGATCTTTCTGGAGGAGAAGTACCAGATGGCCACGCTAATCCAGTTAGTTCCTCCCTTACAAATTCTTTACCGCTGCATCTACTTTTCCTGCCTTCTCGGTACTCACAATAAAAATAACCTTTTATGCCATTGTTTGTTCACCCTTGTCGGCCCATATTTATCCCCCACTAGCCTGGAAGCCTCATGAAGGTAAAGACAAAGTCAGTCTTGTTTTCCCCAGAATCCTTCCCAATAAATCTTAAAATGAATGGTGAATGAATGAATGAATGAATGAATGAATGAATGAATGAACCAACAACCCCACTTCCCTGGGCCTCCACCTCCTCATTTCCACTATGGGAATAACAATACCTTTTGGCCAGGTGCCTGGGAGCTCTGGGGCACAGGGCCTGTTTTCAGTGGGCGGGGCTTGGTGCTACTGTAACTGAGGCGGCAGGACATCCGGGGTCGCGGGAATTAGAGGAAACTGACACCTGGACTCCGAACAGATCACTGGAGGACTCTGCCTCAGTCCAGAGGACAAAACAATGTCAAAAGGAATGACAGGGCACAGGAGGAGCCCTCCCTTCAACAACGTGCAGCAAAGCAGGCCCCCAGGTGCCAGTACCAACTGATGCTGTCACCAGACACATTTATGTCACCCATTGGGCCAGTGAGTAGGTGACAAGTTCCCAAACAGGCCCAGGGCCGCCTTCTGATTTCCTTGTTCTTCGAAGCAGGCCTGGGAGGCTGACATTCCTCTGCAAAGAGCTACATGCACCAGGCAGGTGCCAGGTGCCAGGGACCCTGGTCCCATGTAGCCACACCTGCAGGAGGAAGCCTTCCCCAACCAAAGACAGCAACCAGGGACAGTGGAAGGAAGGGGCACTCAAGTCTGCCGTATGGCCCTCCGAGTGGGGGCGGGGGGTGGTGGTGGAGAGACTCATGTCCTGCCCTGGGCCTCAGCTTCCCTGTTGGCTAAGTGACGCTCTTAATTCCTCCCTCACAGATCAAGGTGCAAATCGTAAAGTGCTAAGTGCTACGAGGCAAAGCGGTGAATCTCATTCACCCCTCCTGGCACCAAGTTTTGGATTTGTATATATTGTGTGCTAGTCATCCCCAAAGCCAGCATTTCCGTAAGTGTGGCACCCAGGCCACCGATATGACCCTGGCTGATTTCAGGCGATATGCAGACGGGGTGGTTAAATAGCATTCAACTGCACAGTGTGGTGAATCCCTGCTGAGTTCTCATTTGAACATTCTGAGACCATCAGAGAAGTCTCAGGCGGTGCTATTCCGTGGCCGACCTCTCATCCTTCTGCCGCTGGCCAATACCTACCCGACCCCCTTTTTTTAATAGATGCAACTTAGGCAGGCACCAGCTAGCTAGAACGGAACAACACTGCAATTATTGGTATCTATTTCTGGCAGGCGATACCGATTCGCTACTTTCAAAGATGTTATACAGCTACCTTTCTTAAATAAAAATATGGTTAAAAAACTGACGACTTGAAAGAAAAATGACTGGGGTGCCGGGGTGGCTCAGTGGGTTAAAGCCTCTGCCTTCGGCTCAGGTCATGATCTCAGGGTCATGGGATGGAGGCCAGTATCCGGCTCTCTGCTCAGCAGGGTGCCTGCTTCCCCCCCCCTCTCTGCCTGCCTCTCTGCCTACTTGTGATCTCTCTCTCTCTCTGACAAATAAATAAATAAAATAGAAAGAAAGAAAGAAAGAAAGAAAGAAAGAAAGAAAGAAAGAAAGAGAAAAGAAAGAAAGAAAAAGAAAAGAAAGAAAAGAAAAGGAAGGAAGGAAGGAAGGAAGAAAGGAAGAAAGAGAAAGAAAGAAAGAAAGAGAAAAGAAAGAAAGAAAAAGAAAAGAAAGAAAAGGAAGGAAGGAAGGAAGGAAGAAAGAAAAAGAAAGAAAGAAAAAAGAAAGAAAGAAAGAAAGAAAGAAAGAAAGAAAGAAAGAAAGAAAGAAAGAAAGAAAAAAGAAAGAAAGAAAGGTGACTAATAATACAAGTTGTTTAGGAATATGCCCCCAGCTATGGAGCTGGGGCCAGAATGGCGGAAGGCTGGAAAGTACGGAGTGCAGTTCCCACCTCTGCCAGTGACAGGCACATCTAAGCCCCTCCTGCTCTCTTCCTCCTGGCACATGGCCTGCCTGGGTCTCCTGGCGGCTCCTGCAGCTGGGTGGGATAGTGTCCCCAGGTCAGGACAGAAGTGAAGGCGCTGTATCCACACCTTCCACCTAGCCCTCCACATTGTCCCCTTCTCTCCCCACTGCCAGGCCTAGGAGAAGATCCAACATATCCTCAGGGAGGACTGAGCCACAAGATGGAAGGAACCTGGGTCTCCGGGTACTTGTGAGGGGCAGAGCTCCCCCAGCCACTCTGGGACTTTACATGAGCGTGAAATGAACATCTGTTGTATTATATCACTGTGATTTTCAGGTTGTTTATGGAAATTTGCTGACAGAGGGGCTAATATAAAGGAGGCCTGCCAACCTGGAAATCTTCTGTGACAGTCTGATTTCCTTTTTTTCTGTAACAAATAATTACTGAGTACCGAACAGATGCCAGGCAGTCTGAAGGGCTTTATGGAGACAAGCTCAATTAGCCCTCATGACAATCCTGGGAGCCAGGCACTACTGATGATTTGGCTTGGCTTGGCTTGCAATGAGGCAAAGGACGCTCAGAGGTGTGAAGCGTCTCAGCCAAAGTCAAACATTTGGGAAGCAGTCCAGCCAAAACTTGAAGCCAGGACTGCTGGAGATGGACAGAGGCCTTCCTCCGCCTGATGCCATGCACCTCTGCTGAGCACATCACCCAGGGACGGCCATGCCCCATGTGCAAGTCACCGGGCTGGGTCCTGTAGGAGGGAGCACAAGGGTGACATGGCCACAGGCTGGAGTCCTTGCAGCCAGACAGGAGGGGAGCAGGGAGGCATGGAGCACAGAGACAGATGGAGAGAGGAGGGGCCGGCACAGCCAGGGAGGGCATCGCCACTCAGGAAGAACTGGAAAGGCTTCCTGGAGGAGGTGGTGCTTACGCCTGGCTGAGGACGGTGGGTGAGATTTCAGCAGAGCCAAGAGCCGCCTCCTGGATCCACAGGAATTGGCTCAGGACAGGCCTACCACCCTGTCTTCTGTAAGGGGCCTACAGAAGATTCAGACAAATTTTTAAAACACCTCAAAGTAGCCAATAAGGAATGAGTATCTGGGGGAAATAAACTTAGGCTCAAGGGTAAGTAAGTGAATAAATAAATAAAGACCTCTCCGCACTGGATGAAATACTCCCAGTCCTTCCAAGATTTCTCTTACAGGGGCGCCTGGGTGGTTCAGTCAGTTAAGTATCTGCCTTCAGCTCAGGTCATGATCCCAGGGTTCTGGGTTCGAGCCTCGAGGCAGGCTCCCTACTCAGCAGGGATCCTGCTTTTCCCTCTGCCTCTCTTCCTTGTTCATGCTCTCTCTCTCAAATAAATAAAAGTTAAAAAAAAACCAAAACACGTTATTCTTACAGGCCTTGTTCTCGGCTCCTCTTTCAAAGAGCCCGGGGTACGTTGGAAAGAATGTCAATGGTAGTGTCAGACCACTCCACGCCGCGCTGCTAGCTTCTACCCCCTCCAGTGAGCTAGGTGGTTCCCACTGCAGTGCCCTTCCCTACAAGACGACAAGTCCACAGTCCGCAAGGTGGGGAGAAATACAGCGGATCCAGAGGGGCAATACGGGGGCAGCTGGGCCGTGCAGCCGGGCCGTGCAGCTCGCACCAGATGAAGGTGAAACGCCACCAGTGACATCACGGGGTACTCTGCCAGGATGCACTGAAAAAGGCGTTCTGCTCACAACCCAGTCTAATCTTGAGAAAAGAGCAGGCCAATCTGGACTGAAGGCCATTCTTGAGGACACCTGGACAACACTCCTCAAGGCTGCCAAGGTCATGAAAAACAAGAAGGACTGAGGAATTGTCCCCAGCCATAGGGGACTGGGGAGTCACAACTACTGGATGCAATGTAGGATCTTGAATTAAATCCTGGAGCAGTAAAAGGACAAGAGTGGAAAACAGGTGAAATCCAAATAAGGTCTGGATTTTGCTTAATAATAATGTACCAATATCAATTTTTTAGTTGCAACAGATTTGGTCACGCTTGGTGTGAATCATGAGGAAAGCCAGATAGCGGTAACTGTACTATCTTTACAAGTTTTCTGTAAATCTAAGTTATCCCAAAATAAAAAGTGCATTTAATTAAAAAGAGCGAGAGAGAAAGAGAAGCAAATGCCAGAACAAAAACAAGTCTCGTGAGTTTGTGGGTTGAGGAGGCGGGGATTTCTGTTTGACCCAGTGCCGTATATCCCCCAGCTTCTAGAACTGAGCCTGGCACACTGTAGGACCCCAATAAATATGTCCAAAGAACTGGCTTCCCCACTGTAGCCCACTCCTGCCTGCCGATGGGGACTACAGAGACCAGCCCCACCTGCTCCCCACTGGAAGGGTTGCACCCCTCTGCCTGGCTCCCCAGCAGGAGCTCACTGGTGGTAATCTGCCCACAGACGTGTATTGCAACAGGAAATGATCACCCAGGCCTGGCCTCCTCTATAGTGACCCAGAATTCCTCCAAGGCTTCCAGAGAAACAAACTGTAAGCACAACTAACCAGGTGGCAGATAACATGGGCCACAGCAACTTCTTGCTAGAAATGTCTCCAAAGGCAAGGGAAACAAAGGCAAAAATGAACTGTTGGGACTTCATCAAGATAAAGTTTTTGTGCACCAAAGGAAACAGTCGACAAAACCAAAAGACAACTGACAGAATGGGAGAAGATATTTGCAAATGCCATATCAGATCCAAAATCTGTAAAGAACTTATCAAACTCAACACCCAAAAAACAATCCAATCAAGAAATGGGCAGAAGACATGAACAGTCATTTCTCCAAAGAAGACATCCAGATGGCCAACAGACACATGAAAAAATGTTCTACATCACTCGGCATCAGGGGAATACAAATCAAACCCACAGGGCGCCTGGGTGGCTCAGTGGGTTGATGCCTCTGCTTTCGGCTCGGGTCATGATCTCAGGGTCCTGGGATCGAGGCCCGCATCGGGCTCTCTGCTCAGCGGGGAGCCTGCTTCCCCCTCTCTCTCTCTGCCTGCCTCTCTGCCTCCTTGTGATCTCTCTCCCTCTGTGANAAATAAAAAAAATCTTAAAAAAAAAAAAAAAAAAAAATCAAAACCACAATGAGATACCACCTCACACCTGTCAGAATGGCTCAAATCAACAATACAAAAAACAACAGCTGTTGGTGAGGATGCGGAGAAAGGGGAACCCTCCTACACTGTTGGTGGGAATGTAAGCTGCTGCAGCCGCTTTGGAAAACCATATGGAGTTTCCTCGAAAAGTTCAAAATAGAGCTACCCTACAACCCAGCAATTGTACTACTGGGTATTTACCCCAAAGATACAAATGTAGTGATCCGAAGGGGCACCTGCACTGAATGTTTATAGCAGCAATGTCCACAATAGCCAAAACATGGAAAGAACCTAGATGCCCATCAACAGATGAATAGGTAAAGAAGATGTGGTATAGACAGACAATTGAATATTATGCAGCCATCAAAAGATGAAATTTTGCCATTTGCAATGATGTGGATGGAACTAGAGGGTATTATGCTAAGTGAAATAAGTCAATCAGAGAAAGACAATTATCATGTGATTTCACTCATATGTGGAATTTAAGAAACAAAACAGAGAAGTGTAAGGGAAGGGAGGGAAAAATAAAACAAGACAAAATCAGAGAGGGAGACAAACCATAAGAGATTCTTAATCATAGGAAACAAACTGAGAGTTGCTGGCAGGGAGGTAGGTGGGGGGATGGGGTAACTGGGTGATGGACATTAAGGAGGGCACATGAGGCCGCCTGGGTGGCTCAGTGGGTTAAAGCCTCTGCCTTCGGCTCAGGTCATGATCTCAGGGTCCTGGGATCAAGGCCCGCATCGGGCTCTCTGCTCAGCGGGGAGCCTGCTTCCCCCTCTCTCTNGGTCATGATCTCAGGGTCCTGGGATCAAGGCCCGCATCGGGCTCTCTGCTCAGCGGGGAGCCTGCTTCCTCCTCTCTCTTTGCCTGCCTCTCAGCCTACTTGTGATCTCTCTCCCTCTGTGAAATAAATAAATAAAATCTTTAAAAAAAAAAAAAGGAGGGCACATGATGTGATGAGCACTAGGTGTCAGGTAAGACTGATGACTCGCTGAACTTTACCTCTGAAACTATTAATACACTCTACGCTAATTAATTGAATTAAAAAAAAAAAAGATGGCGCATAACATCAGGCATGTCCATGGAGCAGCCCCCCCAAACTTCAGGGTGATAACACTTGCTGCCAGGGCACAAGAGTGTGGTTAAGAAAGTCAGCTCTGGCATCACAGGTGAGCCCTCAAGTCTCAGCTGTGTTACCTGCAGTTTGAGTGACGTTAGCTAAGTCCTGTCCCTCCTTTCCGCCCAGCATCCTCACCAGACAAACGGGAATAATAAATGGCTCTTACCCAATATGAGGATCAACTGAGGGAATCCCAGGAAGGCTTTTAGCCAGGCACTTGCTAAATGGGGACTATTATGGGCACTGTTGTTATCACAACACAGTCCTGAGAAGTCACCTGCAAGATACACCCTGGAGGCTGAAGGTATTAAAGGGTCTGGAGCAAGGGAGTATCACTCAAGTTGAGCTTTGGCCAGCCCTACGACTGCTGGAGAGGAAGGCTGGGTCCAGTGGCAGAGCTGCTCATGCCATCCCAGCATCACCCCAAGGAGGGAAGCCCCCATGGCCCAGGGCTGCCTCTACCCAAGCCCACGGATCCCTCACTTCTCTGCCTCAGGCTCCAAGACCAGTAGACTACCTCCAATAGTCCTGGGGTTCTGCCCCAAGTCCTGTCCACCCAGCCAGCACGTGGTCACACTGGTAGGTGTGACACACAGGCTGCCTGCTGCCAGCCACAGGCCACTGTCGGCCCCTGGAAGGTGTTGCTTTGGCCCAGGATCCTCTTCCACAAAAATAAAATCGGAAATGATTCCTAACCATTTTCACACAATTTAGAAGATTTTCATCATTTCCTAAAAAGAGGGAAATCTGAAGAGCACCGAACCACAGAGCTGCATTGGAGCTGCCCCCGACGGAGTGCGGCTCTCCCAGGGGTCCAAGCCCACACCAAATCACCCTCCCTGCCTGGGCCTGGGGGCTTCAGGGTATGTGACCGACCGTTTACTCTCTCACCACACAGCTATATGTAGACGTTTCTCCCAAGAAGACATACGACTGGCCAACACAAACACGAAAAGCTCTTCATCGTCACTGGTCATCAGGGAAATGCAAACCAAACCCACAATGAGATAGCACCTCACAGCTGCTAGGATGGCCACTGTCTGAAGTGTTGGCGAGGACCTAGGGAAAGGGGAACGCTCGTGCGCTGCGGGTAGGAAGGCAAACTGGTGCAGCCACGCTGGGAAACAACAGTATGGAGATTCTTCAAAAAGTCAAAAATAGGAACACTCTATGACCCAGCAATCCTGCGACTGGGTATTTATGCAAAAGAGCTGAAATCAGGATCTTGAGGAGATATCTGCATCCCCACGCTTAGTGATGCATTAGTCACAATAGCCAAGATGTGGAAACGACCTAAACGTCCACAGACAGATGAACGGATCAAGAAAACATGGTACAGATGTACCGTGGGGTATTATTCAGCCTGAAAAAAGAAAATCCTGTCATATGCAACAAGATGGATGACCGTGAGGGTGTTAGGCTAAGTGCAACAAGCTAGTCGCAGAAGGACAGCTACTACGTGATATCCCCCTTACGTGAGGTATCTGACACAAAGAAACTTGTAGAAATAGCGAGAGGAATGGTGGGTACCAGGGCTGGGGAGAGGGGGAAACGGGGAGCTACTCTTCAAGGGGTATACAGTTCCAGTCATACAAGATGAGTACGCTCCAGAGGTCTGCCGGACAGCCAATAGTTCATACTATTCCATGCTTAAAAATTTAACAGGGTAGATCTCACCTTAAGCATTCTTACCACAATTTTTTAAAAAACTGAATTAGTAGTGGGACCCCTGCAGTGATAGTATGAGAGTTTCTTACGGTGATAGGACTGTTGCGTATCTACATAGGGTTGGGGGTGGTTCTATGGCAGAATGTCTTGAATTTAGCAGAGGAACACACCAAAAGTCAATTTTTTGTAAAACTAAAAGAGAAACTAAAGAAAATAAATTACTAACAACTGTGTCTATCTTGTGGCGTCAGGGTGACTTTTAAATCCAATGACACGCCTTGCCCAGCATAGCACTCAACCTATGGCAAGGCATTGCTAGTAAGATTACTATTGCCTTCTTTCCTGCTCCAGAGAGATTCCGGCCCCGGACTGGAATGTAAGAAAGAAAAGCAAAGGCCATGGAGGGGTTCCTGCTACAACAGGATTCAATGTTTCAGGGACCTGTGACTGCACTTTGGTTTTGTAACAGCCAGGCTTTTCATCCCCGGTAGGGTTTCCACCTTTTGGAGAAACAGAACATTTAATCCATTTCAAAGGGATCTTGTTTCCCGTCCAGCTGTGCTGCCCAGTGGGATCCAGAAGGGGCTCCAAGGGGAGGATTCCAAAGGCAGGTGTACACCAGGCCCCAGGGCCCCTGGATGCACCAGCTGTGCGATCCATCATCTCTGAGGTCGATTTCCCTGGATGTAAAACAGGAACAATAATGCCCACTAAGGGTGAGTAGATTTGTAAAGCACCTCCGTAACCCCTAGCTCTCGGCAGGACAGGGAATCCTGAGTTTCTCTTGCTTCTCCCAAGGTCCAACACTTATAAAAACAAATACATCTAGTGTTAGAGGGGTTTTTTTTTTCCTGTCCTACACTTTTCCCGCATATATTACCAATGTAATTAAGTTAACAGACCTGAATGTGAAAGTTGACAACAGACAATTAGGCTAATTACTATTTCCTTAAAGAATTAATTAGGGCTGTTTCCCACTCTATATTCTGAGAAATGATACTGGCAGCCTTGTGAACAACAGGGTGGCTTTGACAATCAGTTTAGCAAAAGCTGGACTGAACCAAGTGATCTGGCTTCCTCTTGTGCAGGACTTCTCAGTGCCTTTAGAAAGGGACACACGTGTTGTGAGTCTCCAAGCACAGGATGCCGTATGCAGCACAGAATGAAACACACTGTGTCAAGAGGGTCACATAGAGCAGGACTTTGGCAACCTTCCCACACGTCCAGATCACCTGGGGAGCTTATTAAACCACAGATTCAGATTCCAGGTGGGCACTGGGATCCTGCATTTCCCAGGGGCTCCTGGGTGATGCTGAAGCTACTGGTCTGGGACCACACTCTGAAGAGTAAGGACATCAGTGGAAAGGTAAGACCACTTATCGACCCCCTGACCAGTGGGGAACAGTCCCAGAAGGGGGAAATGGTTTGCTGAAGGTCACACGGGAGTGACAGGTGGGACCAGACTCCACTCCCAGCCTTTACTACCCTAGAACTCTTGGCCCTGCTTCCTACGGGTTCTCCAGATTCTGAGCAATCTTCTTAGTCTCTATCGTGCGCTGGAATCATGTGAGGGCCTTTAAAAAAACACTGCTACCTGCCCCCCAACCTCAGAGCCTGACGATTAGGTCCAGAGTGTAGTCTGAGTTGGGGGACTTTTTTAAAGCTCCTCCAGTGATTCTAATGCACAGCCAGTGTTGAGGGCCACCAATGTAGAGGCGGTGGGCGAGCCTCCCCCTGGACGCCCTCCTCACACCCTGCCCGCACCTCTAATGCCTGAAGGAAACCTCCCAGCCTCAAATCCAAAATAAACTAGGGAAAGATGACCAGATGGGAAACGGCACTTGACAGGGCCACAGCTGGCCAAAGTCCTGTCTCAAGATATTAGGTATCATAGTCAAGAATCCCGACTGCCTTGAGAGGAGAGATTTCCGGCTCACTCCATGTCCAGATGAGCAGGTAAACATACGTTCGTTCTAGGCTTTAAAGCCCAAGTGGCCAATGCGGGAAAACCTGGACCCTCCACAGTGAGATACTCTAAGTTAGTGTGAGACGGTTAGCGGGCGTCTTTAGAGACAATTTCCGAATCGGGTGTCAGGCCAAATGAGGCTGGTTAAAAAGAAGAAAAAAAAAAGAAAGAAAAAAGCTGATGACTTTAAGCTTCTTAATGAGCACAGTAGGGGAAGAATTAGAGATGAGAAAGCCAGTGAATCCAATTAGAGGAGATTTCCATGCTCTCTGAACTTGGTGAATGGAAGGGGAAAAGCTTTAGAGATGAGCCTCCAGCCAAAAAACGGGGCTCTGGAGCCAGAGGGCAGCAGTTCAGCCCTAGCACCTTCTGCTGATCCACATTGCTCCTGTACCTCAACTGGCTTATCTGTAAAGGGGGACAACGCTGTCTGTGTGGCAGGGGTACTGTGGGATTAAAGGAGTTGATATACGTAAGATCCTTACAACACTGTCAGGTCACTAGTCACTAGTAAGTGCTCAATAAACACAAAATGCTGGCTTCAGTTTTCACATCATTTTTCCTCTGGCCTAATCTTCAGCTCCCTTTTGCCGTCATTTTTAAGCCCATTTATGATTTTAAAAATTGTTGTAAAGTAGTTGTAAAGTAGCCACTGTGTGGCTTAGTCAGTTCAGTGTCTGACTCCTGGTTTTAGCTCAGATTGTGATCTCAGGGTCGTGGGATCGAGCCCCACATCAGGCTCCACACTCAGTGTGGAAGTCTGCTTAAGTTTCTCTCTCCTTCTCCCTCTGCCCCTTCCCCCATATGCTCTCGCTCTCTCTCAAATAAATAATCCTTAAAAAAAATTGTATAGTATGTTTCTGTCAGCTTCCCCAAGCTCTTTCTGGAATAAGGCAGGGTAGAAATACACTCAAGTTAGCTAACTGCTGAGTGTTAACTATGTGCTCAGGGCCCCCTGTGGTGGCTGGAGCTTAGCCTGGTGCAGAATGAGGGGGGGCTCCAGGTCCGCAGGGCCCCTCTCAGACAAAGCCACATGAGGAGCTGAGGAATTCATACTTGATCCTCAGAGCAAGGGACCCTGGTTGAAGGTTGAAACCAGGACATGAGAAAATCAGGTTAACTGTAGAAAGCTTTACTATATAAAAAAACAAAAACAAAAAAACAGGTTAGCTTTAGAAATCTCACTCGGGGTTCTCTCAGGAAGGTCTGGGGTCTCCTGGAGGAAGGCCAGGGTGAGACACAATGGAGGCTGAGCCACGGCACTGCTGCAGGGCTGGCTTCATGGGCCTGTGACCTACAGTCAGGTGGGGGGAGGGGTCCATGCTTATTTTAATGTTCTGCGGTCACTGTCCTGAAATCCGCACGATTTTTCCAACAAGCGGTTCTGCATTTTCATTTGGCACTGGGCCCCACACATTACAGAGCTGACCCTACCCCGCAGGGAGAACTCTCTTGCCCCTACATCCACCCTACAAGGCAAGGCAGTGAAGGTTACCACTTGTCTTTAAAATGAAGAACCCGAGGCTCCGACAGGGTAAACTAACTGTCCCGTGGCTTGGCTGGTAGGTGACAGGCCAGCAGCACACCCAGGGCTTAGGGGTTCAACTCGGGGGCCTCCACCGCGGGAAAGCCAGCCATCTCTGCCATCTGAAAGCTGTACTCAGGCTCCTCTGGACCCCCAGGCTGCAGGCACTGCCCCCCACCCCACCCCAGGCCGAGTGAGAGGTAGGTGCTGCTGACCCCTGCCAGCCGGAACTGGGTACGGTCAGGGCCAACACCCACGGATCTGGGTCAGGAGGCCAGTTCCACAACAGCAACTGGCCAGCGATTAATGAAACAATTCAACAGGAGCTAAGCAAACACAAGTAATCTTTGCAAACCCAGGATCCTGCCTCCCCAACCCCCAAAAACAACTTAGAGCAAATTCAAGGAAGGAAGGGGGAAAATTCTCCACCACCAGCTGAAAATCTGCCCAGTAAAGAAGAGTTGGCGTATCAAATCACACCATGCCTTTGACTTCCTTAACAGACCCTGAGAGGCATTTCCAAGAGCTAGTTTGGCTCAGGTGCTGTTCTAGGCACTGGAGTTACAGCAGAGAATAAAACAGATAAAAATCTTTGCCCTAGGGAGCTCCTGTTTTAAGGGGAGGGAGAAAGAGAATAAGCATCATAATTAAGTGAATTACACAGTGCTAGGAAATACAGGTGCTTACATGAAATAACACAAATAATGAAAATAGTGGCCAAAATTTATTGGGTGCTTACTGTGTCTAAATGCTTTACACACATTGACTTGTTTAATCCTCTCAACAATGGGTACTGTTCTCAAGCCCATTTCACAGACAGGAGAACACAGAGAAGGTAAGCTGCACAAGGTCCCGTAGGCACTAAGGGAAAAAAGGAGTATTGATAAGAAAGGGCTAGAGGGCAAGAGATTGCTACACACACGCACACACACACACCTCCTTCTGATTCTGGTGGGCTGTAAGGCCAGCAAAATAGGCAGGAAGCCTGGTTTTCTTCCAGGCCTCCAACTGGGGGAGGGGGTCCCATCACAGTATGCCCCTCTCCCTTCCCCCACAGTTCTTAAGAGATCTGACAGGATTGTGGGACCCTCCAAGCCTTCCCTTTGCTTCCAGAGCTATGGCTGTGGAGCTAACTTAAGCCCCGAGTTCAAATCCCAGCTCCACCAGCTCACTAGTATATGGCCCTGGGCAAACAGTTTCTACTTGGCAGCCTCCCATTCCTTTGATTTAAAATAGAGATCAAACTCCCTGTCGCAGGTGACAAGGGAACAGACTTCAAGTCTGCGCCTCGCAGTGCTTTGTGCAGGGATAGATGCCTTCCTCCCTTCTCTCCAGTGCTGGGCGGGCAGGGCTGCACGGCCCCAGATCTGCAACTGCGGGCCACGTGGCAGGGCCTGAGCACGGTAAATATCTGATGAATGAACACTGAAGAGGAAGAAGGTGTGTGGGATGGTGGAACCTTCCTTAGAAACTGAGCCCTGGAGTTAACAGATCTTAAAGTGTGGGTTACTAGGCACAAATGGCTTGTCCTCTAAAGCTCAAATGCAAAGTGGTGAAATCTACTCTCACCGTCCTGTGGTAAGCCCAAGCCCTCCGGAAAATTTATTAAAACAAGACCTCACTAAGCTGGGGCCCCCATGGCACCAGGGCACTCCAGACCTCCAACTCAAGGGGCACCAGGTCAGAAGCTGTGTATGACCTGGAGCCTCAACTTCCTCCTCATAAGCGGTTAGGTGCAGAGTGAAAGGATTAAATGACCAAAAGTAGCGGTTTCCCCCAACAAAATCAAAATCACTGGAAACTACTAAATCACTAGGGGATGGGGCTGGGGAGGTCAGGAATCCTTATTATCAGCTTGCGTAAGGGGGAGGCTTTGTGGAACCAGGAATCCATGTGCCAACCACAGTTTGCACAGCCCCGATGCTGGGGGTCAGTGTAAGGACTGCCCCCCGATTCCATCAGAGGACCTTTCCTTCTTTGGAACAGCCCTGGATCTGCAAGCATTTGTCTGAGACCCTGGTGCCAGTGTCTGGGTTTCATGGAAGGGGCAGGAAGCTGGCAGATGTTTGCAGATGGCATGGGTGCCCAGGAAAGGCTGGAGTACCACATCAGCCAGTGCCTGGGGGTCACTGCCAGGCTTTTCTTCCTGGGAAGGCTGTCACTGTACCCTGACTTCACTCTCACTGTGGGGAGGGAAGGGGCAGGTGAGGAGGAAGAGTTCCCTCCTGTGAGAGAGGCATCAGAATCCCCATTTGTAGATGAAGAAACAGCCTCATGGAGAAGCCCCCCATCTACTGACATCCCGCTTCTGAGCTCTAAACCCTACACGCGTCTGAATTCAATGCTTCTCATGCATCCAATCCTCACAGGTGAGGACCTTATTTCAGCTCCAACCTGCAGGTAGCGAATTTTAGAGATACTGAGAGGGTTCAGATACTTGCCCAAGTCATCCCTTTGCACAGCTGAGGAGAGGTCTGAACCTAGGGCCTTTGCCCCTAACTTCCAGAATCTACCGAGCTGCTCAGTGGAAGGCGCAGAGCCAGGATTCTAATCCAGCTCTTCACCACACTGAAGCCCTGCTATTCTCCTGGCCAGACCCCCACAGTGTAGCTGTCTCAGGCCAGGGCATTTTCTGGGGTTCCATATCTCAAAGGAAAGTCTGGCGGAGACCCCTTCCCAGGCTGGCTTTCAGAAGGCCTAACCCAGCACAACGTGGACCATGAGGCTGCTGGACCCCACAAAGGACCCATTGTAGTGACTGCAAAAAGCCAAGGCCAGACCAGGCTGGGCCCTCTGGGGAGCCCTGCCCATGGCTCCTGGCCTGCTCCCCTTCCCATGGTGCCCCCATACCCAGAGAACAGGATGGGGACTGGCAGAGGCCTCCTGTTCAGCCTAGGCTGGGGCAGCCTCAGCCTATGGAAACCTAAAACCCTCCAGCTGCTGCCAGGCGGTCATGGGGCTGCAGACCCCTGCTGCTCCCCGGGGGCTCCCCGGAGGTGCCCCGGACGCACCTGTCAGCAGGGGCGGGGTCCACGGAATGAGGCTCCATAGATGGCAGGAGGGGGGATGGCTCGTTTGCTCCCAGCTGGGGGCGTGAGTTAATCTCTTCCCCAGACTGGGGGGCGGGGGGAGGAGATGCGGGTTTCTGTGGTGTCGGGCCAGGCTGGGGAGGGGGCTCGGTGGAGGGAGGGGTG
>LNAC01000017.1:3134935-3154185 GCA_002007465.1 Ailurus styani
GGGCCGGGAGGGGGAGGGGCGGGCCTTCGGAGTCGCGGCTGGAGGGGGAAGGGCAGGGAACCCCCAAAGACGCTTTCGTGCCTTCGAAACCTTCCTTCACTTTCTCTCCGTGGCCTTGGGCAAACCTCAGCCTCTCGGAGTTCTTTGCATTTGTAGAACAGTTTCCTTGAGTTGTGAGGATTAAATGAATGAACGATCCAGATTTGAGTCGCGCACGACGTCTAGCTCTGAGAAGGGAGGAGGCCAGTCAGGCAGTCCTAGATTTGTGAAGTGGACCCACCATTTCCCTGCTCTGCCTGTCTGGGAAAGACATTTGGCATCTCGGAGCCCCCACTGCTTTCCACGCCTGCACAAAGAGGCTGATGACATTGGAGGGGCTTTTTCCTGGTGGTCTGATGAGAAAGTTGGGAGACTGGCTTAGTGCAGTGACTGACACCGGGTAAGGGCTCAATCACTCGATGCGGTGGACCAGATAGCTGTCTCTGCTTCCATCTTCCACTTACGGTTCATTTGAATGGTTTTCATTGTGAGCTGGCTGTGAGCCAGGTCCCTCCAGGGCATGCTGGTTGTCTCGGGCAGATTGCAACCGGCTCTGTGAGGTGGCCTTGCATAGACCTCTGTGAGCCTCAGCTTCATCCTGCAAAATTCACAGGGACTAGGCATCTCCCTCCAGGATGGGTGGATTAGAGGAGATAGTAGTTGAGGTAAGGCCAGACTGGTATAAGGAAACCAATTCTGAACTTCCCCTGGGGTTCTGTTGCTGGCTCCACCTCCAAGCTTTCCATCACAGGGCTTGAAAAATCCCAGGGGAGGCAGGTGAAGGCTCATGTTCTAAAAGCAGGGCCAGAGGGCAGTTTCCTCATCTATAAATAGCGGTAAACCACGGTACCTGTTCCTCTGGGAGGATTCAGAATGCAGGGTGCCAACACTGAGTCTGGCCAGGTGGGGCCAACGAACCAAAATCTTCCCCTGGAGATATACCACGGCCTGATCAGTTGCCTCTCCCTCCCTCTGACCTCCAGCGTTTCTTTCTTTCTTTCTTTTTCTTTCTTTCTTTCTTTCTTTCTTTCTTTCTTTCTTTCTTTCTTTCTTTCTTTCTTTCTCATTCATTCATTCATTCATTCAGCAAGTGGCCTGGTACTTTGGACAGACAGGAAATCAGCCTGAACTGGAAGTCTGGGATAGCAAGAAGGGTGTAAGTACCTTCCGTGGCCTGCCACCACACCCAAACCACTGTTTGTCGACCCTGTGCAGGAGGGGAGTCATGCAGTGGTGGGCTTTTGACCACATATCCTCTCTCCTCAAAATGTGGTCCACATTCTATCTGGTGGTAGTCTACAGGCCAGCTGCATCATGGGGCAAATTCTAGGTCCCAGTCCTATTGAATCGGGTGTGCACTTAGCATGATCTCCAAGAGATTTGTTGGCACGTTGAAGTTTGAGAGGCACTGTCATTAAGGACCTTGCTAGTGGAAGCAGACAGGGATGGGGTTTGCCTTGGCTATTCCTTTTGCCTGGAGTACTTTCTTCTTTGTCTTCCATCCTGCTATATGGGCAGAGAATGTGCATGTCCCTCAATATCTATTCTCCCTATCTTCGTAACTATTAACCACGTGAACAGCGCCCAGACTCTGGAACCACACTACATGGGTTCATGTTCCAGGTTGTCCACTTATTGACCTGTTTTACATCTGTATCTCAGTTTCCCCATCTGTAAAATGGGCAAGAGTAGTACCTTCCTTGCAGATCTGTTGTGAGTATGAAATGAGTTGATACATGTCAAGGACTTAGGACAGTGCTTGGCACAGAGTCATGCAAAATAAGGTTGACTATCGTTGCTGTTTTTGCATGGTGATGGAGCTCTAATGTTTGGCTGGGCATATGGGTGCTCAGAAGGAAAGTTGCGTTTTTCAGCTTCCCTTGCAGCTAGGTGTGTTCATGTGACTAAGTTCAGGCCATTGAGATGTAAGGGGAAGAATTTTGTGGCAGCTTCAGGGATAGATGGTCTATATTACCCTCTGTCTCTGTGTCCCTTTCTCCATATGACTACCCAGAATGTGGATGCCACCATCCTGTACACCTGGTGAAGATCATGCAGAGCAGAGCAACAAGGTAGAAGGAACCTGGATCCCTGCCTCTGAGTGGCACAGTCCCTGTCCTCAAACAGCTTCCCAGACATC
The DNA here is from genome assembly GCA_002007465.1 of Ailurus styani. Classification (NCBI taxonomy): domain Eukaryota; kingdom Metazoa; phylum Chordata; class Mammalia; order Carnivora; family Ailuridae; genus Ailurus; species Ailurus styani. The sequence continues at coordinate 3,137,115 of LNAC01000017.1, forward strand.
TAAACAAGAGAGAAATAAACATCTCTCTTGTTGAAGCTACCTTTATTTTGGATTTTCTGGCATTTGCACATGAACTTAATGCTAATACACCTGTTCAGACTAGTTAATGACACGACAGCTCAAATCTGACATGCAGAATTGGCCAGGACCCCCATTACATGTTTGCGTGGCCCCTGTAGTTTTCCTTGGGAGACCATGTCACCATTTGCCATTAGATTATTGTTAATTGGCTAATGTCTACCTCCCCATCTTGACTGGAAGCTCTCCAGGGAGGATGGATGTCTGTTTGCTCACTCTTGTATTCCAACATCCAACCAGAGCCCGCACATGGCGGAAGGACAATAATTCTGTGTTGAAGGCTGGGTTGGCTTTGCCAGGGAAGTAGCCCTTCCCACTGAACAGAGAGGATGGGGAGGGGAACACATCCACAAGGATCCCTGTGGGGACTGTTGGGGTCGTGAAGGCTGCCAGTCCCAGGTGATCCATCTGCCCAAAAGACAGTGGGAGATAGGACTAAGGAAATCAGGTTATGTGCTGCAGGATGTGGGAAAGTTCTGGATCTTTTTGACCAGTGGAGTGACTTCATTAAAATTGAATTTTAGGACTACTAATCTTGTAGGACCCTATGGTAGCCAGCCTCCAGTGATCCTCCTCTGATGTTCCCATGCCCTTGTGTAATCCTCCCACAACAAACAGGACTGACTTGGGTAACCAACAGGACATTGCAGAAATGACAGCGTATGACTCCTGAGCCAAAGTCACAAAGGCCATTGAGGCTTCTGCTTCGGCTCTCTTGAATCACTTATTGTGGAGGAAGCCAGCTCCTATGTCACAAAGATACTCAAGTCCTGTTATAGAGGGGTCCTTGCGGCCAGGAAATGAGGCCTCCCATCAACAGCCATGGGAGTGAGCCACCCTGGAAGGGGCTCCTGAGCCCCAGTCAAATCTTCAAGCCGCTGTTCTGGCCCACGGCTTAACTGCAACCTCACAAAAGACCCTGGGTCAGAACCGCCCAGCCAAGCTGCCTCTGAATTCCTGGCCCTTAGAAACTGTGCGAGATAATCAATGTTTATTTTAAGCCCCAAATTTGTGGGTAATCAGTTACACAGTGGTGCAATGAATATAGGCTCAATCCCCATTTGTTTTTCTATCAGCACCTTCTCCCTGTCTTCCTCCACCTCACGCCCAGCTAGCCAGTCAGACCATACCCTAGATGAGTGACCTGGACACATTGCTTCACTAGCTGGGTGTCTGAGTATGAAATGAAGGATAATAATACCTTGTCTGTGGCAGGAAGCCTCTAAAATCGCCACCCTAATCAATCCACCTCCTGGGATTCATACCCTTGTGTAATCCTCTTCCGTAGAGTATAAGCCAGACTTATGATTCACTTCTAAAGAACAGAATATGGCAGAATACGTGGCATGTTCCTCCTCAGACTAGGTTGTCAAGAGATCACGGCTTCTGCCTTGGGCCCTCTGATTTCCTTAGTCCTACCTCCCAACCCTGCAGGGGTTGCCCTGGACGAGCCAGCTGCTGTATCGTGGGCAGCCCTGTGGAGAGGACCTCGGGAGTTAGCCGGGGTGTGAGAGGCCCGTGTGAGGCCTGACAACAGCCCTGTGAGGGAGCTTGGAAATGGACCTGGCAGCCTCAGCTGAGCTTTGAGGCGACTGTGGCCCCAGTGACCAGCTTGATTGTGACCTTGTGAGAGACTATGACCCTGCAGCATCCAGCTGAACTGTGTGTGGATCCTCGGAGATAACATGTGTTTGCTGCTTTAAGCCACTAAGTTTGGGGTGATTTGTTAAACAGCCTAACAAGTGCGTGATCCTAAAAGCCTGCTGTGGGGCGCCTGGGTGGCTCAGTGGGTTAAAGCCGCTGCCTTCGGCTCAGGTCATGATCCCAGGGTCCTGGGATCGAGGCCCGCATCGGGCTCTCTGCTCAGCGGGGAGCCTGCTTCCTCCTCTCTCCTCTCTCTCTGCCTGCCTCTCTGCCTACTTGTAATCTCTCTCTCTGTGTCAAATGAATAAATAAAATCTTTAAAAAAATAAAAAATAAAAAAAAAAAATAAAAGCCTGCTGTGAAGATGGAGTAACATGTGCCTAGCGCATAGCAGGTGCTAAGTAAATGCTTGCTAAATGAATCAATCAATACACAAATGAATGTTCAATAACATAGAATGTTCTCTGGAGCCAAGTGCTCACTCGTCTCCGCCCCCTCCTGCCAAACAGGTCACCAAAAGGTGTTTGAAGCAGGCAAATGGCCAGGTCCGATTTCCTTTTCTGTAATGGGAGACTGGTTTGTGTTCCACAGGTGTGGCTGGTTCAGCTGTGGTTGGTCTAGATGGAGAGAGATTAAGAAATAATCATCTTTTGTCAGCTCAGAGAGGTCTTGAGGGTAACTTAGGCCTCTGAACAAACAACTTTTCTTTCTTGCTCTGTTCAAGTCTACTCACCAACTAGCAGACATCCATTCATGATGAGTTATTCACCGAACACCTCTTGATGTCAGGACCTCTGGATGAACATGAGAGAGCCTTCCTCCCAAGAAGTCAGAAAGGAGGTGAACAACAGTGCGGACCACTACAAAAAACCAGGGTCAGGGCATTAATTCTTTATGCAAATGCAGGGTTGCGTGGCAAACACCATGGTATGGGCAGCACCAGAGGTTCCTGGGAAGCCCAGGAGGGGTTCCGGGTTGCTTCCATAGGGGCGAATTCATCTGAACTCTTTCAGTTGAAGGTGAAAGAAATCATCTCAAATCAATGCACACTGTCTCAGGTGGAAAAAAAGTAAGTCCAGAGGTAGATTTGGGTTTCAGGCATGGCTGGATCTAGGTATATCACATCAAGGAATCTCTCTCTCTCACCATCCTAGGCTCATCTTTTTCCTTCTGACTTCATTTCAAGGCAAGCTTGCCCTTTGTGGTGGCAAAACATGTGACCGTTGCTCCAGGCTGCTGTTTTCCTGCTCAGCAACATCAGCAGAATCTGAGATGACCCACTTTGCTGAGACCTCCAGCAAAGTCTACAGGGCTGATCCACGAAGGCCTTGCTTACATCTCAGCCCTGACCAGTGGCTTCAGGAGAATGGAGCATGCTGAACATGAGCCCCTAGTGCCTGGAGTGGAATCTGACCCATCCTACACACACAGAGACTCAGGTGGGAGAAGGGAGGCTTCCCAATGAAACGTCAGGGCAGCATTGCCACAGATGGGAGGGTGCTGGGAGGCTAAGTCATCAGGTATCTTCTGTAGGGATCAGGGAATGTTAGCTGGACAAGTGCATTCATGCGGGGAGAGGGGGGCTGTATCTCTTGCCCCAGCACCAACCTCTGTATCCTACACAGGGCTCGTTTAGTGGAAGGACACATGGGTGCAGTGTGCTCAGTGTTTCCATTAGAAGCTCAGGTGTTCCCCAGCTATGCAGGAAACTACTTGGTTCCCAGCCCCTGGCAGATAATGTTCTAGCATTTTCAATGCACATAAGGAAATATCAACTCTTTGGATTCTCTTTTTCTGAGCCCCACCTTCTTCCTTTTTCATGAGTCTTCATTCTGTCACGGAATCCAGATGAATCTAGGTGGGTCTAATTTCTCATGGAAGGTGCAGTTCAGTCTTGCCTTTTTCTTGAGATCCACTTGCCTGACCTTTTTCTCCTTGGCACATTAACTATATTCACTGAATTCCTGCTCTGTGAGGCTCATGATCCGCTGTGCTTTTTATTGTGCTAGTCTGTGTTTCAGTCCTGGCTCCTTCACTCTCCGGGCTGTGTGACCCTGGGCAAGTTACTGAAAACACTCTGTGCCTCAGTTTGATCATTGGTAAACTGGGTTAATAATGCTGATATGATATTAAAATGCCTTGATATAGAGCCAGCACTTACCACAGAATCAGACACATCGTATATGTTAATAAAATTACAGTTTGCCCACACCCTTGCACTCTGAGAATTCCAGGGAGGGTGAATGAAAAGGAGTGGCATTTGGTCCGTGCAGGAAGGGAGTCTTTGTCTCACACAGATAGGGGACCTCTGGTCAGCCTAGGGTGTGGCATTTCATCCACACTTATCTTTTTCTTTTTTTTTTTTTTAAGATTTTATTTATTTATTTGAGAGAGAAAGAGAGAGAGCGAATGAGCAGGGGGAAGGGACAGAGATAGAAGGAGAAGCAGACTCCCCATGGAGCAGGGAGCCCCGATGAGGGACTCAATCCCAGGATGCTGGGACCGTGACCTGAGTTGAAGGCAGATGCTTAACTGACTGAGCTACCCAGGTGCTCTCATCCACACTTTTCAAGAGCTGTGAAGGCTGCCTGTTTGAGGTCTCCTCCAGACAGTGCTAACTTCTGCCTTCAGCCATTGTCTTCACGAGCTGTGTGCCTCAGGGCCACCTGCTCACTTTCCTTCATCTCTGACCTGGAGCTCATCGGGATCCTTTCCTGCATTGTCTGTGGTGTGGCTTGGGGCGGGGTGGGGCCTGCACAGCCAGAGACTCAGCTGTGCCCCCTTCCCCGTGGGCTTCTCCCTCCATTCCCACTCCTTGGCTGGACCTGAGGAGCCTGGGGAGGCCTTTGTGTGGCCCAAGCATGAGTGTGTGTCACCGTGTGTGGGTGTCACCATGTGTTGGCAGTGCTGACGTCCAACCTGGGCAGGTAGGTCTGTTCTCCTAGCCGATGACTGTGCCATGCTTCCTCAGGGTGAGCTGGTGACTGGTGGAGTGTCCAACCAGCCTTGACTCTGAAGAGGAAATAGAATAGGGAGACCCAGGTGTGGCTCCACGTAACTGAAGTAAGTCCCTTCAGCTCCCTAAAGCTCAACCTCTTCTGTGTAAATTGGGGATCTTCGAGAAGTAGAGGACATTCACTCTTTCATTCATGAGTCGATGATACAACAGCGAACAAGACAGAAACTTCCTTCACATACAAATGTTTAGCAACCTATAAGGAGTGATAAACAGACAAAAGTCCAATAATAATATGTCCTAGGTGACCCCAGCCAGATCCACACATTTTCCAAGTTTCCTGCAAGTGAAAACCTGGCTCACTGTGACCCCAAGAGTTGCCTGACAAGAGATGAGGTCATAACAAGGTTGAGGGAGGAACATTTCACACAAGAGGGTGAACACCCAGTCATCACACTTATGAGGTCAGGGGCACCTTGGTGGCTTGGTCTTTGAGTGTCTGCTGTTGGCTCAGGTCACGATCCTGGGTTCCTGGGATTGAGCCCTGCATCAGGCTCCCTGCTTGGCGGAGGCCTGCTTCTCCCTCTCCCACCCCCCTTGCTGTGTTCCCTTTCTCTCTATGTCTCTGTCAAATGAATAAATAAAATCTTAAAAAAAAAAAAAAAAGGAGACAGAGAGATGAGGTCAAAAGCGGAAGAGAAAGCTCTGGGGTTTGAGAGCAGGATCCTAGGCCTAGCTTAGTTGGTTCCTGTCTGCATTGCCATCCAGTTGTCTCATTCCCTACTAAAGCCTTAATTTCCTCCTCCACAAAATGGACATGGCACCCAGGTCATGGGATAGTTGGGAGGGTCAAGTGCTTATCTTGCAGTCATATCAGAGCTGCCACTATTTTCAATCTAGTTCTAGCTGGATCTCAAGTCCCATCCCCTCTCTGGTCTCCTGGCCATGTCAGTGAAGTGAGGAGATCTGTGGGAACAACCAAGGCCTCTCCTTGCTCTGTGAGTTTATTCATTTTTTTTCTCCTTTCCAAAACAAGTACATTCTTAGCAGACCCTAGATGTGGCTTCCTACTGCGTTAAATTCACGAAGTCCTGACTGAGCCCCAGGAAGTGTTTCATTATTAGGTGCATACATGTCAGCTGGACCCTCCTCTCCAGAAGAATGACCCCATCAGATGACCTCTTTATGTCCCACCCAACCCCCTCCCCAAGTCATGTATTCCTCAAAAACTCGAATCTGGCCTAAATCAGAGTTATTAAAATAGAATTAGCTTTTGTGATTTCTTTTATTTTCAGGAACTAATTAATTAAAAGAACGGGAATTACTTCATTTAAAAAATAACATATGAAAAAAGAAATTCAAACAGGACAAAGAATCCACAGTGGAGCATGAAGTCTCTCTTGTCTTCCCACACCCTGGCAGAGACGACCCTGCTGAAAGTTTTCTTTACTGGACTGGGTTTTTTGGTTGCCAGTGGTGACCCCAGGCTTTCTTTGGGAAGAAAATGGACACAGACATCTCTCTGCTTCCCCAGCCCAAAGCTCTGAGGCCAGGAAGGAGGAGCAAGAGTGGGAGCTTCCCAAGCAGCTGAGGGCCGACCAAAAGGCCAGAGAGACAGCAGTATCCTCAAGGACCCTGCTGAGGACCAAGTTCAGTCTTTCAGGCGGCCTCCAGAGGAGGTCTTGGGGTCAGAGGTTGGCCAAGGAGACCTTTAACCCACTTCCAAGAAACCCACTAACCCTATCAGGAAAGGACTTCTACAAATATTTGTTGAGTGACTATGACAGGCCTCCAACTAAGGGTTGAAATTAGGGTGAATTGGGAAATCGAACTGGAAAGACCCCAAATCTCACCATGAAAGCAAGCAAAAGGGAGAGAACATTGACTGAAAATCTACTCTCTGTCAGGAGCGTTTTTCAGGCTTTTTATTTTATTTTATTTTATTTATTTTAAAGAATGTATTTATTTATTTGACACACAGAGAGAGAGCACGAGCAGGGGGAGCAGCAGGCAGAGGGAGAGGGAGAAGCAGCCTCACTGAGCAGGGAGTCCGATGCGGAGCTCAATCCCAGGACCCTGGGATCATGACTTGAGCCGAAGGCAGACACTTAACTTACTGAGCCACCCAGGCGCCCCTGTCAGGTTATTTTAAAATTAATTTTTAAATATACAAATAGTCTAAGAATACATTTTCCGTGTAAAAACAAAAACTTGCCAGGTAAGGTGAAGTCCCCCATTGATCTGCAGCTCCCGTCTTGCTCTCCTTCTGCCGCCCCAGAGGTAACCTCTCTTTCAATTTCGTGAGAATCCTTCCAACGTTTTCCTCTGCATTTTTCATACACGTATGTGTTCTTTCTCTTTTTCCTTTAAGATGGATGGTATCGAACGTATTATTCTGCCATTTAATCTCTGGATCAAGGATATATCCGAGAGATTTTTTTTTCAGGTTTATACAGATGTCCACGAGAGCTCGTGGTGTCTCATTGGGTGCTTGCATTAGCCCCACTACAGATGATCACATAGTGGCTCAGAGGACGTAAGTGACTCATCACAGCTGGTGAGTAGTGGAGCAGGATTCAGACGTGGACTTGTTTGTCCAAATTTGGACTCTACCTGCCCTTTACCTAATCTGCCTGTGGTTTGTACCCTGAGTTTCCTTTGGCTTCTGACATCATCAAATGGGCCATTTAAAGGAAATTGATCATAATGCCTGGGACGAATTGGATGCCTCTCTTTCCTGTTAATATACCTCCATGGTTGCCCGGTACCCAGGGGCTGGGTCTGAGTCCCCCAACCTGGTAAGAAAAGACCTTCTACACAGGGCTTCTTATAAATTCTCCAGCCTTCCCTGGTCAATGGTCCATTCAGAATGTGTTCTCCAGCACCTCTAGGCAATTAGCTAGGTTCTGGCACTATCCACCTAGAAATAGCATCAGATCTCACAGGTTAAGGGCTCAGCCCTACAAGACTGGTCCACTGCAGGGGTCATTCTCAATTCCGGGTGGTCATCTGTGCTTCTGAGTGACTGGCTATGAGTGAGAGGTTCCTGAGACCTCCTCCTCAGGTTGAATTAATTTGCTAGATGGGTTCCCGAACTCAGACGTTTACTTATGTTTAGCAAACCTCTCTCCCAGAACCTCCATGTGTCTCCCAACATGGAAGTTCTCCAAACCCTGTGCTTTGGGGTTTATATTGGGGGCTTTATTACATAGGTATGACGGATCAAATCACTGCTATTGCTGATTGAACTCAATCTCCAGCTCCTCTCCCCTTCCTGAAGGTGGTGGAGGGGGATCAATTCCAACCCTCCAATCAGTCCTGTGTTTGGTTCCCTGGGGCACCAGCCCCACCCATCCTTAGGGCCTTTCCAAGTCACAGAGAGCAGTAACATAAACTCAGGTGTGGTGGAAAGGGGCTCACTGTGAATAGCTAAAGACAATCTTATCATGCTTATTGTTTAGGAAATCTTAAGGGTTTCTTTTTTTGTAAGCTTTATTTATTTATTTTAGGAGGGGGGTGGGAGAGAGAGAGCATACATGTGAGTGGGGAAAGGGGTAGGGGCAGAGGCAGAGGGAAAGAAAGAATCTTAAGCAGACTCCATGCTGAGCATGGAATTGATCCTATGACCCTGAGATCATGACCCTAGCTGAAACCAAGAGTCAGATGCTTAATCGGCTGAGCCACCCAGGTGCGCCAGAACCCTAAGGGGCTCTATGTCAGAACCAGGATGAAGAGCAAATATCTATTTCTTATATCACAATATCACACTCCAGAAAAAAACCAACCACTGGCAGTTCCCCTCAGGCCACATGGTTATTTCTCCCCCACATCCTTGCCCATATAGTCCTCCTGCGTGGCAAACCAGCTCCTCATCCTAACCCTTCTTTGCCTGGTTTACTCATCCTTTATGCATGCCTGTGCATCCTTTGTGACTTGATAGAAGGCCATCTCTCTTGGTCACCCCCCAGTCACCCCCAGACTAGGTTAGATGTCCCACCTCTGTGTTGTGGCCCACAGTGTCTTCTACTTATGGATGTCAAAGCATTGTCCATCCCATTCTAACTGCCATTACCTGCTTCCCACTCTATAGGGTGAGCTCCTTGAAGTGAGGGCCTCTGTCTCATTCATCTGTGTCTCCAGGCTCCAGGCTCCCGTGGTGAGGGCCGCTTACATATTTGTGGAGTACACATGTGCCTCAAAACAGTTAACAATGGAGTCTGTGGTCTTGTGTTGAGCTTTTGGTGATGATATGAGTGAGAGGAGGAACGTAAAATGATAGTAGAGAAAGAAAAACCCAAGATCTCTTCAATTAAATTTGCCCAGATGACAGTCATGTTATCCAGATATGTGGTGACTGTGTTGAATCATATTTTCTCAAACCATCTTCTAGCTCAAGTATTTCTCTTAGCTCTGTGATGTTCCTCTTTTTCTTCTTTCCATCTGGTCTTTAAGGCTGCTGAAAGGGGATGCGTGCCAAAGTTTTCATCTGAAATCAACAGTGACAAGGGCTGGTTGAGCCTCGTGGCTTCATCTCCTTGGTTATGTCCCTTGTTTCAAAAGGGCATTAAAACCCTCTGCGCTCTTGAGAGCAGCAGGGATTTCCTGAGAAGAGGGACTGGGGAGTTTTCTTTGGAAGGAACCATTCCCCTCCTCAAGATTGCAGTGAAAACTCATTATTTCTTAATGAACATTTTGCCTCTTGCCTCAACATTTTAATGTCATCTTCTCTTCCTACTAGAATTAAGGGAAACCCAAAGCTTTCACCCATTTCCCCTCACTTCCTTTTTCTCTGAACAAATCCGAGGGAAAAATGTCTCTTCATTTCTTTTTTTCTAAATATAATTTAATGCTTCTTTCACTATAGAAGTATGAAAGGAAATTTTTAAAAATACAGGAAACTAGAAAGTAAAAGGCCCCACTACTGAGACAGCATCACATGTAGAGTTCTTCCACTCTTTCTTCTATGTGTAGGTTTTTTTTTTTTTTAAAGATTTTATTTATTCATTTGACACAGAGAGAGAGATTACAAGTAAGCAGAGAGGCAGGCAGAGAGAGAGGAGAGAGGAGGAAGCAGGCTCCCCGCTGAGCAGAGAGCCCGATGTGGGCCTCGATCCCAGGACCCTGGGATCATGACCTGAGCCGAAGGCAGCGGCTTTAACCCACTGAGCCACCCAGGCGCCCTATGTGTAGGTTTTTAAAAAATGATGTAATACTGTATGTACACACCAGAAGACTATATAATACAAATGCATTACTTAAAGAATTATAGAGTAGACATCCATGTGTCCATCACCCAGCTTAGGAAATCATCAAATACCTTAGAAATCCCCATGTCCCTTAAAAATCCCTCACAACCCACCCAGAGGTAGACACTATCTTGAGTTTTATGTGAGTCATTCCTTTGCTTTTCTTTATAGTTTTACTCTCCTTATATTGTGTCCCCAAACAAAGCTATGTTATTGATTATATAGTTGGAGTGTATTATTTGCAACTGGCCCCTTTCATTTATTATGTTTGTGAGATTCATCCACGTTGACCTAGGCAGGTATAGACCATTCGTTTTCATTGTTCTGCAGTAGCACATTGTAGGTGTATGCTGCCCTCCCGATTTATTTATCCATTCTCCTGCTGTTGGACATGTGGATGATTCCCAGGACTTTTTTTCCTCTTTAAGACATGTTTTAATTAAACAACATGATTAAGGATCTGCTTTTATTGTGATAAATAGATATAAACATAAAATTTACCATTCTAAACATTTTTAAGTGTCCAGTTCAGTGGCATTAAGTACATTCACCTTGTTGTGCAACCATCACCACCATTCATCTCCAGAACTTTTTTCATCTTTCCAGGCTGAAACATTGTGCCCATTAAACAATAAAACTTCCTGTTCTTTCTCCAGCCAAACCTTGACAACCACCATTCTAATTTCTGCTGCTATCAATTTAGGTACTTTGGGTACCTCATTTAAGTGGAAAGTCTTTGTCTTTTTGTGACTGGCTTATTTTACTTAACATTTTATCCTCAAGTTTCATCCATACTGAAGCTTGTGTTGGAATTTTCTTCCTTTTTAAAGATAAATAATATTCCATTGTATGTATATACCACCTTTTGTTTATCCATTCATGTGTTGATGGATTCTTGGGTTGTTTCAACCTTTTGGCTCTAATGCTGCTGTGGACTTGGGTGTACAAATATCTCTTCAAGTCCCTACTTTCAGTTCTTTCAGGTGTGTTTTTAAAAGTGGAATTGTTGGATCACACAGCCATCCTAGTTTTCACTTCTGAGAAACTGCCATATAGTTTTCCACAGCAGCTGCACCATTTTACATTCTTACCGGCAGTGCTCAAAGGTTTCAGTTTCTCCATGTGTTCATCAACACTTACTATATTTTGGTTTTGGGGGGTTTCTTGGTATTTTAATAATAGCCATCCTAATGTGTATGTGAGGGGGTTCCAGGATTTTTAATAAACGAAACAGTTATGACTATTCTAATATACATACCTTGGTGCCCATGTGTAAGAGCTTTTCTATTAATATAATTAAGAATGGAATTTCTGGGTCATAAGATCTGTATGTGTTATTTTTCAGTGTGGCAGTCCCAATGTACACTGTTGTTCTGTGAAGGGGAGGTATATGTAAAATGACCTCCAAAGGAGCTGTAAAACCCGAGAAAAAAGCCGACAAGTCCAGCTTGATGAGAAGTGTTTTTTTAAGGGGACTTAGAGACAGAAGTGTGCCTTGGATCTGTTTTGAACAGCCACAGGACAAACAGATCTCCATGACCACACCTCGTGTAAGGCCTGCTTTTAGAGCTTAGAGGTTGGAGAGTACAGTGCTGGCACTCGCATTCCCAGAGCCCATCAAGGATGTTATGCCCCAAGGGTGTGGTTATGCAAAAAGAAAGAATGTGGGGGAGGGGAGACTGTGCTCAAGAAGGCTTCAGGTCACAGAGCGGTCATCATGGCAGATTTGTCCAAGATGGCATCAGTATGATTTATACACCTATCATCAAGGGTAAGTGATCCTTCTAGCTGCCTGATATCCTAACACTGTTGTCACAGCTACAGTTTTCACTGGTTTGGTGGTGTGAAACGACAATGTGGTTTTATTTTGCATCTCTATGAGTAATAATGGGATTAAGCATCTTGTCATAAGTTTCTTGGTCATATTTATTTCCTCTTATGTAGACTACCTGTTTCAGTCTTTTGCTCATTTTCCTATTAGATTGTCTCAGTTTTATGAGTGTGTAGGACTTTATTTTGAATACTAATCATTTATTGATTATACATTACAAGTATCTCCTCCAAATTTATCATTTGTTGTTTCATCTCTTTTGATGTCTTTTGATGAGCAGAAATTATTTTAATCTAGTTGGATGTATTGATCTTTTCCTTTGTGGTTTCGCTTTCTAAATTTTACTTAAGAAGTCTCTCTCTCCCTGAGATCATAAAGACATTCTTTATTTTAGTCTGCTTTTTTCTCCCACATTTATTGAGATAAAATCGATAATGTTGGGTAAGTTTAAGGTGTATGATGTGATGATTTGACACATACATACTGTGAAATGATTATCACAATAAGGTTACTTAGTGCATCCATCAGCTCACACAGTTACCATTTGTGTGCGTGTACATGTATATGTGTGTGTATGTGGCACAGACATTCAAGATCTACTCTGTTAGCAAGAGTCAAGTATACAATGCAATACTGTAAACAGAGTCACCATGTTGCACATTAGATCTTCAGAACTAATTTATCTCATAACTGAAGATTGTACCTTTTTAAAAAAGATTTATTTATTTATTTTAGAGAGAGAGAGAGAGAGAGAGAGTATGCAAGCATGTGAGTGGGGGAGGGGCAGAGGGAGAAAGAAAAAGAGAATCTCCAGCAGACTCCTCACTGAGCAGAGCCCAATGCGGGGCTCAATTTCATGATCCTGAGATCATGACCTGAGCTAAAATCAAGAGTCAGACACCTTACCCATTGAGACACCTGGGTGCCCTCGAAGTTTGTAACTTTTGATCAATATCTCCCCATTTCTTCCACTCCCAGCCACAATCAGCACTTTGTTTCTATGAGTTCAATTTTTTTAGATTCCACATACAAATGAGATAACACAGTATTCTTTTTCTGTCTGACTTACTTTACCTAGCAAAATCCCTTCAAGTCCATCCCTGTTGTCACAAATGGCAGGATTTCCTTCTTTTTTATGACCTATAATTCTTATAAGAGTTTTAAGGTTTTTCGTTCATGTTTAATCCCTTGACCCACCTGGAATTGATTTTTTGTGTGCTAAGGAGTGGGTGTTGTTTTCTCCATTTGGAGAGCCAATGTTCCCTGCCTTCTTTATGGAATAACTGGTTCCTTATCTCATTGGTCTGTAAGGCATCCTCTATCAGAAACCAGGTTTTCTAATAATCATGGATCCTTCTACTAGGATCTTTTATTCTATTTCATTAATATATATGTCAATCCCTGTACCAGTTATATACTGTTGAAAATGTGTTTGCTTTATCATATATTTTGATATACAGTAGGCTAATTCCCTGCCCCAAATTCTTCTTTGGAAGTATCTTAACCTTTTTTGGCCCTTTGCTCTTCCATATAAACTGAAGATTCACCTTGCCAGGTTATAAGAAATGAGCTGGGCTTTTGATTAAAATAGTGTTAGGACACTTTAAGGAGAATTGCCTTCCTATCCGTGAATATGGTATACATCTTCATATATTTAGATTTTCTTCAATGTAATTTTCCTAAAAGGGTCTTGACAACTTACTTTGGTACCTTAAATTTGTGGTTGCTTTTGTAAATAGTATCTTGAGTCCATGTACTTCTAAGACATACTTGTAGTCACACTGTATATAATGTGCTTTTTCTACTTATATCATATTATATGACCTTTTCAAAGGCATACTGAATATCAGTAGGGAGGAGTGACTATCTCACTATTACTGGACACCTCAGACTTCTGGTTATCATTTTTCTCGAGTCCCATAAGATATTTAATTTTCTCTAAGAACTCAGGAGTTTGGGGTCTGACCACCTTGAAACACAACCCTTGCCTTCTCTCACCCTAGCCCCTATTCTTCACCTCACTGCACCTGTGTTCTTCATCTCTAAAATGGAAATGATGATGATACCTCCTTTATGGGCCATTGTGATGATTTAACGTGATAATAGAGTAAATTGCCTAGCATGGAGCCTAGCACATAATAAGAGCTCAGTGAAAATTAGCTTTTATTATTTCTTGACACAAACTTTTTGCTTCATTTCTGATTTTCTGGGTATTGATTTTTCTAGCTGAAATCAGGGTTTGAAAAACTTGACAACAAAGATCAAGATTCCCGTTTTCCTTTTCACCTTCTTTTTCTCTCACATTTTTCCTCCTCCTGCCACTCTGCTCCCCATCCACCACCCCATCCCCTGGTTAAATCCAGATGATCAGTGTTGGACAGTGTTGTCACCTCTAGGTGAGTGGCGAATGAGTATATCCTCTCCTTTGAGGATGCCAACTCAAGGCCAGCTCTTGAATCCGTCCCTACTTCCCCAGCCACTGCCTGAATACAGGTCTCATGGCCATTACCTGGTCTCTCTGCCTCTTGCCAAGGTGGGGACCTTGCCATCTAAGCAAGATTTTCCGTCATCTCAACTCTACCATCTGGTAGTGCCACCCCTGTTTAGAGCCTTCCATGGCTCCCCACCATCCTCAGCATGAAGCCCGCACTCACTCATCTGCTCTTCAAGGCCCTGCATGATCCGGCCTCCACCTAATTACTATCACTGACCAAAGTCCTGTTCAATGTCTTACACATGTTGGTGATCTGTGATACAAAACTGCTGAGTAAGAATCATTCTTCCTTTTTTTTTTTTAAAGATTTTATTTATTAATTTGAGAGAGAGAGAGAGAGAGAGACAGCATGAGAGTACACAAGTCAGAGAGAGGAGGAGAGGGAGAGGGAGACGCAGAATCCCTGCTGAGCATGACCTGAGCCAAAAGCAGACACTTAACCTGCTGAGCCACCTGGGCAAGCCTCATTCTTCCATTTTATAAATGAGGACCCTGATGCTCATATTGGTGAAGTGACTCCTCAGAGACTCACGATTAGCAAGTACAGACACAGGATTTTAATCCCAGTCTCTGGCTCCCCAGCCAGCTTTATGTCCACTTACTATGGCTGTCTGATTAAGAAATGAAATCTCAGCTTAATCCACTTTAACATGTAAATGACCCTGGGAGCACAGGAGCTCATTCACAGTGCTTCTGCAGAAGTGACTAAGAGGGTCTGAAATGGACCAGGGAGAGGGTAAACGTCAAAACAGTAGCTTGAGGTAAAAGAGAAAGTGTGCCCTCTGGCCCTTTTCATCTCAGGCTGAGCTCCAGGTGGGGGGTGAGCTAAGCACGTGGCAGGGAGTAATGATGTGGCTAATGGGAGGGACAGGACAGGGAGGGTAGATGAGGTAAAGGCTGAGGATGACGTAAGAGGTGATAAAGGAAGTGATTATGACCAGGAAATAAGTGTACTGAAACCACCCTAAGAGACTCATCAAAATATTCCTGGCATCGATTGACATCTAAAAAATAGTAACACTTATATTTAAAATTTTTTGTGCCACTCATTTGCCTGGTCACTCAATCATTCCAATAGCCCTGGAAATGGTTATGAGTATTCCCATTTTACAGAGAAGGAAATTGAAGCTGAGAGAGCTAAGGGGTTTGCTCAAGGCCCTCAGCTAAGAAGTGACAAAACCCAAAATGCGATACAGATCTGCCCTGTACCCCAGCCTTCCCCCCTCCCAGTGCCCTCCACCCATGTGCCATTCTGCAGTCATCTTGTTCCTCCAAATGTGGCTGAGTCATTTGGGGGCCACGTAAAGATCATACATGTTCTGCTAGATGTCAAATGTTCCAACAATAAGGAAGAGTTGAAGAGAAAGACATTGGTAATCTTGCTGTTGGGTGGATGCAGTAGTAACACATCCTCACATTTTTGGGGCGCCCAGGACCTGTGAATTTCCTGTTTAATAGTCCCTAGTCCATTTCCAGAGCCTACCTAGGCCTCTTTCCAGGCCCTACCTAACAAGGGTAGACCAGAGATTTGCTTTTGGCTGTGAGAGAGTTGACAGAGCAAACGTGGGCTGGGCTGTCCCCCCACGGCTGCCCAGAGGCTGGATCCAGGACAGGAAGGGAAGGAAAGCGTAGGCAGTGGTCAGGCCTCCTTTTGCTTTCTTTTTCTCTTTCTTTGGGCCCCTGCAATGTTAGAGACAGACCTGGTGGGGATATCATTATTTATTTATTTATATATATATATATATATATTTTTTTTAATTTTATTTTTATTATTTGCCCAAGGGGTACAGGTCTGTGAATCATCAGGCTTACATCTTTCACAGCATTCACCAAAGCACAAACCCTCCCCAATGTCGATAACCCATCCACCCTATCCCTACCCTCCCACCCCCCAGTAACCCTCAGTTTGTTTTATGAGATTAGAAGTCTCTTATGGTTTGTCTTATTTATTTATATTTTTATTTCGTTTTATTTTTATTTTTTTATTTCATTTTATTTTTATTTGATTTTATTTGATTTTATTTCTTTTTATTTGAGAGAGAGAGAGAGAGAATGGGAAGGGGGCAGAGGGAGCGAGAGCATCAAGTAGACTCTCCCACTGAGCACAGAGCCCAACGCAGGGTTCGATCCCACAGCCCTGAGATAACGACATGAGCTGAAACTAAGAGTTGGATGCTCAACCGACCGAGCCACCCAGGGATCCCTCATTATTTGTTTTAATATAAAATTAATGTACATGCAAAGAAGAAATTAATTGTTCCAAAGGGTGTACGTTGGCATGCCAAAGCCTTGAGATCCCTCCAGAAGTAACCACCGGAAGGAGTTTCTCAGGAGTCCAGGCAAGACCCAGGACATCGAAGGACAGCAGCGCCCCAGCGGCTCATGTTGGCCCATGCTCAGTTCTCTTCGCTTTGGTCTTGCCAAGTGGGAGATGGTAGGAAGAGCAAGGGGAAAGGAGAGGAAGCTTGGGTGCTTGGAGAGCAGGGAGGAGCGTACACAGGTGGAGCTGGCAGTGGAGAGCTGGGAAGAGGTGGAGAGGGGCTTTGGGAAGGGAGCAGCGCTGCTTAAATGGAGGGTTCAGAAGCCTCCAGAGCTTCAGGATGACTTCTGGCCTTTGAGACCCAGGTGCTCTTTGTCACCCCGCTGGGTGACATGACCTCCGGGCTCCCCAGCCCTACAGGCCATCTTCTGTCTGGCCCCTCTCTGGCCCCCCTCGCTACAGAGGCCTCTTCTTCCTCTGCCTCCCAGGCACATGGCAGGGCTCACATGAGGGTGTGGAGGGATAGAGTGAGCGGCAGAAGGACAATTACGGAGGGGCGGGG